>JAXIVH010000011.1:11917187-12004687 GCA_036785325.1 Urophycis tenuis
AGTGAGTGTGTGTGAGTGAGTGAGTGTGCGTGCCACAAGGTCAGAGAGAAGCACAGGTGTCATGCCAAAATGTTATACACCGTCTGCCTTTATGGGTTGTATTGCCGCTTTAAATATGAGAAAGTGGATTGGTTGTAGTCTATGGCACAGAGTAGCAAAAATAAAGCAGAGTCATCAGGATAATTACTAAATAGGTAATTTCATAAAGGGACATTTAGCGGACGCTTTTGTCCAAAGCGACTTATAATCAGTACATTTGTGGGGTTCGACATGTGGACAGTTGGAGGAGGGGGATCGTGGGGATTGAACCGCCGACCCTACGGTTAGTGGACAACCCCTTCTGTCCACCCGCTCCAGCCACTGCCACACCATGCCTGATTACGCTTTCATTGGCGAACATTTTTGCCACAATTGAGATTACGCAGTTACAAAAAACATGAACGTTATGGCTGTTGGATCCAGATGTGAAAGCAGCTGTTGGTGGATATACACTGGTGGATAAAGCCTTAACAGGCTGTGTGCCCTCCCACCAACGGCAATCCATTTTTTGGCCAACCATCACTTTGTCTGCGGTGATAGGCTACTCTCCCAACTGCAAACCCAATGGGGCGTGGCCTGTTATTATCACTGCACATTGAGGAAGATCAACCGATCCAGTGCCTTCTTTCACCATGACCTGGAGTCTGCACCTCATCATATTAATCTACGGTAAGGCCTCAATTTGTCGAGTTACAAAAAAATGCAACACAGATATCCCAATTGCAGTTACTATATTCATTCATGTCATAATTATTATTCAGCTGTTGGCTTGTTGTATCTCATGTAACTATTCATGTTGTATGGCACACCATGAATGTTTTCTGTATGTGTGTGTGTGTGTGTGTTTCATTTAGTTTGCCAGTGTTGGTGAGTGTTAAATGTATAATTAGTGTGAAATTTGATTCCGACCTGCCTGTCATAAAATATTTACCACATAAGTCAAGCAACATTAAACACATTAAATGAGTTGTTCATTCAACGTGTGTGTGTGTGTGTGTGTGTAAAATCTTGCAGCTCCTGCTTGGCTGGATTGTAGCAAACTAGGAGTTCCTCTAATCAGAGTATAGCAGGCTTTCACAGTTGATCAGGCTACCATCTCTAGTTGATTTTATTCCTATTACTTCTCAATTACAAATGACACACCCACATATGCACCCCTAGAATACAACCTGTTGATTTACAAAGGCGCCATGGTGAACTGCTGCTGTTGTCTGCTGACTGCCAAGAAGGAACCAGGTAAAGGTTCTCACAGGAGATGGTTTGGCATGGTTTGTCTATCTGGGTCAGGGTCAGGGTCAGTCTGCCAATGTCCTCTAAGTGATGATCTGTCTTGATCTATGCAGAAATCAGCCAAATACAAGGCAAGCCGCAGGAGTCATTTTCCCCTGTGCTGTCATTGAACAGTTCCTCTGAAGAGCGTCGATGTGGAGGTCACGGTGCGAGATCACGTGGCCACGGTCGCCGCCACCCTGCTGTACGAGAACAAAGAGCAGAGCCCCATCGAGGCCGTCTTCGTGTTCCCGTTGCCCGGCGATGCCGCCGGCTGCCATTTCAGCGCCAAGATCGGCCAGTCGGAGGTGGTCGCCAAAGTGCGGGAGAAACAGAAGGCCATTCTAGGCCTGTGGGTTGTTCTCTCTCCATTCTGCTGCGCCTCTATTTGGATGAATTGTTGGAGAGTTATGCTGAAACAATAAACCATTCATGCTGTTCTGTAGAGTGATGTTGGGCAGGAACAATGTTGAACCACATGTTGTTCTTTCTCCGTAGCTGTTTGTCTTTACTGACGGCGAGGTGTGTAACACCAAGGCAGTAATCGATGTAGTGAAGAGGAATTCTGGTTCTCACAGGTTGGGCCTGCAGTGCACATTGGGTTGTATAACTAAATCCTGAGTCACCACTGATTTATTCTCTTGTTGGTGTTGTAAAAGTGTGTAATGAATCCACAAACACTGTTGGGTTGAAACCAATACGTCTGCTGTACGATACATCGGTCCGAACACACACTTCCTGTTCTAGAACCCGCCACTTGGATACCCCGGAACCTGTTGCTATGCAACCATAGTTGCATAGCAACAGGTTTGATGCCGATGGAGAACATCCTGTCCATGATCTTCTGGAGACGTTCGCCATGCTGCTCCACAGACCTTCCCCATACTAGGACATCATCCACAATGATCTCACATGGAAGCCCTGCAAAGAGTTGTTCCATGCAGCGTTGGAACACCTCACTACCTGTGGATATGGCATAAGGCATGCGGAGGAAACAGTGGCGGCTAGCTGGAGTTATAAATGTGGTGAGTTTTGATGACTCTTCATCAAGAGAGATCTGCCAGAATCCACATTTTGCATCCAGCACACTGAACACTCGTGCCTCTGGCATATCTGCAATGAGCTGCTCAACTGTTTTCATAGGATGGTGAGGTCTGAGCAAAGCTTTATTCAAGTGCACTGGGGCTATACACAATCTGACTTGTCCATCTTTCTTGCTCGCCGCCACCATGTTCGACACCCATTCAGTGGCCTCCACTACAGGTGTGATGACCCCGAGCCTTGTCATCCTATCAAGCTCTGCTTTGACTTTGTCCTTCATAGCAAGTGGAACTCGCCTGGGTGCACATATGGCAGGGGGCACAGAATCATCAATGCACATGTGGTAAATCACTGGTAGCTTGCCAATAGTGTTGCAGTCAAACAGGTTTTTGTATTTGATGCGCTCTGGAGCCTCTTGCTGGACAGTGTGGACTTCAGGTCCAATGCTGACTAGACCAAGCTTAATACTGTCAGAGAGTCCCAGAAGTGATTTGACATTCAGACTCACAATCTGAAAGGTAATGTCACCACAGCTCAGCTTCAATGTAGCAAAGCCCATGGTCCGAATTACCTGCCCACCATATGCAATCAAATTAACTGTGAATGAGGGATCAATGGCTGCCATGGGCAGGGGCGTAATTTGCGGGGGGGTTAGGGGGGTCATGACCCCCGCAAAAATCCGATCACACTAATATAACCCCCCCAATATCATAACATTATTCAGATTAATAAAAATATGAAATATTCTGAATGAATAACTTGTTTGCTTTCTTTATTCATTTCATTTGCCAGCAAGATAGTATCGTGTTTTAATCATCTGTAATGTAGCCTACCCCCCCCCCTCCCCCACCGACTACTTGGTATTACCTGGCTAACTTGCTTTCTCTAACAGATCACTACTGTACTTCGTGCAGTCGTGTTACGACTGCTGTCGTCTTTTTGTTGTGGTTGTTTTTTTCTGTTGTCCCTGTGCTCTCTGTTCACCTCGTTCAGCATGCAAATCAGTGTGTGCCATGGCCCAGCGGTGATTGGCTGAAGATCCCAAATCCTGGTCCCTGATTGGCTGCAGCTGAGGAGCACCGGAGATATAAGGAGCCAAGATGGAGGACGCGAGAAGGGCAGCAGGCATTTCCTCGTCTTCCTCCTCTCCCAACCGGCCACAAATATATTGTCTTTATGTGGACTTATTCTTAGTGGTAGGGGTGGACTGCCAGTTTTGTTGAAACCCTATTTTCTCCTGTTTATTTAGTTAGGGAGGTAAGTTTTTTGTTATTGTTTTTCTAATTGATTAGGTTACTTCTTTTCTTTTTAGACAGGATTGTTTCGTTTGTTATTTTGGCCTTAGTCCACCCTGATGTCTGACCTTAGTTGTTATTTGATTATTATTAATAAATTCTCTTTTTCTTTAATAATCACATCCGTTTGTCCCTGTGGCTACTTGGGACTTGAGGAAGACTGGGGCTTTTCATGTTACGTCTCAGGCCCCCTAGACTGGGCGTAACATGAATTGGGGGCTCGTCCGTCTTCTTCTCGCGCTTCATTTTCGGGTGAGTTCGGTGGGTGTTTTTTTCCTCTGGTTGGCAGTTGTTTTGGTGTGTGGAGGGAATTATGGAGTTTTCTTTGGATGGTTTTATGGCCAGCCCTTCTTGGGACAGACTTGATAAGTGCAAAAAGGCTGATCTGTTAATTGTGGCTAATTGTTATGATGTGCAGGTGTCTTACAGTGCCCGGAAAGCTGAGCTCAAACAAATTCTGTGTGAGGGGTTGGTGGAGCAGGGTGTGCTACCCAAACTGTCTGGTGACGCGGCGGCTGAAACACCGGTGGCGGAGGTGAAAGCAGCGGAGGCTGCTGGCATGCGCGCTGCTAGTGTGGAGCCTGGGCTGGTCACTGATCCTTTTGTGGAGAAGATGAACACAGAGGATCTCTGCTTAGCCCTTCAAATAAAGGAGGTGGAGACTAAGAACAAACAGCTTGAAGTGCAAGCAATGCATCTCCGTATCAGGGCTCTTGAGCTGGAAAGGGAAGCCCCCATTGCCTCCACCCCTGTGTCTCTTAACCAGAGTTCTGTTTCTGCTCCTGTTTTTGACATTAGTAAGCACATTGCATTAGTCCCTCCATTTTGTGAGTCTGAAGTGGACTCGTATTTTAGTGCTTTTGAGCGAATAGCAGCTGCACTTAAATGGCCCAAGGAGTTCTGGTCACTTTTGTTACACTGTAAGCTTGTGGGGAAGGCCCAGGAAGTCTGTGCCAGTCTGTCCATTGAGGACAGTCTGGATTACGACAAACTGAAAAAGACTGTGTTGCAGGCTTATGAGCTTGTCCCTGAAGCTTACCGACAAAAATTTAGAAACAGTGATAAAACTGCCAACCAGACATACGTAGAGTTTGTGCGCGACAAGAGTGTTTTGTTTGATAAATGGTGCCAGGCATGTAATGTTAAAACTTTGGCGGAAATGCGAGAGTTAATCCTGCTTGAGGAATTTAAGAAGTGTTTGCCGGAACGAATCGTGGTTTATCTAAACGAGCAGAAAGTGTCATCAGTAACTAATGCAGCTGTGCTGGCTGATGAGTTTATTCTGACTCATAAAAGTGTTTTTTCAGTACCGACAACTCGTGCTTCAAATGTAATGCCTGAGCGCAGAAATAGATCAGGAGACTTCCGGTAATGGCGGCAGAGTGATCACACGCCTGGCGTTTGCTCCCTGACCATTTATAACTTTAACATATCTACACTCAGACTTTTTGACTTATTTTCATGTCAGCGTAATACTTCCAAAACTGAAATGAGTAAATCCCACGGGTCCCGCCATGGAAAAGGCCAGCCTCAGCTGACTCAACACTTCAGCCCGCACGATAAAGACGCTAGCAAGGCAGACGCTAGCAATGTAGCAACAGGTGGAGCTCAACCGCTAACTCTGGACATGCTCATCGGTGAACTCGAGAAACTGCGCAAAGATGTAACAGGTGAACTCACCACCTCCCTGAATACTGCCATGGCTCCTATCCAAGCTTCTCTGCAAAAGATCGCTGATACTGTAGCCTCGCACACAGCTACCATCTCCGTAATGGAAACAGCCCTCACTTCCCACTCAGATGACCTGTCGACTTTGCAGCACGAAGTGGCCACATTGAAGTCCAAGGTGGAGACCACCACCCAGATGAATGAAAAGCTGCAGCTGGCTGTTGAGGACTTAGTTTCACGATCCAAACGGCAGAATCTCCGGGTGATTGGCATCCCCGAGGGAGCGGAGGGGACCGATGCCCGTCTCTTTATGACTACGCTGTTTAAGGACGTGACCGGAGGCGCTTTACCGGATACGAGCTTTGAACTGGACCGAGCTCACCGCAGCCTGGGGCCGAAGCCGGCGCAGGGCTCCCGGCCCATTCTTGTGCGCTTTCACAGATACATCCAGAAAGAGCGAGTGCTGCTATGGGCGAAGAAAACACGGAGCATCTCATACCAGGGTTATCCCATAAGGATCTTTGAGGATTTCAGCGCTTCGCTCGCCAAGAAACGTGCATCATTCAACAAAGTGAAGTCCCTCCTTTACAAGGATGGGATACGCTTCGGGCTGATCTACCCGGCACGCTTGCGGGTCACTGTTGACGGACAGTCTCGCATGTTTGACTCCGCGGATGAAGCGGAGCGTTTCTACCGTGATCTCAGCAGTAAGTGAAGACATGACGTCTCTTTACACATCTCCTTTAACTTTTCTCTATGAAAACTGGACTGTAGATATTAAAGGCGTACGGGAGGAGCTAGAAAACTTAGCCCCGAGCTATTTACAAACTCACAACTAAGTTCCTAATATGTAAGATCCAGTTATGTTCATTACAGACTCGTTTGTGCTGTTGTTAAACATTTGTTAAAAGTTTTCTTATATAGAGCACAGTTGTGTTTTGTTAAGTATGAAAAAACTGGAACACTGAGGTTGTTACGCTGTCAAATGGTAAATGTCAGAGGTGTACACATTTCCACAATTGAAAAGGAAGCAAACTCCTATCAATCAGTCGGTTGTGTAAAGTAGTAGTTCCTGCATGCTCATCTGTGTTAAAGATGAGGTTAGGACAAGTGTGTAAGTATGTTTTAAACCTCAGGGTGTCACTGAGGACATCTTCTGTTGTGTTTGGGTTTTTTTCTTTTTTTTTGTTTATCTTTGATAGAGGAGCGTTCTTTTTTTTCATAAACTTGTACGATGGCATTGTATATGTTGTTGCTACTTTGCTTTCCATTATTAAAGCTGACCTGGCTGGGGCACCGTCTCATCAGAGCACTTACAGGATTGATAGTTTAACACTGATTCCATGATTGACATGAGCCAGAGAGACATGCTACGAACCATCAGGCTCGTGAGCTGGAACGTTAGGGGACTTGGTGGACCTGTTAAAAGGACAAAAGTACTTTCACACCTTAAGAGTTTGAAAACAGACATTGCGTTCCTACAAGAAACCCATCTTCGTCTTTGCGACCACACCAGACTACGAAAACCCTGGGTCGGACAGGTTTTCCACTCCAACTTCAATAGTCGCTCGAGAGGCACAGCTATTTTACTGCACAAGCGAGTACAGTTCTCATCAGAACAGGTCATATCTGATCCCAATGGCCGGTATATTATTGTTGTTGGTATGCTGTTTCAAACTCCTGTCATTATGGTTTGTGTCTATGCCCCCAACTGGGACTGCCCTAATTTTATGTCTTCCCTATTCTCATCCATTCCGTGCCTAGATACACATCATCTCATTTTTGGAGGGGATCTTAACTTATCTATCAATCCCACGCTTGACAGATCCTGTTCAAGAAAATTAACTCAATCCAAAGCAGCTAAGTGTTTGTCTGTATTCACAGATCAAATTGGCAGTGTGGACGTGTGGCGTTTTTATCACCCAACAACAAAGGAGTTTTCATTTTATTCCCAGGTTCATCAAACATACTCTCGAATAGATTACTTTTTTCTTGATAAGATTTTACTACCCTCAGTGAAACAATGTGAATACTCATCGATAGTTATTTCAGACCATGCCCCCCTTCTATTAGACTTGGAACTAGCCCCTAAAACCAAATGCCATTCAACCTGGAGATTAAACACTGGGCTTTTATCGTCTGACAAATTTTGTGAATTTATATCTGACAAGATTTCACGTTTTCTCGAAAACAATAAATCTGACTCTACTTCACCCTCTCTCCTGTGGGAAACCCTCAAAGCAGTAATTCGAGGAGAGATTATCTCATATAGCGCCAGGATACGAAAGGGTGAAAAGCAAAGGCAACTTGAACTGATGGAAGCAATTCTTCAAATTGATAGACAACACTCCACCTCAACCAATCCTACTCTCCAGTTGGAGAGACTCAAATTACAGACCGAATTTGACCTTATTTCCACAAACAAGGCAGAGTTTCTTTTAAGGCGTACAAAGGGCACTTATTATGAATATGGAAACAAGGCTAGCCGGTTACTAGCAAGGCAACTAAAACAGCAATCCTCTTCCCAATTCATCGCTCAAATCCGTAAGAACCCCCAAACTTTAGTCACAGACCCAACCGAGATAAACGATATTTTTGCTTCATATTACTCTGATTTATATAAATCAGAAGCCCCATCAGACACTACCTCAATGAACCAATTCTTAGATAATTTAGTCTTCCCCTCAGTTGATATTAATTCCAAAAACACTCTAGAAGCCCCTCTCAGCTTGGAGGAGGTGAAAGCCAGTCTTAAATTAATGCAAAGCGGCAAGGCACCAGGCCCAGACGGCTTTCCTTCCGAATTTTACAAGAAATTTTCTGACCAACTTGCTCCCTTATTATTGGAAATGTTTAATGACTCCTTTGAACTTGGCACCCTTCCTTTGACTTTAACTCAGGCATCAATATCACTCATCCCCAAGAAAAATAAAGACCTCGAAGATTGCAGCAGCTGGCGACCTGTTAGTTTACTCAATATTGACGTTAAGCTATTGGCTAAGACCCTCGCCGGCCGCCTCGACCCCTGTCTACCAAATGTCATCTCAAAAGACCAAACTGGTTTTATAAGGGGCAGGCAATTATCCTCAAATATACGCCGTCTGCTCAACATAATACTGTCAAAACCTGAAACACAAGACCCTGAAATGGTAATCTCTATGGATGCGGAAAAGGCTTTTGATAGAGTGGAATGGAATTATTTATTTTCAGTTTTAAATAGGTTCGGTTTTGGCCAAAAGTTTATCTTGTGGATTAAATTGCTATACAACGCCCCAATTGCCAGTGTAAGAACTAATTCAACACAATCCAACTTCTTTCCTTTAACACGTGGCTGCCGCCAAGGCTGTCCGCTATCACCATTGTTGTTCGCCGTTGCGATTGAACCGCTTTCCACTGCCCTTAGGAGCTCACCGCTCTTTACCGGTGTATATAGGAACGGGACTGAGCACAGAGTATCACTTTATGCCGATGACCTTTTACTTTATGTCTCAAATCCCACTGTCTGCATTGACAGAATTCTGGACATTTTACATACATTTGGTTCCTTTTCTGGTTATAAATTGAATATTACAAAAAGTGAATGCTTCCCTCTTAATAATACAGCAAGACAGATTCCGGCTCAAACACTACCGTTTCGCTTAGCCTTTTCTAGGTTTCAATATTTAGGCATTAATATCTTGAATAGTCTCCCTTTATTACATAAACATAACATTGTGGAACTGGTCAGAAAGGTGAAATTGGATCTATTACGCTGGAATAACCTCCCATTGTCGCTTCTAGGTAGAATCAACTCTATCAAAATGAATGTTCTACCAAAATTTCTATTTCTTTTTCAGTGTTTACCTATATATCTGCCCAAAGCATTTTTCAATGAATTGGATAAAATTGTTTCACATTTCATCTGGGCAGGAAAGACTCCAAGGGCAAGGTACTCCATTTTGCAAAGATCCAAGGATGAGGGAGGCCTTGCTCTGCCAGATTTCAGGGCATACTATTGGGCAGCCAATATTCAAAAAGTCTATACCTGGTACAATTTCCCCAGTACAGACTGGTGTCAGATGGAAGCTTACTCATGCAACCCTGTCTCTTTATCAGCTTTAATATGTTCCCCTCTAAATGCATACCCTACTAAAGTAACTTCCAACCCGATTGTATTATCTACTATAAAAATCCTGAAGCAGTTTAAACGGCACTTCAAAATCACCTCTCCTTCCCCACTAATGCCCTTCTGTGAAAACTATTTATTTCCTCCCGCAGCACTTGATTCAACTTTCTCTCTGTGGAAAGACAAAGGGCTGGTGAATTTTAATCAACTTTATGATAAGGACATTTTTATCTCCTTTGATAACCTCCGAACTAAGTTTGCCCTTCCACAAGCTCATCTATTTAGATATTTTCAAGCCAGAGATTTTGTACGTTGTAATTTTTCCAATTTCCCCCATAAACCACCTCGCACTCTCATTGATGTTATTCTCTCTCTCCCTGCGGCTCGTGGGTTTATCTCAGTTGTGGTGAAATTGATCATGTCATCACTATCATCCCCACTGGTGACTAGAAATTCATGGGAAAGGGAGCTAGGTTGTACCCTGTCAGACGAATGGTGGGAGAGGGCCCTTGACAGGGTTAACTCCACCTCATCTTGTGCCAGTCTGACATTAATTCAGTTTAAGGTTCTACACAGGATACATTATTCCAAAGCTAAACTTAAGAAAATTTTTAATACAAGTGATTCATGTGATAGATGTTCTCTGGTCCCAGCCAGTCACACGCACATGTTTTTCTCCTGTCCGAAGTTAAATTCATTTTGGTCCTCTTTCTACAATACTCTTTCAAAAGCTCTAAACAAACCAGTGCTCAGGAGTCCGTTAACCTCTATCTTTGGTGTACCTGAAGAATTCACACACTTCACCAACAGGGAAAGCAATGTTATTGCTTTCGCATCTCTGGTAGCCCGCAGACGCATTTTACTCCAGTGGAAGGATAAGAACCCCCCCTCTCCTAACTCTTGGCTGAAGGATCTATTGTCATTCCTACACGTAGAAAAAATCAAATACAGTATTAGGGGCTGTGCCGCTAAATTTTATAAAATTTGGAATCCCATTCTCTCCTTAATTGATTCAATTCCTTCCTTAGACGATTAAAGTGGATGGTTCTGGCTGACATACATTGATGTGGCTCTTTTTTGGGAGAGGCCAGGGGTTGTTTTGATGGGTTGGTGGTCGGGCTTTGAGCACAGCATGTACAAGTTGTGATGGTTAAATTTTTAATTTTGTTTTCTGGGTATTTCGGATCCCTCCTCTAAATGTACCTTTTTTGTTATTATTACTATTATTATTTTTTTTATTATTATTATTATTATTTGTTTGCTTTTTGTTGTTGTTGTTTGTTTGTTGGTTTGGTGGTTGTTCGCCCCTCCTG
Organism: Urophycis tenuis; assembly: GCA_036785325.1. Lineage (NCBI taxonomy): Eukaryota > Metazoa > Chordata > Actinopteri > Gadiformes > Phycidae > Urophycis > Urophycis tenuis. The sequence goes on from JAXIVH010000011.1 coordinate 11,927,918, forward strand.
TTTTTCTTTGAGGGGGAGAGGGTTGTGTTTGCTCATTGTCAGCATTGCACATTGTGTTTTGCTCATGGTTTGTGGATGTGGCTCTCTGATTTGTGTGTGGGTGGGGGGGTGTTCTGAAAGGGGGAAAAATGGGTGAAATGTATCCTCACTAAAGGAAATGTGTTATGTCTTGATAACCCAATAAAAAATATATATGAAAAAAAAAAAGAAATAGATCACCAAAGCTGATGCGTAAAAGCACCTCACTAGCTGCGGGTGATAGCCGTGAGTGTTTTTATTGCCATGAGCCAGGCCATTTGATCGCTCTCTGTCCGGTTCTCAGAAAAAAAGGGCACTACAAAACCAGTAAAACCCCAGCAGGTGTCGGTTTCATAAACACTGCGTCCTCACCTGAGCTTTTACCTGCACCGGAGGAAAAGGCGGAGATTGACCCTCCTTTCAAACCGTTTGTGTCTCACGGGTTTGTTTCCTTAACTGGCAGGGAATCAGATAAAGCGCCTGTAACTATTTTGCGAGATACTGCAGCGTTTAATTCATTCATGCTGGCTAGTGTACTGCCGCTCTCCGATGAAACTTCGTGTTTTTCAGATTTGTTGGTGTGGGGCATTAAAATGAGTGAGCTTAACGCCCCACTCCACATGATCCATTTGCATTCACCGCTCGTGTCGGGACTGGTTAAAGTTGCCGTGCTCCCACAGTTTCCGATTAGTGGCGTTTCGTTTATTCTAGATGTCCACCCGTCAGTTGTGATTGACACAGTATCAGCCCTCCGGAGAACCTCAACCACATGAGCTCGTACCTCCTGATAGAGTTTTGGCACGACCACCTGGCTGAAGTGCTGTCGTGACGGGATGCGGTATCTTGGCTCCAGCGTGTTCATCAACAGCCGAAAGCCCTCATTTTCAACGACGGAAAATGGCCTCAAATCTTTTCCAATAAAATAACCAATTGCTCTGGTAATTTCTTGCGTTGTTATGGGGGAGAGGAGATGCAAAGCCTCTCGTCAGGGTGGTTTGGCCCCTCGGCAAATTTCGCTCAGGAGGTGGCGTAACGTTACTTTGCTTCTCACTGTGGTGGCGGCTAACATGCTGCTGCATGTTGCTTGTGTTGCCGGTATATGTTAGCAGTCTCTTGCAATATTTACATGCTGTTTTGGTTTTGTCTATCCATTTATCACCAGTTGTATTTATGTATATGGGGAATCCAAAATGCCGCCACGCAGGTGATTTAAAACCGCTCGGTGCATCCTCTATTTCAAAGTTGCCTACCGTCGCCATGTCTTCCCTCGTTCTTTGCCCTGTACCTACGTATCCTATTCTCGCAGTCGCGATTAATTTTTTCTGTCAACCGGTGCGAATCGTCACGCATTTGTACCGATTTTTAATCGTGTCACGATGCATCGTTACATCCCTATATACCACCGGTAATAGCAGGTAATCACGTTGGTTGTATTGCCGGAAGAAGCCTACAGAGACTATTGAGGCGCTGCGTCATATCACTGCGCCCATGGTACCTTTGCAACTTTCCTTGATTATTACGCCAGAATGAGAGTATAGTTCCGGGTAAAATCAGCCTAGAAAATCGCCACGTTTCATTTTCCGTCGGTCTTATTGCACTTTCAAACTTGAGAAGAGACAAGTTTTAAATGGGAAAAATTCCGGAAATCGTAGTCACTTCTAAGCGGGCGAGATGCCAATGGTCTAATCCGATTCAATGATCTATGCTAAGCTACAGCTAAAAGTTGTACCGCCAGACTCACAGAACGGCTGGATGAATGGGAAAAGGGTAAAGATCGATTGTTTTGCTCGAGGGAAGGTGGAAAATGATCTTATTTCCAAAAATGGCGGAATATCCCTTTAAGACTAGCGAGTAGCGACACATCTCGCTACTTTTCTGTCGTTCTGGGGCGTTTTGGAGACTGCTGATGGATGTCGCGTCCCTTTCTCCTCCTGTGAGAGTGAGCAGTGAGTCGGGGCTGTGCTGTGCATCTATGGTGCTGTGTGTGTTCTTCTCGCCTCTCCTCCCGGGCTCACGGTCTCTCCCTGCTGCTCAGTGGCACTGAGTGCTGCTGCGAGACAGTCGTCTGAACTCCGGCTGCTCGAAAACAGCTCAGTAAATTAGTTAATCATGCGATTACTGTCATTTAGCTGGTGACTTTTAGGACCGCCTTTAGCGATCTTTGTCACAGAGGAGTTGGCAACACCGAATGGGCGTGAGCTGTTATAATGACTGCGCAGTCAGGAAGTACAACCGGTGTTACTGTGAAGGTGCAAGTCTCAGGCCATCATCTACTGTAAGGTAAGCCGTCTATCTGCTTCGATGTCTTGGGTGTTCCAAAAAATGCAACGTGACATATTCTATATTGTCTACCTGTATGTCCTAAATGTTCTTTGAGGGGCCTTCTCCCAGGGACGCAAAATGAATTTCAGTGCCGTACTGACTAATAAAGTTGTATCGTATTCCCTAATTGTTATGTTACTTGTGTTGACACTGTTCAGTGTCACAGTGAGCTTTAAAGTCGTAGTCTACATTCCTCCCATTTTTGTATATTACTACATTGCGAAGTAAATATGAATTTCAGTCAAGCCACATCCTAGATGTGCCAGTGGTCGTGTGTGGGCATGCGAGTGTGTGTTATTACAGTATTTAGTTTGCCAGTATTAGTTGGTTTGTGTTGTTTCAAATATTGACAATACTTATCCTCATCATTCAAATAAAGCAAATTAAATGAAGTGTGTTATTCATATGTGTGTGTGTGTGTGTGTCTTTGTGTGTGTCAGACTTGGCTGGATTGTAGCAAACTAGGAGTTCGTCTAATCAAAGTACTCAGGCTACCATCTCTAGTTGATTTTATTCCTAGTCCTTCTCAATTACAACTGACATCCACATATGCACCCCTAGAATACAACCTGTTGATTTACAAAGGCGCCATGGTGAACTGCTGCTGTGGTCTGCTGACTGCCAAGAAGGAACCAGGTAAAGTTCCACTGAAGGTTCCCACAGGAAGTGGTTTGGCATGGATTGTCTATCCTCAATGAACAGGGAAGTGGGTGTTTCACCCACTTCCCTGTTCATTGAGTGTCAGTCTGACGTCTGACTGCAGATCTATCTTGATCCATGCAGAAATCAGCCAAATACAGGGAGTAATTTTCCCCTGTGCTGTCATTGAACAGTTCCTCTGAATAGCGTCAATGTGGAGGTCACGGTGCGAGATCACGTGGCCACGGTCGCCGCCACCCTGCTGTACGAGAACAAAGAGCAGAGCCCCATCGAGGCCGTCTTCGTCTTCCCGTTGCCTGGCGATGCCGCCGTCTGCCATTTCAGCGCCAAGATCGGCCAGTCGGAGGTGGTCGCTAAAGTGCGGGAGAAACAGAAGGTTAGGACTCTGTTTGGGCGTCGAAGCTCGCCAAACAGGTTTTCGCAATTTCAAATTTCGAGGCGTCAACCTCAAGTAAATTTAAAGACTTTTTCCTGGACTGTCAATAATAACATGACAATAACATTACAACCGCCACCCTTCCCCATTCCGGAAGGCTCGTGAGGAGTATGACGACGCGCTCAGCTCGGGTCAGCAGGCCTTCCTATTGGAGGAGAGTGAGCAGAGCCCGGACGTGTTCTCCCTGAGCGTGGGCAGTCTTCCTCCAGGGGAGAGCGCCTCCATCAGGCTGGAGTACGTCACTGAGCTCGCCGTGCAGGCTGACGACGGCCTGAGATTCTGCCTGCCTGCCGTGCTCAACCCACGCTACCAGCCTCAGGGTGAGGAGGGAGACAAAATGGCATGATTGTTCAACCTGATGATCAAAAACATGTCAACATGATTATTCAACGTAAGAGATTGTTCAACATCTCATATTAATGTTCCAACAGGCAGTGATGGGAGCGGTGGGACCCTAAGCTGTGGCCAGGGCACCTCTGTATTGGCCAGTCTGGTGCCCTACAGTCTGTCTCTCTTGGCCAGTGTCTGTTCCCCACGGCCCATCACCAAAGTAGAGTCCAACTGCTCCCTGGAGCTGGTGCAGTACCTCAACCAACAGCAGACCCAGGCAACGGTGTGTGTTTTTATGCTTAGTATCTCCACACACCAGTAGTCCACAGTGTGAGGAGCATATGAGAACAAAACACAAAAAAACTGTTTTCAAGTCTGTTTGTGCTAACTGTGAACTGTCTCCTGTTGTCAGGTCAAGCTGGCTTCGCGGCATAAGTTTGACCGGGATGTAGAGCTGTTGTTTTATTACAAAGACTCCCACCTGCCCACAGCTGTGGTGGAGGCGGGACAAGCTTCTGCTAAGCCTGGTATGTAGAAAAGCTCTTTCAATGTCTACAAATACTGCATTTCAACAGTTGTACGGAGACAGGACCTGTCAAAAGTTCTGCCATTCCTGCTCTGCAGGTTCTCTGATGGCCGACCCGGTGGTCATGCTCAGCATGTACCCAGAGTTCCCGCCAGCGGTGATGTCATCGATGACCAAGTCTGGGGAGTTCCTGTTTGTGATAGATCGTTCTGGAAGCATGGATGCTCCCATGAGTTATGAAGGGGTCAGGCAGATGCGCATTGATAGTGCCAAGGTAGCAGCTGTTATCAGTCATATTGAATTTTGCCCCAGGTTTTTTTAGATGATTGTATTTCAGCACCTATTGACTGATATGGCCCATCTTTAGGAAACACTGCTTCTCCTGCTGAAGAGCCTTCCGATTGGCTGCTATTTCAACATCTACAGCTTTGGTTACAGTTACACCCACATTTTCCCGTAAGCCACGACCTCTTGCCAACAATTCATTCATTTACATCAATTGTTGTGGTTGTTTTGCTTATGTGTGTGTGTGTGTGTGTGTGTGCAGGAAGAGCGTTGTGTACAGCCAGCAGACCATGGAGGAAGCTCTGAAAGTGATTGAGGACATGAATGCCGACATGGGAGGAACAGAAATTCTTGAGCCGCTTAAGCATATTTTCAAGCAGCCCTGCATCGCCAATCAGCCAAGACAAGTATGACACACACACACACACACACACACACACACACACACACACACACGGCGAAATTTCAGAATTTTGCAGAATGTGGTTTATTATTGTGTATATCACTGTCAGCTGTGTGCAGGTGCAAATGGGATGTCCAGGTGGATCAGGAAAGTTTTGTTGGTTCTTACTGTAGCTGACCCAGTTAATTCAGTGTGTATGTTCATGGTTTTATGTGAAATGAGGACTTTTACTGAACAAGTTGGGGGATCAAATACTTTTCTTTTGTTGAAACCTACCCCAAGATGCACCGCGAGAATGTTTACCTTTAAATGAGATTCCCGCTGAGAAGACGAAGAAATAACTGAGAACGATTCACGGACATTTGATAAGAAAATTGCTCCTCTGCTGAAGAGATTACAAACTCTTATGATGTTTGCAAGTGTTTATTGTGAGATTGAAGTGTTTTACACGCTGTTTAAACTTAGTTTACTGAGTTCCAGTAGCTACTTACATCCAAACTGTCCTTTAAGATAGTTCTGGGTCTTTGTTATCACAGTAGCACGTTGCACACAGTTCACTAAAGTCTGACTTATGGCCATTCTAGGCCTGTAGGTTGCTGTCTCTCCATTCTGCTGCGCCTCTATTTGGATGAATTGTTGGAGGGTTATGCTGAAACAATAAACCATTCATGCTGTTCTGTAGAGTGATGTTGGGCAGGAACAATGTTGAACCTCATGTTGTTCTTTCTCCGTAGCTGTTTGTCTTTACTGACGGCGAGGTGTGTAACACCAAGGAAGTGATCGATGTAGTGAAGAGGAATTCTGGTTCTCACAGGTTGGGCCTGCAGCGTCTGTGTGTGTGTGTGTGACTCAAAACATTGAACAATTGCCAAGCCCAAATAATTTACACAATGCTTGACCTCAAGAAAGAGGTTATGTGTGTGGCCCTATGACTGGCATGTACTAAGTATGTGCACACATGTGCGTTTGACAGTTCTGTACACACCCAATGTTGCCATGACCGGCGTCAGCCCTGTTTGTCCAGACATCCAGTAATTATGCAGGACTCATACACAACCTTGGGAGATATGATTGAAACACAACCATACACTGTGTTAATGTATAGGCCTTTATCACAGAGGTGCAATAAATACTAAGGCGTTTTAAGCATATTAGTTATGCGTCTGTGATCATGTCAGTGGCCAAAAATTAATGACATGGGACACACCTGTCCTAATATAAAGCTCTGTGATGAAGGCCGATTTATCTATGCTTGTTAGAATAGTGAAATCAGGTTGACTTCAAAGTTAATCGACTCTTCCGTCTCCTAAATTGGGCTTAGAGGATAGAGTAAACAGGCATGTAGTAATGCAGCTTCTGCGCCCTTTAACCCGTGTCTGGATATTCTGTACCTCAGGTGTTTCTCTTTTGGTATTGGAGGAGGAGCCAGTACAGCACTCATCAACGGGTTGGCCAAGGAAGGACGTGGCCACGCCCAGTTCATCACCGGGGCCGACAGAATGCAGTCCAAAGTAAGACAAGGACCCGGGATCCGATGGAGGCTACAAAATACTGTGCCTATGTTTTGTTTCTGAATACAACTGCTCGGCTCAACTGTGATATTACAGTCTTCTCCTTCTAACCGCCCACAAGGTGATGCAGTCTCTGCGCTTCGCTCTGCAACCGGCTGTGGTGGACATCTCTGTTACATGGGACGTGCCTGCCGGTGTGTCCATCACTCCACTTACCCCGCCCATCACAAACCTCTTCCAGGGTCAGAGGTCATTGATGTACGCCCAGCTCACTGGACAGGTAGGGTGTGTGTCAAAGACTAAATGCACTTGCATACTAATTTAAATGTGTGCATATATATATTGATGAAATCACGTATTGTATGATCCTGTAGAGCTCGGGGGATGCAGAGGGCTGTGTGATGGTGAAATACAGCCTGGCAGATCACCCTACTCAGAATCAGCTGAAGTTCAGTCTCAAGCCGACAGAGGACACGGGGTAAGACAACGGTTCCCCATTTGTTCAATCTCTCTAGTTGTCATGTGTGGAAAAAGAACGACCAAGGAGTGTTTGCATCTATCAGGCAAAGTTATCACCTTTGGGCGAAATTCACCGTTTTGATTCCAAAATAGGCTACTTAAGTGATTTGTGTAGATCTGATGAGAATTTTTTTTTGGGGGGGGGTGTCTTCGAGAGCCTGCCTACTCAACGCGACTTCCATAGCAACGGACGCAATTACGTCACCCGGACACAATTTGGCGTGACAGAGCCAACTAATTCGCTAGTTATAGTACAGCGCGAGCCCAGACAATGCTCAGTCGCGCTCCTGCGCTCCCCCGCAAAGAATTGTAATTTTTAGTCCCGCTCCCGCCCGCAATTGCCCGCAAGTAAGCAGGCAGGATGGATGTTCACTTTCTGTAGCGGAAAGGAATTGTCTCTAAACACATGTGCTAGACCAGTGTTTCTCAACCGGGGTGCCGTAGAAACGTGGCTAACACTAGGCTAATAAAATTAAATTGAAATAAATGAATGCATTAGGGCTGGGCGATTAATTGAATTTCGATTTCGATTACGATTTTGGCTTCCCTCGATCATTAAATCAAGGTAATCGTAATAAAACGATCATTCTGCCACCCGCCGTGTTTTGTGTGGTAAATGGAGCGAACCCTTCTTTCTCCACCTGCGCACTCCGCTGCGCCCCGCCCCCGCCATAAAACTTGCAAGATATGTCACGCGACCGTGTCTGCACCTCAAGCGAATACGACCAATCTATTTAACCACTTAAAAGTCCGCACACAGAGTAATACATGACCAAGCAATGAAGGAAAAAATTAAAAGCTCCTCCACTCCTGCCACCGCAACACAATCCTCAATTAAGGAGACCCTATACAATGCCACCCCATATCCAGCCAGCTCCCGCAGGCATAAAGAAATAACAGATGCAATCGCATACATGATTGCCAAAGACATGTGCCAGACATGTGACATCAGCACCTTTAGCGACCCGGCGTTCAATAAACTGATAAACACATTGGACAAGCGGTATGTGTTACCACCACGTCACCATTTCAGTAGAATTGCGCTGCCTTCCCTTTATGACGAATGTCGCGGAAAAGTTGCAAGAGAAGTGTCAATTATATATTATATTTTGCCACCTCAACGGACCTAAGTCGCACCATCAAAAACATTTTTTTTTTTTTTTTTTTAAATCAATGAATAATCGTCTTTAATAATCGCAATTACAATATCAATCAAAATAATCGTGATTATCATTTTTGACATAATCGAGCATCCCTAGAATGCATCATTTTGTAATCTTTCTTCTAGCTTTATCATGCAGTTGAGTAAATGGAGGCCACACAGAGAAAATAGTTTTCTAACGCCGAAGTTGACATACTGCTACCCTTTGCCACGACATATTTGTGTGAACTGAGCTTTTCGAGCTTAACTTGCATCTAGAACAGGTACAGAGAGGGCCTTAGAGCTGTGGACCAGGAGCTACGTGTGTGTCTGTCATCCATTCCTGCAAGAATAGAGCGATTGTGTGCATCCTCCCAGGCCCAAGTCTCTTACTGAGATTAAGTCACACTCCTGTGTGTGTGTGTGTGTGTAGTTGTAATAACCTATGATGCTATATGCGTTAATGCATTTTGTTGGTCTTCAAGACTGTGTATTCTAATGATATAAGTGTAGTGTAATTTAGTGAAAAATTATTTGTGTTGTCTATCTTACTAGGCCCATCTTTTTTGGGGGAAAAAAATCAAGTTTGTTTTGATGTAATGAATGAGTCATTAACTTGTTTTACAGAGCTGGAATGACATTTAATTCCACATTTCTTTATTTCCATTATCATAATTTACATTAAAAAAAAAGTTTGGGGTGCCTTGAGATTTTTCATCCACGTAAAGGGTGCCACGACTAAAAAAAAGGTTGAGAAACACTGTGCTAGACTACCCCAAACGACAACGCCTCAGGTTTAGGCTGCTTAAAACTTTGTTATTGCTGCCAAACAGTATTTCCAGCACAAATTATTGTTAAATTATGTACACTAGGCCCTACATTAATCATTTGTATATTTTACTTTACTTTTTCACCCCTGACCAGTTTGCATGCCTGATCTATATCGTTACTGTAGTAATTAGTGGGACAAACATGGCTGCTCTCTCCCATGCTCGCGCTGCAGTTTGACCGCCCACCGACTGGCGGCTCGGGACCTGATTCGTTCCCTGGAGGCGGAGGAACACAGTGATGAAAGTGACCGAGTCAAAGCAAAGGAAAAGGTGGTGGAAGTCAGCGTCCAATCAGGAGTGAGCAGCTCACTCACCGCCTTCATCGCTGTGAACAAGGGCACCGGGGAGGCTGTACAAGGGCCTCTTCTGCGCAGAAATGTGCCGGCACCTAGTAGGTCAATCTATCCATCTGTCTGTCTGTCCATCTGTCTGTCACACCATCCATCTGTCTGTCTGTCTGTCCATCTGTCTGTCCATCCATCTGTCTGTCTGTCTGTCCATCTGTCTGTCTGTCTGTCCATCCATCTGTCTGTCTGTCCATCCATCTGTCTGTCACACCATCCGTCTGTCTGTCTGTCCATCTGTCTGTCTGTCTGTCCATCCATCTGTCTGTCAGTCCATCCATCTGTCTGTCAGTCCATCAATCTGTCTGTCTGTCAGTCTGTCCATCTGTCTGTCAATCTGTCCATCTGTCTGTCTGTCTGTCCATCAATCTGTCTGTCTGTCAGTCCATCCATCTGTCTGTCAGTCCATCTGTCTGTCTGTCTACCCCTCTCTCCGCCTGCCTTTAGAGTGGTACTGTATCCTTTGTGCTGCATTCTCAAAAGACACCAACACCACCAGCATTATAACAGATGTGTAACTGGAGTGTGATCTTACTGGAGATCTACAAGATGCAGTCTTGAAAGCGTTAAGAAGAAGACACAATGGTTTTAGAGACTGGTGGTTTGTCCACATTGAGGCATAACCACAGACCAGTAGCAGGCTATATAGCCTAGGAGTTGATTGACAATGTCATCTGAATAACTCTTGCCTCATACAACAGACTAACACAGTTCCTCTTCCTCCTCCCAAGTGATGATGATGTCGATGATGATGTCACCGCCGCCATTGGAAATGGCTTGTTTTCGGCAAATGCCAGTCCCATTCTCCATTACATGCATTTACAGAATACAAACCATTTAGAACGATTGGAGAAGAAGATTGGATTGAACAAGTGCTGAAGTTGTGAAAATGTATATGCGGCTTGCCTGTCCTGTTTGATAGTTGTATGTGCTAATCGTACATGTGGTGAGTCTTCTACATTATATTCTCACACGTCACGGCAGACGAGCACAAGTCTTGGCTTTTTGGGCTTTTAACTTTTCTTTCGCTTCATATTTGTTTCAACCGATCATCGTCTCACCTCTAAACCTTCAGCTCCACATCTGAACCTTCATTATTTAATTAGGCTCACATGGTGATGGGAACACACAAATACATCTCCGTGTGCAGTGTCGCTCCTCAACCGCTTGATTGGTAAGCGGTTGAGGAGCGATACTGCGCACGGAGATGCTTCTCGCTCTGTCGTCCTGCGATTTGAGAGACGGCTTCTCGCTCCCAACAGCCAGCGGGGCTGACGTCGTCTCGGTCCGCTGGGAGGCGGGTCGGGCACGCTTTGGCCCCCCCGCCCAGGAGGCGGTCTGCCTTGGGCCGCAGCAAAGAGTGGTCCGGTTGAACTGGTCTCTCCTCATCGCTACCCTTATTTTCTATAACCGTCCAGCAATTAGAAATAGTATATTTCTAGTTAAATCTTGAATCTCTATTCAAATTTAATCTTTGATATTGAACTTCTGTTTATATCAAAAATATTTAAATATGTAAATATCTAATCTTTGATATAGATTGATATATATGTCATATATATGTAGAATATCCAAAAAGGTTCACTTTTTGCCTTTTTTTCTGCCTCAGATGCTGCATTTGACATGGTGATGGGTTGCGTTGAAACGGATGGTGTAGATGAAGCATATGACTTTGCAGGTTAGTGTTTCACTTCGCCGGGTGAACTTTGCGTGCACTTTACATACGACGGTTACATCACAATTGAATTTACTGGTAACGCCCAAATCCTACAGATTTTCACTTTAAGTTTGAATAACCTGCTTATCATCTATAACCATCCCACAATAATAAAACAAATGTGTATTTACAGTTTAATGAGCAGTGGGATGCTTGTCAAGATTTCTGAACTAGGGGAAATGCCGAAACGGTATACATGTGGAACCAGCAAATCTGGCTGCAGGCATTCTCAAATTTTAGAGGGAGGTGTCATATTTTTTGTTTTTCTGAAGCCAAAAGCCCAAGGGTTGTCATGAAGGCAATATGTCTGTTTCCAATATGTCTGTTATGGATTATACAGTGTGCGAGACGTCAGTCAATGCTGAATCCTTCAATCCGTTAGTTTGTAACATTGTTGTAGCAAACTTGTTCAGGAATTAGTTTGCCTTTCCTGTTGTGCCTTCATGACAACCAGTGCATTTAGCAAGCATTTAGACGTTGTGTTTCCTGTGAAATAACCATGGAAACTCCTTATGTAGGGAGCAATCAATTAAAAAAAAAAGGTTTTTACTATTATATATGAATCACAACAAAAGCGAAAGCTCTGATTTATTAGACTCCATTAAACAATTGCTGTGTTATCGTTACACTAAATAACCATGTTACACCAACTACAGAGAGGCAATACAGTAGTTATATCTTGATCGGTATTTTTAACTCCCTTACAACTAACTCTCCTATAACACTCTCTCACATTTACTCAAATTCTGCTTATCTTGTCTTCAAGGCTGGCTATGGTTCACTGCGCCTGATGATCCTGCTTTTATTGATGGCCTGCATAGTATTGTGTTATATGTAGCTGTGTGCTTTGTTACCAACGCATGTTCTGAGACATCAGCTCATCAGCTCATCAAACTCTGGGTTAAATGTGAGCTTCCTCGATGTACCCCCCAAGAAACCGTCCACTTCAAGAGGTGTTTGCAACATGTAACCAATCACATTCAGGGATTTGATGGTCATGGCTGCCCACTTAGGGCCAAACACAAAACCACCAGCGCAAGCAGAAAAAGAGAGAGAGCAGGGAAAGACGCTGCAAGTATAAGACAGCAAAGACAGCATTTGTGCTCCGGGGCGTCTCTTTGGTGTGGAGTGCTGCAGTGCGTGCTCAATTAATGATTTATTTTCTCCTGGCAGGATATAGAATTGCTCTCGCGAGCAGAGAACTACTGCATTCAAGTGCAATAAAACTGCTCGTAATAATACTCGATTGTATTGTTTATTATTATTTTATTATTTATTGTATTGTTTATTATTATTTTATTATGTTTATTATTATCTATTGTTTATTATTATTATTATTATTGGAAATTATGATTTAATTTAGTTTATTATTGAATTAATATTTCATTTATCTTTTTACTTAAGGTCCATCATTCACCGCTTCCATAGAATCTTTGGAACTGTTGGAACATTCAGCAGTCCCGGCTAGCCAGGCTCCCAAGGACCCCATGCTACAGCTCATCTCCCTCCAGAGGGCCTCAGGCTCCTGGCTGCTGGAGGCAACTCTGGCTACCGTACTTGGAAGGACCCTCAAGGATGTGGAGAGTGCAAAGCCTGCATCGGTGTGTGGTTGTCTAGTGTGGTTTGGGACGGCAAGCATCTGTTTGGTTGCCTTGATTGGGTTTGTCTTTTCAACCCTCCCACCTTATAATACATACATACATACATACATACATACATACATACTGTACATACTGTACATACATACATACATACATACATTTTATCCAAACGCTTTTATCCAAAGCGACTTACAAAGAGTACATTTGTCATAAGAAGGTGAAACATTTAATTGCTGCTAATACAGTAAGAAAGTCACCAAAACAAGTTTCAAGCATTTCAATTGCTAGTATACAACATCTCTGACTAAGTGCCAAGTTACAAAGAGCGATCAAAGTGCCAAGTTACAAGGAGCGATTAAAGTGCCATAGATACCTACTGTACATACATAGATACATACATACATACATACATACATACATACATACATATATGCATACATACATACATACATATGATAAATGTATGGTAGAAGATAATATTAGATATATGCTATTCACTACCAAATGTCACCTCCTGTTATTCTGCCATCATGCATCTTTGTGTTCTTTTTAGGTGAGCCCAGAAGTGTGGGCTACAGTTCTTGCTGTGGTCTGGCTCCATGGCTTTAAGAAGGATGCCCAGGTGGAGTGGGAGTTTCTGGCAATGAAGGCTGTGTCATGGCTGCATGGGGAAAAAGGTCAAAGGAAATGCCAGTGTTTAGGTTTATTTTTCATACAAGGATTTCATTGGAACACTTGAAGTAATGCTACTGTGATGGTCTGTCTGTTTCCCTGTGCAGTGTCCTGCATGACAGAGTGTGTAGAAGCAGGGAATGTCCTGCTGGGATGCCAGGTGCAGGAGTCCTCCATGGGAATGTAAGTGGTTCAGGGTGTCAGCAGGCCCTGTGCCTGCTCTCTGACAGCCTACCACACCTGTTCATGTGCCTGTGTTCTGTAATTTGGTGTCTGGAACATATGCTTTCAAAATGTCCTATAATTTATGTCTTTATTTTATTTCTTTATTTCAAGACAAATGGCTTCCTTCCTCAATTGTTTTTGAAATGCAAACTTTTGATTGGTTAGGTATTTCAATCAAAAGTTGTACCTTTTTATAATCATTAAATGCGAAGTCATGGCGATATAATAAACTATATCACAGTAATGCAAGTAAAATCATTCCAGAAAGTAAATGTTTGTTTTGCCCTTGCATTGATTCTTTTATTATGTATACTTTGATTGATTTTGCCTATCAATGGGAATTAACAGGAATTATTGGAAATAAACTTCACATTTAAATAGATGTCTGTACCGTTTTTGGAAGTTTTGGATAACCATGAAAAGATCTTGGAAATTGAACACCATGACATGACTTGAACACTTAAGTCCATAGACATGCTCTTTAAAATATCCTGATTGAAGCCCTCTTGAGTGGAACCGATTTCTTGGGATTAAGTAAACGTTTGTCAGAGTTATGTGCAAATAAATACTTTATATGTAAATGAGACAACATCACTCAATGTCCACTTCAAAATGGCCCTAGGAGGTCGTTCAGAATCAGCGACTTATCACAAGTCGACTGATTCGATGTTGTTCAGGTCAAAGTGGGAGAAGGCCTGGGAGAGCTCACAGCCAGTACCGGTTCAACCAATACGCACACTACGCACGTTGCGTAGGGCCCCGTGGGGAAAAAAAAAAAAAAAACCTGACGTGCTCGCGCACGTCAGATTGCCAATGCATGCATTGTGCATCAACGGCATCAGCGGGATGAAGCGGAGTTATCCCTCGGGAGTGAAAAGCGAAAAAAGAAAATGCATGAAAATGAACAGCGCGAACAGCAGTCAGGTAACTCTCCTCTCCGGGTGGGAGAGTGGGAGGGACGGGGTTTGTCCGTGTTTGACCTACATAACAGGGCGGTGAGCCCTGGGTGAACAGCGGACGGCCTCCGTGTGCGTCTTGCTAGCTTCTGTAATGTGTTATATCAGATTGAATTTTGTTTGCTTGGATAGCCCACAGGCACATATAGATGCAGATATATTAGTGAATAAATAAAGCTTGTGAAATATTATGACAATGGTGCTAAATAGGCTAAATAATAATCTAAATCACCTACATTTTAAGTATATGAAGGTAAAACAAGTGCAGTCAATTTGATGGAACTGTATTAATAGTAGCCTGATCTATATTTTACAGGTGCTCTGCTTAAGTTCCTAACAAGCAGCACAGAGTCCAGTCAGTCAGCCAGTGGAGGGACAGAACAAGAAAAGACAAGCACAGATGAGCCACCTTCAACCAGCACAGGTCCAGTACAGCCACCGTTGTCAAGTACAGACACAGGGGAAGAACAGGCAGCCTCGGCCGCTATTCCTAAAGCACCAGTCTCTGCTCCACCAAATGATCCAGCAGACTGGCCCCCAGTCTTAACGGAGTGTATGCGGACTGAGTTAGTGCGCAGAGGTCCATTCAAGCCAGGAGTGGATTTTTCTTACCTCAAAGACAAGTCCAGAAGAGGTTTCCATCCAGATTTTGTCTGTATTTATTTTGAATTAGACTAACAGGTGGCGACACTAGTGCAATATGTTTAAAGGGGGGATGAATCGAAGCACTGGGTGTCAGGTGTAACTGTTCAGTTAAGAGGGCCCCTTAGCAGAATTTTGCCTAGGGCCCCATGGAGGTCTGAACCGGCTCTGCTCACAGCTCTGGGAGGAGATCCACACGGACCAGCCCACGTCCTTCCAGGGAGCCCTATGATACCGCACACACAGAATGGCTGCGGCACTCGCACGCACGCACGCACGCATGCAGAAATACAGAGCCTGGATGCAGACATGCGATGGGTGGAATTACACAAACAGAACATTAAGAGAAATATATTTTTGACAGATATTCACAGACGACATGTGGCATATTGTAATAATTGCATAACTAGATAGAAAGTAACAGAAAGTTAGAGTGAAGTTGCAGGCCTATTGGCTTTCTACAGAGACCTTATAGGACCTTGTAGCGGGTCGGTACTGGACTCATTTGCAGGACAAAACCATGCACGTATGAAAAATAAAGTGTCTTTACTTTCTAAGTGTGGCCAAATGGAGGGGGAGTAACGAGAAAGTTGCCTGACAACGCCACCCAAGGAGTTGCACCCCAGAAAATATACCAAACAGAACTCTTAACTGAGGGTCACACAGATTCGCTACACCAGCATGTTTTGTTTAAAGAGGACGGGAGACGGACTTCCAAACATAACAACGTTTTATTGATAAGAATTTACAAGATTTTAAAAGAATACAAAAATGCCAAGAGTAGACGGCCTGGGTGTCAAAATAAATTGTGGTGAATAAATATACAAAAAATGGCAGGAACAAAAGAAGAACAGGGCTATGACTTAGCTTGGAAGACAGACTAAAGCAACAAAGGTGAATGGGGAAGGGACCCAACTCAAACCAAGGAAAAACACTACAAACCAAACCACCACGTGCCACACCAAGTTAAGGGGAGTGAGAGGGGAACCACCACTGGGGACGTCTGCCGCAAAGAGCACCAGCTCCTGTCCTGAAAAGAGAAAGACTAAATTATTCAAGTTCAAGTAACTTTATTGTCAAATATGCTACATGGCTGGCATATAGCACAGATGAAATTGCAGTCCTCTCAGACCTATGGTGCAAACAAACAGTGTACAGACAACACAAAGTACAAAATACAAAAGTGAAAGTGAGGTAGTGCGTTGTAGATAGTGCAAAAAGTGGATTGTGCAGTCCCTGACTCAGAGTTCAAAGTTTGTGAGTGGTGGTGGGAGGGAGATGATATGAAGTCAGATGATGCTGGTGGGTGTGAGGTTAGAGTCTGTGGCAGGGGGCAGAGGAGGGAGGAGGGCCAGGGGCAGAGCAGGGAGGCAGTTGAGCCTCCGGACCGCCTGATGAAAGAATCTGTCTTTGAGCCTGCTGGTTCTGGCCCGGAGACTCCGCAGTCTTCTCCCCGACGGCAGAAGGCTGAAGATACTGTGGGATGGGTGGGTGGGGTCACCTGCAATCCTGATGGCTTTGCTGGTGAGGCGGGTGGTGTAAATGTCCAATGGGGGGGGGGGGGGGGGGGGAGAGAGACACCAATGATCCTCCTCTCAGCTGCTCTCATTATGCGCTGCAGAGTCTTGCGGCAGGACACGGTGCAGGCACCGTACCACACAGTGATGCAGCTGGTCAGGGGGCTCTCAATGGTCCCTCTGTAGAATGTGTGCATGATGGTGGATGAGGCCTCAGCTCTTCTCAGTTTGCGGACAGTCAGGCAGATAGATTGTACAGCTAACAGATAAAACAGGAGGCCTATACTAAAAACACACACACTAAGTGAGTAACTGAACCCAAATATAACAAAACAAAACAAAGTAACAACATAATAATGAAATAAAACAAAGTTAACACCAAGACCGGAGTAGTAGGCTAGTCCTATTTAACAAAAGACAAGCCCCGCAGCTGGATAATAAACAAAAACAAAAGAATATTATTTTGACAAAATAATAATAATAATAATATATTTTCATTTGTCACTTAAGCTACTGTCATTTGCACTAAAAACATCCCCGTGTCATGTTAAGGTTGAGAACCTCCTCACATAATCATGACACATCGCACATCTAAGCACCCATTCCAATAACACAGGATTATCAATAAGACATTATTAGTGTCCATAAATGTATTCAATCCATTGTTTATGGCCTCGGGCCGCAGGAAAGCCGCTGCTCTGAGTGACACGGTGTGTGAGTTTTAAAATTTAGAAACTTTTGACAATCAAGTGCCACCTCAAATAAAAGATTGGCCCGAGCTGCCCCCCCAGAAATAATGTCCTGGCTACGCCTGATTACGGGCACTAGGGGGCCCTGGCGCGGGACATTTAAATATATGATCATGATATTATTGATATTTTTGATGCATTTCCCCGCCCGTAGTGAAGGCCATGTTGTCTTATCGGCACGTGTCGATGCCGCTATCAATGCATGCTATATCACAGACAACAATGGCTTCGCATGAGACGATTAGGAAATATGAAAGCGGAGCTCGACAAAGAAAGTAAGCAAAAGCAAGAGCGACAGGCAGACGTTCTCAGTAAAACCCTGCATGCCCTGATGACGAGGATCAAAATAGTAATAAGTCTACGTCCAGGGCTACTACCTCTGTCCCTGACAACATTACCGTTATCGGCTCCGTCATGGGCCTAACTTAAGGAAACACCGGTGAAGGAAGGTGCCCACTTGATAACCCCAATGATGTGCCGCATACCACTGTTGGCTAGGCTAGGTAATGGGTGAATGGTGCCACCTGAGGAATGACTGTAGATTTATGATGGCGGAGCCTGATGTCTGCTATGGTGTTGCACCTAATGGTGGTTATATCACTTGTGTGTTGGGTGTTTGGTCTTATCTGAGCTGTCCTTCTACATGTGTTTACCTTGGATGACGGCACAAGGGAAAGTAACATCTTTATGACTTTCTCAAGTATCTTTGAGAGAAAGGGCAGGTTAGATAGAGGTCTATAGTTGGCTAGAAAATCAGGATCAAGCGTAGGCTTTTTGAGCAGAGGTTTGATTCCAGCTTTTCTACGGTACGGTGGTAGACAGACAGACAGACAGACAGACAGTTTTTTTAGTAAATCTTTATTGAAAAATCAAGGGTAGTGACAATGATTTATCAGCACAGTTACAACATTTTTTTCTTTTTTTCTTTTTTATACACACACAAACCACCCCCCACCCATCCATCCCCCACCCCGATGACCAAAATAATAATAATAATAATAATAATAATAATAATAATAAAAAAAAGCCTTAGTTTTAGGTGTCATAGACATAGGTACACCTAAATACAATTAAAACACAAATAAATGAATAGGATTTCAATGAGGGACAACATGACATCGCATGGTGTCTTTAAGCAGCTTGGTGCGTATGGGGTCCAAGAGACAGATGGTTAGCTTGAGGAAATCATAGAGGTTCGTAATAGCAGTAGTGATTGTCAACAGGAGA
The DNA here is from genome assembly GCA_036785325.1 of Urophycis tenuis. Lineage (NCBI taxonomy): Eukaryota > Metazoa > Chordata > Actinopteri > Gadiformes > Phycidae > Urophycis > Urophycis tenuis. Next base: position 11,946,549 of record JAXIVH010000011.1, read on the forward strand.
AAAACAATCCAAATACATATCAGGGGCCTGTTTCAGAAAGCGGGTTTAACAAACTCTGAGTCAAAGCCAGAACTCTGGCTTGAGTAACTCTGAGTTGTCAAACTCACTTTTTGGTTTTGGTTTCAGAACAGGGGATACCAATAAGTTCAATCAACTGAGTATGTTCAGCCTGAGTAAAGCTTGTGCACGAGGAGAGTATAAATCCTGCATCAATGGAACACCGAGAATACAATTCCACCAATGGCAGCTGGAGAAAAAATAAAAATAATTTGTCAAGCTTGATCCTCCTATTTCTCCCTAGTGGTTAGAAATATTAATGACTGCATATGCAGAATATGAGATGACATTTAAGAAAAAAAGCAGCAGCCGCAAAAGAACATGAGCAGGCTTGGCAGAATATTGTTGACTGAGTAAATGCGTGAGTATTAATTGAAAAACACAAGTATTATCTCGAGTGTTCCACTTTTTCAACATTCAACATAGATGTAGATATCTATCTACCTATATACAGTAGATATAAGTATGTGTGTGTGTGTGTGTGTGTGTGTGTACTGTGCAAAGGTTTTAGGCAGGTGTGAAAAAATGCTGTAAACTAAGATTGCTTTCACAAATAAAAATGTTAATAGTTTATTTTCATCAATTAACAAAATGCAAAGTGAATGAACAGAAGGGAAATCTAAATCAAATCAATATATGATGTGACCACCCAAAAGAGCATTCTTACTTTACAGCTTTTTTTCATACCTGCCTAAAACTTTTTGCACAGTAGGCTACTGTATATATAGGTTTTATATAACAAAGAAGAAAAAAAAGACGTGCAACACAAATAATTTGTTCAGAACTAAGAGCATGTACACGATGTGTCATACCAACAATATCAGGGCTGAGAATTTAAGATATATGATAGATTGTGCAGAAAAACGGTAACCTTCGAACAAATAATCATCAGGGAAAGATAAAACATCCAAGCGGGGTCTGATCACTCTCTCCCCATGGATATTTCTGCGGAGTATTTGTGCTTCGATGTCAACTGGCTCTTCAAGAAAAGGACACGCCTTGTCTGACACTTCCTTCAGTCTGCAGCTGTAAGAGGAGAAACTGAGGCCCCGTTTACACGATGGGAAAACGCAGATATTTCCATGCGGTTTGGCCTCTCATTTACACGGAAACCCCGTTTTCATCAGAGAAAACGATTATTTCTAAAAACTCCGGGCAAAGTGGAGATTTTGGAAAACTCAGGTTTCGCGGTTGCATGTAAATAGGGAAACCGGCGTTTTTGCATTGTGCACGTTGGTCTGTCGTTTTGAGTCGTTCGTTTGGCATTTCTGATTGGCCACCTGTTTGCTCAAAGTGTTCGTGACACCCTTCACCGGCTGTTTTTATCATTGGTGTAAACACAATTATTTTCACAAACGAGGAGGAGAAAATAGCCGTTTTCCAGAATACCCTGCTATGTGTAAACGTGGTGAGAATGAGATGCAACAGAAGCGGGAGGTGAGTGCAGGAAAACAGGAAAAAAGGCCCAAATAGATACTTCAGGGCACAGGACACTGTGTACATGAGGAGCTACACGGGGACACAAGTGGGTCCCTAGCATATCTATTCAAATGTAAAGTTTCTTTCCAATAATTCCTGTTAATTTCCATGGATAGGAAAGATCAATCAAATTATACATAATAAAATAATTAAAGCAAGAGCAAAACAAACACTTTCTGGAATGATTTTATTTGCATTACTGTGATATAGTTTATTATATCACAATGACTTCGCGTTTAATGATTATAAAAAGGTACAACTTTTGATTGAAGTACCTAACCAATCAAAAGTTTGCATTTCAAAAACAAATGAGGAAGGATGCCATTTGTCCTGTAATAAAGAAATAAAATGAAGATAACCGTTGATAGAAATTCCAGGACATTTTGAAAGCATATGTTCCAGACACCCAATTACAGAACACAGGCACACGAACAGGTGTGGTAGGCTGTCAGAGAGCAGGCACAGGGCCTGCTGACACCCTGAACCACTTACATTCCCATGGAGGACTCCTGCACCTGGCATCCCAGCAGGACATTCCCTGCTTCTACACACTCTGTCATGCAGGACACTGCACAGGGAAACAGACAGACCATCACAGTAGCATTACTTCAAGTGTTCCAATGAAATCCTTGTATGAAAAATAAACCTAAACACTGGCATTTCCTTTGACCTTTTTCCCCATGCAGCCATGACACAGCCTTCATTGCCAGAAACTCCCACTCCACCTGGGCATCCTTCTTAAAGCCATGGAGCCAGACCACAGCAAGAACTGTAGCCCACACTTCTGGGCTCACCTAAAAAGAACACAAAGATGCATGATGGCAGAATAACAGGAGGTGACATTTGGTAGTGAATAGCATATATCTAATATTATCTTCTACCATACATTTATCAATCTGCAGCCCAAGTCCTTGTATGTATGTATGTATGTATGTATGTATGTATCTTGTATGTATGCATGTATGTATGTATGTATGTATGTATGTATGTATGTATGTATGTATGCATGCATGTATGTATGTATGTATGTATGTATGTATGTATGTATGTATGTATGTATTATAAGGAGGGAGGGTTGAAAAGACAAACCCAATCAAGACAATCAAACAGATGCTTGTCGTCCCAAACCACACTAGACAACCACACACCGATGCAGGCTTTGCACTCTCCACATCCTTGAGGGTCCTTCCAAGTACGGTAGCCAGAGTTGCCTCCAGCAGCCAGGAGCCTGAGGCCCTCTGGAGGGAGATGAGCTGTAGCATGGGGTCCTTGGGAGCCTGGCTAGCCGGGACTGCTGAATGTTCCAACAGTTCCATTCCCCCTTTATTTGGGATAAAAGAGTGTTTGGAAGTGATGAATCGACCTTAAGTAAAAAGATAAATGAAATATTAATTCAATAATAAACTAAACTAAATCATAATTTCCAATAATAATAATAATAATAATAATAATAACAAACAATAGATACTTGACTTGTAAATGTTTCATCAGCGAGAGATACAGCTATCTGCGAGTTACAGACCAAAGGAAATAAAAGCAAATTTCTGGAACAAACTACATTCATCAAGTTGTTGGAGGAGTGTTGAGGAGGAAGGACATTCAAATCAAGGGAAAAGCTCAGCAGTCACAATGACGAGCAAAAATAACTTTGTGCATACATGCACAACTAACACACTCAATGGCAATCGAGTATTATTACGAGCGGTTTTATTGCACTTGAATGCAGTAGTTCTCTGCTCGCGAGAGCAATTCTATATCCTGCCAGGAGAAAATAAATCATTAATTGAGCACGCACTGCAGCACTCCACACCAAAGAGACGCCCCGGAGCACAAATGCTGTCTTTGCTGTCTTATACTTGCAGCGTCTTTCCCTGCTCTCTCTCTTTTTCTGCTTGCGCTGGTGGTTTTGTGTTTGGCCCTAAGTGGGCGGAGCCAGCCATGACCATCAAATCCCTGAATGTGATTGGTTACATGTTGCAAAAACCTCTTGACGTGGACGGTTTCTTGGGGGGTACATCGAGCAAGCTCACATTTAACCCAGAGTTTGATGAGCTGATGAGCTGATGTCTCAGAACATGCGTTGGTAACAAAGCACACAGCTACATATAACACAATACTATGCAGGCCATCAATAAAAGCAGGATCATCAGGCGCAGTGAACCATAGCCAGCCTTGAAGACAAGATAAGCAGAATTTGAGTAAATGTGAGTGTTATAGGAGAGTTAGTTATAAGAGAGTTAAAAATACTGATCAAGATATAAATACTGTATTGCCTCTCTGTAGTTAGTGTAACATGGTTATTTAATGTAACGATAACACAGCAATTTATGGATTTTTTAATGGAGTCTATTAAAAAAAAAAAAAATTTTAATGATTGCTCCCTACATAAGGAGTTTCCATGGTTATTTCACAGGAAACACAATGTCTAAATGCTTGATAAATAAACTGGTTATCATGAAGGCACAACAGGAAAGGCAAACTAATTCCTGAACAAGTTTGCCACAACAATGTTACAAACTAACGGATCGAAGGATTCAGCATTGACTGATGTCTCGCACACTGTATAAACGTAGGGAAGTCACGCACATCACATTACGGGTGCTGGCTCAAAAAAGTGAAATGTATATAAGGAAGGTAGAGCCGCACACCAACTCCCATAAAGGTATTTTTTATTGCAGTGACGTTTCGAGCAGTAAGCAGTCTGAGGAAGAGCTTACTGCTCGAAACGTCACTGCAATAAAAAATACCTTCATGGGAGTTGGTGTGCGGCTCTACCTTCCTTATATACATCGCACACTGTATAATCCATAGCAGACATATCTCCCTTGGGCTTTTGGCTTCAGAAAAACAAAAAATATGACACCTCCCTCTAAAATTTGAGAATGCCTGCAGCCAGACTTGCTGGTTCCACATGTATACCGTTTCGGCATTTCCCCTAGTTCAGAAATCTTGACAAGCGTCCCACTGCTCAATAAACTGTAAATACACATTTGTTTTATTATTGTGGGATGGTTATAGACGATAAGCTGGTTATTCAAACTTTAAGTGAAAATCTGTAGGATTTGGGCGTTACCAGTAAATTCACTTGAGAGACGCTGAGAAACATACTTCATCTACGTCATCTACATCATCTACATCATCTACGTCATCTACGTCATCTACTTCAACGCAACACATCTCCATGTCAAATGCAGCATCTGAAGCAGAACAAAAGCAAAAAGTGAAGCACCTTTTTGGATATTCTTCATCGGACTATATCAAAGAGTAGATATTTACATATTTCAATATTTTTGATATAAACAGAAGTTCAATATCAAAGATTAAATTTGAATAGAGATTCAAGATTTAACTAGAAATATACTATTTCTAATTGATGGACGGTTATAGAAAATAAGGGTAGCGATGAGGAGAGACCAGTTCAACCGGACCACTCTTTGCTGCGGCCCAAGGCAGACCGCCTCCTGGGCGGGGGGGCCAAAGCATGCCCGACCCGCCTCCCAGCGGACCGAGACGACGTCAGCCCCGCTGGCTGTTGGGAGCGAGAAGCCGTCTCTCAAATCGCAGGACGACAGAGCGAGATACATCTCCGTGCGCAGTATCGCTCCTCAACCGCTTACCAATCAAGCGGTTGAGGAGCGACACTGCACACAGAGATGTATTTGTGTGTTCCCATCACCATGTGAGCCTAATTAAATAATGAAGGTTCAGATGTGGAGCTGAAGGTTTAGAAAGGTGAGACGATGATCGGTTGAAACAAATATGAAGCGAAAGAAAAGTTAAAAGCCCAAAAAGCAAAGACTTGTGCTCGTCTGCCGTGACGTGTGAGAATATAATGTAGAAGACTCACCACATGTACGATTAGCACATACAACTATCAAACAGGACAGGCAAGCCGCATATACATTTTCACAACTTCAGCACTTGTTCAATCCAATCTTCTTCTCCAATCGTTCTAAATGGTTTGTATTCTGTAAATGCATGTAATGGAGAATGTATACTTACATCGGACTGGCATTTGCCGACAACAAGCCACTGCCATTTGCGGCTGTGACATCATCATCACTTGGGAGGAGGAAGAGGAACTGTGTTAGTCTGTTGTATGAGGCAAGAGTTATTCAGATGCCATTGTCAATCAACTCCTAGGCTATATAGCCTGCTACTGTTCTGTGAAGAAGAAGAAGAATTACTCATTTGATCCCGTGAGGGAAATTTGGTCTTCTGCATTTAACCCAATCGTGAATTAGTGACACACTCAGAACACAGTGATGGTGAAGCACACAGTGAGGTGAAGCACACACTTAAACCCGATGCAGTGAGCTGCCTGCAACAGCGGCGCTCGGGGAGCAGTGAGGGGTTAGGTGCCTTGCTCAAGGGCACTTCAGCCGTTCGCACTGGTCGGTGTTCGAACCGGCCACCCTCCGGTTACAAATCCGAAGCCAATGTGGACAAACCACCAGTCTCTAAAACCATTGTGTCTTCTTCTTAACGCTTTGAAGACTGCATCTTGTAGATCTCCAGTAAGATCACACTCCAGTTACACATCTGTTATAATGCTGGTGGTGTTGGTGTCTTTTGAGAATGCAGCACAAAGGATACAGTACCACTCTAAAGGCAGGCGGGGAGAGGGGTAGACAGACAGACAGATGGACTGACAGACAGATTGATGGACAGACAGACAGATGGACAGATGGATGGACAGACAGACAGACAGATTGATGGACAGACAGACAGATGCACAGATTGACAGACAGATGGATGGTGTGACAGACAGATGGATGGACAGACAGACAGACAGACAGATGGATGGTGTGACAGACAGATGGATAGACAGACAGATTGATGGACAGACAGACAGATGGATGGACTGACAGACAGACAGACAGATGGATGGACAGACAGACAGACAGATGGACAGACAGACAGACAGATGGACAGACAGACAGACAGATGGATGGTGTGACAGACAGATGGACAGACAGACAGATGGATAGATTGACATACTAGGTGCCGGCACATTTCTGCGCAGAAGAGGCCCTTGTACAGCCTCCCCGGTGCCCTTGTTCACAGCGATGAAGGCGGTGAGTGAGCTGCTCACTCCTGATTGGACGCTGACTTCCACCACCTTTTCCTTTGCTTTGACTCGGTCACTTTCATCACTGTGTTCCTCCGCCTCCAGGGAGCGAATCAGGTCCCGAGCCGCCAGTCGGTGGGCGGTCAAACTGCAGCGCGAGCATGGGAGAGAGCAGCCATGTTTGTCCCACTAATTACTACAGTGACGATTTAGATCAGGCATGCAAACTGGTCAGGGATGAGAAAGATGGAGAAGGATGCATGAGCAGGGAAACACAGCGACCCACTGGGGGGGTCTGGGGGTATGCTCACCCAGAGATTTATTTTTGAAACATAAGATGCTAAATGCTAATTTCTGTTGACTTTTAGGATTACTCTAGTGCTGTCACAAGCTAACAGAATTACAAGATTGAGCAAAATAAAGTACAAAGTATTCATTTATTTAGTGCAAATGTACCTCTACACATGATATGCTCACATTTACAAAGAAAATTAACAAAGGGCAGCCCCACCAGGTACACAACTAATTACAATATATATATATATATATATATATATATATATATATATATATATATATATATATATATATATATATATATATATGTATATATATATTTTAAATTCTTGTCATTTTCCACCCAGCAGTTCACAGGCCGATGGTCTGGGCTAGAGGTCTGCACTCCGCGACGCAAAATCTGAAAGCTCATTGTGGGTGCGGGCCGGACGATACACTGGACTCCCGCAAATTAAATATGAGTGTAAAGTAAAATATACAAATGATTAATGTAGGGCCTAGCGTACATAATTTGTGCTGGAGATTCTGTTTGGCAGCGATAAAAAGTTTTAAGCAGCTTGCAGATGTTGTTGTAGTCTAGCACATGCACAAGCACTAGTACACATTCCTTTCCGCTACAGAAAGTGAACATCCATCCTGCCTGCTGACTTGTGGGCAATTGCGGGCAGGAGCGGGACTAAAAATTACAATTCTTTCAGGAGAGCGCAGGAGCGCGACTGAGCATTGTGTCCCTTGCAGACCTCTAGTCTGGGCTCGCGCTGTACTGGAACTAGCGAATAAGTTGGCTCTGTCACGCCAAATTGTGTCCGGGTGATGTGATCGTGTCCGTTGCTATGGAAGTCGCTCTGAGTAGGCAGGCTCTTGAAGACCCCATCGGATCTACATGAATCACCTAAGTAGCCTATTTTGGATTCAAAACGCCGAAAGGTGACACGTTTGCATGCCTGATAGATGCAAAGACTCCTTGGTCGTTCTTTTTCCACACATGACAACTAGAGAGATTGAACAAATGGGGAACCGTTGTCTTACCCCGTGTCCTCTGTCGGCTTGAGACTGAACTTCAGCTGATTCTGAGTAGGGTGATCTGCCAGGCTGTATTTCACCATCACACAGCCCTCTGCATCCCCCGAGCTCTACAGGATCATACAATATGTGATTTTATCAATATATATATGCACACATTTAAATTAGTATGCAAGTGCATTTAGTCTTTGACACACATCCTACCTGTCCAGTGAGCTGGGCGTACATCAATGACCTCTGACCCTGGAAGAGGTTTGTGATGGGCGGGGTAAGTGGAGTGATAGACACACCGGCAGGCACGTCCCATGTAACAGAGATGTCCACCACAGCCGGTTGCAGAGCGAAGCGCAGAGACTGCATCACCTTGTGGGCGGTTAGAAGGAGAAGACTGTAATATCACAGTTGAGCCGAGCAGTTGTATTCAGAAACAAAACATAGGCACAGTATTTTGTAGCCTCCATCGGATCCCGGGTCCTTGTCTTACTTTGGACTGCATTCTGTCGGCCCCGGTGATGAACTGGGCGTGGCCACGTCCTTCCTTGGCCAACCCGTTGATGAGTGCTGTACTGGCTCCTCCTCCAATACCAAAAGAGAAACACCTGAGGTACAGAATATCCAGACACGGGTTAAAGGGCACAGAAGCTGCATTACTACATGCCTGTTTACTCTATCCTCTAAGCCCAATTTAGGAGACGGAAGTGTCGATTAAAGAGGTAAAGGGGGCACTTAGCAGACGCTTTTGTCCAAAGCGACTTACAACAAGTACATTTGTGGGGTTTGACATGTGGACAGTTGGAGGAGGAGGGGGATCAAGGGGATCGAACCACCGACCCTACGGTTGGTGGACGACCCGCTCTGTCCACCCGCTCTACCCATTGAGCTACTGCCGCCCCGATTAACTTTGAATTAAACCTTCTATTTATTTGATGTGTACCAAAGAACCATGGTTTATTCCACTATTCTAACATGTATAGATAAATAGGCCATCATCACAGAGCTGTAATAGTAGGAGTGAGCACAGATGTGTCCCATGTCATAAATTATGGCCACTGACATGATGACAGACGCATAACTAATGTGCTACACCTAAAGGCCTGGTTATACTTCTGCGACTGCGTAATCCGTAATCCAACTGCGTAACTACGGAGACCCCTCGAGCCCTCATAGTTCTCCGTCGTGGTGACGGATACGCAATGCAATTTCCAGTTTGACCAGTAGGGGTCGCTACGCAAGACTGGCCATGACATTCACGCAAGTAAATAAGTACAAAAGGGAAAAATAGTTAAGAGGGGATCAATTATTAAATAGAAAAGGGGATACATTATAAATGAAAACAAACAAAAACAAAATTTTTACAACAATTTAGTGCAATTTGCCACCGTCTCTTTTAAGTTTCACAAGTTCAAGTAGGTCAGCTTGGCATTTTGGAGCTTTATGCGTCCATATAGTAAAGCGTATATATGTAGCGCATATATATAGTGTATATATAGCGTATAAAGCGTATATATATAAATGGCGCTGCCAGTGTTTACGTTGTGATAGAAGTCAAACCGGAAAAGTAATTCCGGGAATGACGTTTTTAGAGGACCAATCGCAGCCCTTGCGGTCTCCGTTGTGCGTTGACGGAGTGACGGATACTTAAAAAATATTTCAGGCCGACGGAGACGACGCAGAGGCTCTCCGTCAGGCTCTCCGTCGACGTAGAGGGCTCTCCGTAACCGACGTACGGCACTTTACGCAGGAGTATAAACTAGGCTTTAGTATTGCACCTCTGTGATGAAGGCCTACATATTAACAGGGCTGACGCCGGTCATGGCAACGATGGACGTGTACAGAACTGTCAAACGCACATGTGTGCACATAGTCAGTATACGCCAGTCATAGGGCCACAGACATCTTTCTTTAGGTCAAGCATGGCTTGGTACAAATTGTGCAATGTTTTCAGTCACACACACACAGACACACACAGACACTGCAGGCCCAACCTGTGAGAACCAGAATTCCTCTTCACTACATCGATCACTGCCTTGGTGTTACACACCTCGCCGTCAGTAAAGACAAACAGCTACGGAGAAAGAACAACATGAGGTTCAACATTGGTCCTGCCCAACATCACTCTACAGAACAGCATGAATGGTTTATTGTTTCAGCATAACTCTCCAACAATTCATTCAAATAGAGACGCAGCAGAATGGAGAGAGAACAATCCACAGGCAATCCACAGCCACTGTGATAAGGCCATCCTTAAAAATATATCTTTTTGCATGAACAACCCAAAAAATAAAAAAAGGGTCGGTAGGTAGGTCTATATTTTTTTTCTTCAAAATTTAAAGTAAAAAAAAAGTACAATTTTGGTCACAGTGAATACGTCGGTATGAATTTAAACAAATTTGCACATCGTGACGCCACTGACTGCGTCTCCAACCCTTAAAAGTTTGGTGGTCTCCTTAACATCAGTCGACACGTCACGTGATAGCGGCGTCAAGATATTTCAATGCATTTTTTTTTATGTAGGACCTATTGCTACGGTGGCTGAATCCGTATAACTTTGAATGGTGACCGCAAACATTTTCTTCACTGCAGCCGCAGCCATCATAATAGACAAGGGCAAACCATTGATGAAATGAAGCGTATATAAAAGAAAGAACAAGCCTATGTGTGTATGTAGGCAATTTATTTTTGCGATTAATAGTGTTTTATTGTAGTTGAATTAGTTGTTTGAAGAGTTAAAAAAAACTTAAGTTACAACCGGCAAGTCGGTCGGACTCAAAGGGAAAAAATAATAATATTTGGGTTGGTCCTAAATTGACAGGGTCGGTCGGGTTACGGCAAACCAGAATATTTTTAAGGATGGCCTAACGAAGGCCCAGAACTATCTAAAAGGACAGTTTGGATGTAAGAACCTACAAAACTTTCCTGATCCACCTGGACATTCAATTTGCATCTGCACACAGCTGGTGACAGTGATATACACAATAAGAAACCACATTCTGCAGAGTGTGTGTGTGTGTGTGTGTGTGTGTGTCTTGTGTGTCATACTTGTCTTGGCTGATTGGCGATGCAGGGCTGCTTGAAGATATGCTTAAGTGGCTCAAGAATTTCTGTTCCTCCCATATTGGCCTTCATGTCCTCAATAACTTTGAGAGCCTTATCCATGGTCTGCTGGCTGTACACAACACTCTTCCTGCACGCACACACACACATACACACACACGCACGCACACACACACTTAAGCAAAACAACCACAACAATTGATGTAAATGAATGAATTGTTGACGAGAGCTCATGGCTTACGGGAAGATGTGGGTGTAACTGGAACCAAAGCTGATGATGTTGAAATAGCAGCCAATCGGAAGGCTCTTCAGCAGGAGAAGCAGTGTTTCCTAAAGATGGGCCATATCAGTCAATAGGTGCTGAAATACCATCATCTAAAAAAACCTGGGTCAAAATTCAATATGACTGATAACAGCTGCATTTAATTTAATTTAATTGAACCTAATCTTGTCTAGGTATATCTATTTGTTGTTTATTGATATAGTCAGGTTCTTATTGCACTCATCTATCCCCTGTACTGCTGGTCACTGTGAATTTCTCCTAAGGGGGATTAATAAAGGAATATCTTATCTTATCTTATCTTACCTTGGCACTATCAATGCGCATCTGCCTGACCCCTTCATTACTCATGGGACCACCCATGCTTCCAGAACGATCCATCACAAACAGGAACTCCCCAGACTTGGTCATCGATGACATCACCGCTGGCAGGAACTCGGGGTACATGCTGAGCATGACCACCGGGTCGGCCATCAGAGAACCTGCAGAGCAGGAATGGCAGAACTTTTGACAGGTCCTGTCTCCGTACAACTGTTGAAATGCAGTATTTGTAGACATTGAAAGAGCTTTTCTACATACCAGGCTTAGCAGAAGCTTGTCCCGCCTCCACCACAGCTGTGGGCAGGTGGGAGTCTTTGTAATAAAGCAACAGCTCTACATCCCGGTCAAACTTATGCCCTGAAGCCAGCTTGACCTGACAACAGGAGACAGTTCACAGTTAGCACAAACAGACTTGAAAACAGTTTTTTTGTGTTTTGTTCTCATATGCTCCTCACACTGTGGGCTACTGGTGTGTGGAGATACTAAGCATAAAAACACACACCGTTGCCTGGGTCTGCTGTTGGTTGAGGTACTGCACCGGCTCCAGGGAGCAGTTGGACTCTACTTTGGTGATGGGCCGTGGGGAACAGACACTGGCCAAGAGAGACAGACTGTAGGGCACCAGACTGGCCAATACAGAGGTGCCCTGGCCACAGCTTAGGGTCCCCCCGCTCCCATCACTGCCTGTTGGAACATTAATATGAGATGTTGAACAATCTCTTACGTTGAATAATCATGTTGACATGTTTTTGATCATCAGGTTGAACAATCATGCCATTTTGTCTCCCTCCTCACCCTGAGGCTGGTAGCGTGGGTTGAGCACGGCAGGCAGGCAGAATCTCAGGCCGTCGTCAGCCTGCACGGCGAGCTCAGTGACGTACTCCAGCCTGATGGAGGCGCTCTCCCCTGGAGGAAGACTGCCCACGCTCAGGGAGAACACGTCCGGGCTCTGCTCACTCTCCTCCAATAGGAAGGCCTGCTGGCCCGAGCTGAGCGCGTCGTCATACTCCTCACGAGCCTGCCGGAATGGGGAAGGGTGGCGGTTGTAATGTTATTGTCATGTTATTATTGACAGTCCAGGAAAAAGTCTTTAAATTTACTTGAGGTTGACGCCTCGAAATTTGAAATTGCGAAAACCTGTTTGGCGAGCTTCGACGCCCAAACAGAGTCCTAACCTTCTGTTTCTCCCGCACTTTGGCGACCACCTCCGACTGGCCGATCTTGGCGCTGAAATGGCAGACGGCGGCATCGCCAGGCAACGGGAAGACGAAGACGGCCTCGATGGGGCTCTGCTCTTTGTTCTCGTACAGCAGGGTGGCGGCGACCGTGGCCACGTGATCTCGCACCGTGACCTCCACATTGACGCTCTTCAGAGGAACTGTTCAATGACAGCACAGGGGAAAATTACTCCCTGTATTTGGCTGATTTCTGCATGGATCAAGATAGATCTGCAGTCAGACGTCAGACTGACACTCAATGAACAGGGAAGTGGGTGAAACCCCCACTTCCCTGTTCATTGAGGATAGACAATCCATGCCAAACCACTTCCTGTGGGAACCTTCAGTGGAACTTTACCTGGTTCCTTCTTGGCAGTCAGCAGACCACAGCAGCAGTTCACCATGGTGCCTTTGTAAATCAACAGGTTGTATTCTAGGGGTGCATATGTTGATGTCAGTTGTAATTGAGAAGTAATAGGAATAAAATCAACTAGAGATGGTAGCCTGAGTACTTTGATTAGACGAACTCCTAGTTTGCTACAATCCAGCCAAGTCTGACACACACACAAAGACACACACACACACACACACACACACACACACACACACACACACACACACACACACACACATATGAATAACACATTTCATTTAATTTGCTTTATTTGAATGATGAGGATAGGTATTGTCAATATTTGAAACAACACTAACCAACTAATACTGGCAAACTAAATACTGTAATAACACACACTCGCACGCCCACACACGACCACTGGCACGACTAGGATGTGGCTTGACTGAAATTCATATTTACTTCGCAATGTACAAAAAAGGGATGAATGTAGACTACGACTTTAAAGCTCACTGTTCACTGTGACACTGAACAGTGTCAACACAAGTAACATTACAATTAGGGAATACGATACGATACAACTTTATTATTCAGTAGGGCACTGAAATTCATTTTGCGTCCCTGGGAGAAGGCGCCTCAAAGAACATTTAGGACATACAGGTAGACAATATAGAATATGTCACGTTGCATTTTTTGGAACACCCAAGACATCGAAGCAGATAGACGGCTTACCTTACAGTAGATACATATGATGGCCTGAGACTTGCACATTCACAGTCACACCGGTTGTACTTCCTGACTGCGCAGTCATTATAACAGCTCACGCCCATTCGGTGTTGCCAACTCCTCTGTGACAAAGATCGCTAAAGGCGGTCCTAAAAGTCACCAGCTAAATGACAGTAATCGCATGATTAACTCATTTACTGAGCTGTTTTCGAGCAGCCGGAGTCCAGACGACTGTCTCGCAGCAGCACTCAGTGCCACTGAGCAGCAGGGAGAGACCGTGAGCCCGGGAGGAGGGGCGAGAAGAATACACACAGACAGCACAGCCCGACTCACTGCTCACTGCTCACATTCCCTGCTTCTACACACTCTGTCATGCAGGCACAGGGAAACAGAGAGACCATCACAGTAGCATTACTTCAAGTGTTCCAATGAAATCCTTGTATGAAAAATAAACCTAAACACTGGCATTTCCTTTGACCTTTTTCCCCATCCTGCAAGAAACTCCAACTCCACCTGGGCATCCTTCTTAAAGCCATGGAGCCAGACCACAGCAAGAACTGTAGCCCACACTTCTGGGCTCACCTAAAAAGAACACAAAGATGCATGATGGCAGAATAACAGGAGGTGACATTTGGAAGTGAATAGCATATATCTAATATTATCTTCTACCATACATGTATCACTCTGCAGCCAAAGTCTTTGTGTGTGTATGTGCTGTAAGGTGGGAAGGGTACTTTTTTATTTTGTACTTTTTTTTTAATGAAAAGCTTTTCCTTGTGATGAAAAGACAAACCCAATCAAGACAATCAAACAGATGCTTGCCGTCCCAAACCACACTAGACAACCACACACCGATGCAGGCTTTGCACTCTCCACATCCTTGAGGGTCCTTCCAAGTACGGTAGCCAGAGTTGCCTCCAGCAGCCAGGAGCCTGAGGCCCTCTGGAGGGAGATGAGCTGTAGCATGGGGTCCTTGGGAGCCTGGCTAGCCTTATTAACTTACTAAAAAAACAAAAAAACAACAGCAATATTTTTAAATATGGATCGGCACTTGCAGATAGAATTAGCAAATTTATAAACAGAAGTTCAAAAGAAAACTCTGGCACATGTAACACCAGGGCTCCACTGGGACACCTGAGCCTGATTTCACCACACCAACTTGCAAATACGTATTATGTACCAGAGCAAATAAAACATGACCTCTCAGATTTATCCGGTTCCCAGGCAAGGAACCCCTTTCCTCCCCAGGAAATTGTCAATTGTATTTTAATAAAACATCTTAAATATCATGCCATGTTATACCATGTCTTCACATTCTGCACATAACAATACAAGCGAGTTGGACTGTTTACCTTTTTTTCTTTTTTTTCTCGGAGCTGACATACTCCTCTCAAACACTTGGGGAAGAAAGAGGAATTGGATCATTAGTCTGTTGCGTAAGGTAAGAGCTGTTCAGATACCATTGTCAATTTACACTCAATACAAAATAAAGCTGGCTGAGCCAATGTGAACACACTAAATTGCTATCTACTCATTTGGTCTCTGGTTCTGACTACATTGTATATTGTATTTAATGGTGAGTTGGATTGTATACTTACATTACTGCCTTGCATTGGCATTGACTCTTCGGAATCATCCAACACTTGGGAGGAGGAAGAGGGATTGTGTTAGTCTGTTGTGTAAGGTAAGAGTTATTCAGATGCCATTGTCAACTCCCTCCAATATAACCCGCAGCTGCATCATCTAATATGAAGCTGTGCTTGGTTCAGTGACCACAGGGACACAGGGACTCCACATTGCACAATTTATATCTGCACATCTATTTCTATATTTACACCTCAGTCAGACTCATCGACCAATTGCACTGTTCATCTTCAATAGGGTGATTACTATGTTTGTATATAGGTTTATATAGGTTTGCCTATAAGACAAAACCCCATGTTATCACCGGCCGCAAACACTGCCGGCGAAATGAATGGGAGTCTGAGGGAGGAAAGTCCTCAAGCAGTAATTTTCAATAGCGATAGGGGATGCCAATGTCATGGTGTCGCTGTCACCCTTTTTGTTCTTTACCTGTGCCCAGGTGGAGGTCCTGAGTGAGAGGCGGGGCCTCACTATAAAGCCTACCCTTGCGCCTGCCTGAGGATGCTAATCTGGACCCTTTTTGTGCTGCCGGTTCACTCCTGCGTCCGTGTCTCCCGCTGCCGCTGGCCCCTCGTGTTTTGAAGTGATTTGCTCCTAGTCATTGTTAAAGCCTACTCCTTCATTAAATACCCCTAGACTTTGAGTTTTTGCTGCGTCCTTTATGTTCGGGTACCACTCGTAACACATGTTTACCCATGGAAATGAGCTTAACATACAAAAAGGCATTAAAGTAGTCATATTTAAGGGTATTCATTCATTACAGTAGTCTGGGCAATCTACACTTTTCATTTTCAAAAATGTTAAGGAGGATCTTCCTCCCTCTGCTCACTGGAGAAGCCTCCCTTGGTATTATGGAAGGGTGTACAATTTCCCCATTGGCTTTTACCATGGCAATGGAGGTCATTATTAGAGCAAAATGGGTAGTAGGTGGATAAAGGTTGCAGGGAGGGCTGCGCCTCAATCACCAATCAGGGCTCACATGGATGATATGATGACTATGATGCAACAGCTCCATGTACCAGGAGGCGACTAGATAAGCTGAATAGTAATCTACAGTGGGCTAGGATGAAAATAAAGCCAAGTAAGTCTAGGAGCATTTCCATTGATAAAGGGAAAGTGGTAGACAAGAGGCTTTTTATTGATGACGAAGTGGTGCCAATGGTGATAGAGAAACCGCTCAAAAGCTTAGGAAGATGGTATGACGCAAGTCTCAATGATAAGGGTCAATGTAAGGAATCGAGGCAGGAAATAATTTGAGGCATTTCAGGTACAGACAGGTCAGCCAGGTTCCTGGCTGTGACACTTCAGGTGTAAGTTCCCCCCGCCCTCATCGGACACACACCAACTGAAGCCACAGACAGATGGATGGTGTGACAGACAGATGGACAGACAGACAGATGGATAGATTGACATACTAGGTGCCGGCACATTTCTGCGCAGAAGAGGCCCTTGTACAGCCTCCCCGGTGCCCTTGTTCACAGCGATGAAGGAGGTGAGTGAGCTGCTCACTCCTGATTGGACGCTGACTTCGACCACCTTTTCCTTTGCTTTGACTCGGTCACTTTCATCACTGTGTTCCTCCACCTTCAGGGAGAGAATCAGGTCCCGAGCCGCCAGTTGGTGGGCGGTCAAACTGCAGAGCGAGCATGGGAGAGAGCAGCCATGTTTGGCCTACAAATTGCTGTAGTGATGATATAGATACGAACATTCCTTGGTCGTTCCTTTTTCCACACATGACAACAAGAGAGATTGAACAAATGGGGAACCGTTGTCTTACCCCGTGTCCTCTGTCGGCTTGAGACTGAACTTCAGCTGATTCTGAGTAGGGTGATCTGCCAGGCTGTATTTCACCATCACACAGCCCTCTGCATCCCCCGAGCTCTACAGGATCATACAATACGTGATTTTATCAATATATATATGCACACATTTAAATTAGTATGCAAGTGCATTTAGTCTTTGACACACATCCTACCTGTCCAGTGAGCTGGGCGTACATCAATGACCTCTGACCCTGGAAGAGGTTTGTGATGGGCGGGGTAAGTGGAGTGACGGACACACCGGCAGGCACGTCCCATGTAACAGAGATGTCCACCACAGCCGGTTGCAGAGCGAAGCGCAGAGACTGCATCACCTTGTGGGCGGTTAGAAGGAGAAGACTGTAATATCACAGTTGAGCCGAGCAGTTGTATTCAGAAACAAAACATAGGTACAGTATTTTGTAGCCTCCATCGGATCCCGGGTCCTTGTCTTACTTTGGACTGCATTCTGTCGGCCCCGGTGATGAACTGGGCGTGGCCACGTCCTTCCTTGGCCAACCCGTTGATGAGTGCTGTACTGGCTCCTCCTCCAATACCAAAAGAGAAACACCTGAGGTACAGAATATCCAGACACGGGTTAAAGGGCACAGAAGCTGCATTACTACATGCCTGTTTACTATATCCTCTAAGGCCCAATCTCAATTCTCTATCTTACCCCTTCCCCTTCCCCCTTCCCCTTGGTTTTGCACGTTCACGTGAGACCAAGGGCTATCTCAATTCTCATTTCGACCGAGGGGTAGGGCCAAGGGGAAGGGGTATACACCCCTTGAAACCAAGTAAGATCGGGAGCTTACTTGAAACCAAGGGGTACCCATTACAATGCGCAACCGGCAACAATCATGGCCAGATCCAACGAGAGTCACATAAATGTAAGTAAGTAAGTAATAAGTATTCGGCTGAAATAATTGATTTAAAATTTACGACAGTATTGTTTTGTGCTCTAAACAGTCCTGTACCTATATATTTGCAACCATATTCTTAATCGAAACTTTTTTGAAAATCGATATGCGAACGTTACATTGCTGAGTGCACAACTACACATTTCTCTGACTAGCAACGAACTCCATGCATGTCTAGTTTACTAAACACAATTAGCAGTGAATTCCGTTTGATATCAGTGTAGACAACTAGAGACAAATCGATACGTGCTTTACATATATCGTCCTTTTTCACACAGGAACGCCGGAGGAAACCCGGCAGCTGATACGTTTTCGGCACGAAAACGAGCAGAAATTTCTGAAATCAAAATACCCTAAATCAAAATACGCTTCAAAGCAAATGTGGGAGTGAGTCATGCGGTCAATGTTGTAGCCATTCATAATTGTAAATAAAGACATGTTGGTTAACAAAGACATCGTTTCTGAACATCAATGAAATGCAAAACCGTATTAACTGAAAAAGATACAAAACACCATGCAGTGTGTATAACAAATTGTCAATATTTTGTCGTCAATGTATGATGACGTAACCATAACGAGTGTTGTCTCAATTCATAGGGGCATGTAGCCCTTACCCCTCTGTTTCAAGGGCCAAGACGTAGGGGAAGGGCCAAGGGGAAGGGGAAGGGGTAAGATAGAGAATTGAGATTGGGCCCAATTTAGGAGACGGAAGAGTCGATTAACTTTGAATTCAACCTGATTTCACTATTCTAACAAGCATAGATAAATAGGCCTTCATCACAGAGCTTTATATTAGGAGTGAGCACAGGTGTGTCCCATGTCATTAATTTTTGGCCACTGACATGATCACAGACGCATAACTAATATGCTTAAAATGCCTTAGTATTTATTGCACCTCTGTGATAAAGGCCTATACATTAACACAGTGTATGGTTGTGTTTCAATCATATCTCCCAAGGTTGTGCATGAGTCCTGCATAATTACTGGATGTCTGGACAAACAGGGCTGACGCTGGTCATGGCAACATTGGGTGTGTACAGAACTGTCAAACGCACATGTGTGCACATACTTAGTACATGCCAGTCATAGGGCCACACACATAACCTCTTTCTTGAGGTCAAGCATTGTGTAAATTATTTGGGCTTGGCAATTGTTCAATGTTTTGAGTCACACACACACACAGACACTGCAGGCCCAACCTGTGAGAACCAGAATTCCTCTTCACTACATCGATCACTTCCTTGGTGTTACACACCTCGCCGTCAGTAAAGACAAACAGCTACGGAGAAAGAACAACATGAGGTTCAACATTGTTCCTGCCCAACATCACTCTACAGAACAGCATGAATGGTTTATTGTTTCAGCATAACTCTCCAACAATTCATTCAAATAGAGGCGCAGCAGAATGGAGAGAGAACAATCCACAGGCCTAGAATGGCCATGAGTCAGACTTTAGTGAACTGTGTGCCACGTGCCACTGTGATAAGGCCATCCTTGAAAATATTTCTGTTTGCAGTAACAACCCAAATAATTAAAAAAAGGGTCGGTAGGTAGGTCTATATTTTTTTTTTCAAAATTTAAAGTAAAAAAAAAGTACAATTTTGGTCACAGTGAATACGTCGGTATGAATTTAAACAAATTTGCATATCGTGACGTCACTGACTGCGTCTCCAACCCGTAAAAGCTGGGTTATGCTTAATTTATGCTTCCGCGTTGACGCAATGCTGGGGGGTTTACGGACCATTTAAGTCCTTGCGGACCCCCCTTGCGTCCATACTTGTCTTGGCTGATTGGCGATGCAGGGCTGCTTGAAGATATGCTTAAGTGGCTCAAGAATTTCTGTTCCTCCCATGTCGGCCTCCATGTCCAAAATCACTGTCAGAGCTTCATCCATGGTCTGCTGGCTGTACAAAATGCTCTTCCTACACACACACACACACACATGCACGAACGCATGCACGCACGCACACGAACACACACATGCACGCATGCATGCACGCACACACACACACACACACACACACACACAAACAGAAGCAAAACAATCACATCAATTGATGTAAATGAATGAATTGTTGGCGAGAGCTCATGGCTTACGGGAAAATGTGGGTGTAACTGGAACCAAAGCTGATGATGTTGAAATAACAGCCAATCAGAAGGCTCTTCAGCAGGAGAAGCAGTGTTTCCTAAAGATGGGCCATATCAGTCAATAGGTGCTGAAATACCATCATCTTAAAAAACCTGGGTCAAATTTCAATATGACTGATAACAGCTGCTACCTTGGCACTATCAATGCACATCTGCCTGACCCCTTCATAACTCATGGGAGCATCCATGCTTCCAGAACGATCTATCACAAACAGGAACTCCCCAGACTTGGTCATCGATGACATCACCGCTGGCGGGAACTCGGGGTACATGCTGAGCATGACCACCGGGTCGGCCATCAGAGAACCTGCAGAGCAGGAATGGCAGAACTTTTGACAGGTCCTGTCTCCGTACAACTGTTGAAATGCAGTATTTGTAGACATTGAAAGAGCTTCTCTACATACCAGGCTTAGCAGAAGCTTGTCCCGCCTCCACCACAGCTGTGGGCAGTGATAAATAAAATAAATATAAAAGGTGATAATAAAACAACAGCTCTACATCCCGGTCAAACTTATGCCCTGAAGCCAGCTTGACCTGACAACAGCAGACAGTTCACAGTTAGCACAAACAGACTTGAAAACAGTTTTTTGTGTTTTGTACTTATATGCTCCTCACACTGTGGGCTACTGGTGTGTGGAGATACTAAGCATAACAACACAAACCGTTGCCTGGGTCTGCTGGCATCGCCGGGCAACGGGAAGACGAAGACGGCCTCGATGGGGCTCTGCTCTTTGTTCTCGTACAGCAGGGTGGCGGCGACCGTGGCCACGTGATCTCGCACCGTGACCTCCACATCGACGCTCTTCACAGGAACTGTTCAATGGCAGTGCAGGGCTATACTAAGAAGCCTGACAGACCTTCTATACAAACCTACTTTGCCAACTCTCATACAACATGCAATGTCCTTTTTTCTTGTTAATAATGCTCTTTACATTCTTGAAGCTGAGCAGTCTGAATTGGGTTTGCCATTTACACATCCTGATAATGTTGTTGATTCTGCATGAACTAGGTGCTTCAGCAAATTATAACCGGCCCACATACTATACGCCCGCAGCATAGACAAATCAATCTAAACCACTTCCTGTAACACTATCCTGTCTTTTTCTTTAACGTCACTGCAAGCAGATTTACACTGAACTGGCAGGCAGAACGTGTGAAGAAGAAAAAAACAATTTGGTTGCGGGAACCTTCAGTGGAATTTCACCTGTTTTCTTGTTGACTGTCAGCAGACCACAGCAGCAGTTCACCATGACGCCACTGTAAACCAACCTGAAATCAACAGGGCTAACAGTGAATGTGAATGTGATATTGTAGATGTGATTTCCTGCATTCTGCTGCAGTTAAGGGTGACCTGGTGGAGATCCTAAATTTATTCTGGTCGGGGGTAAATCTATCTATCTAAATCTATCTATCTATGTAATCTATCAATCCAACACATTGTATATTTTTTAACAGTCTACTCGGTAGGATATTAGATTCAGGGACAAAATGATAGGGTGAGTTTTGGGTGGGCTTGAGCCCACCTCAAAAAGGTCTAGCTTCGCCACTGGTCACAATCAAGGTAGAAGTAAGTTATTCAGTTAGTTAGATCGTTTGTTAATTGTTTTACACAAAACTGTACATCGCAAAGGGAAACAACACACTTTGCACACCACACCACACCACAAGAACAGACTGTAACATCCTGTTCTTTTTGGAGCGGGGGGAGGGTTGCAGGCTACCTAACCTGGTTTTATACTTCTCAGGCCACATTTGCACATTTGCACATATTCAATTGTTTTCAAAAAAGTTGCAAAAAGTTCCACCATTAGGTCACTGAACATTTTAAAAACGTTAAGTGTTTTTGTGAGTGACGACAACCAAATTCAGTGTTGCCACCTGTCCCGGCTTTACCGGGATTGTCCTTTTTTGTAACCTGTCCCGGAAAATATCTAAATTCCCCCGGGACACAAAATGTCCCCGTTTTTAATGGGCTATGTCAACATGAACATTCCTGACCATATAATATTTTTTCCTGCTCTCCAAATATGTGTTGCATCTCACTGTGCTCACTGCTCAGTCTGTCTCTCTCTTGTGCGCAGGCTGCACGGCCACTGGCAGGGCAGGTGGGGGTGTGACATAGCATAGCCATCTCGCTCGCGCATCAATTAAACTGATGCGTACTGGAGGTTGTGAGAAGTGGAGACTGAATCGCTTAGATAACCAGGTTCTTCTGAATAGCAACATCGTTGACATCATGGGAGGAGAGACTGAGGATGAGGATGGTACTACAGGGACTGTCAGGCCAGTTAAAAAGAAAATGAGACGTTATAGGTTTTTTTTAATAATGACTGGATGAAAAATGAAAATTACTCCACATTACTACACTAAAGCCCACCGCAGGCGATCCACATTCTGGGAGGAGAATAGCTGATACCCCTACACAGGAAAAGACACAATAGTAATGGGGGCAGCTGATATCATGACATATATCGTGATATTGTGACATCGCGACGGGACATTAACGGGACATTAACGGGAGCCACCGGGCGACCTGCCAGACCTCTCAGTATGGTCACAATGGAAGTCCCTGTTGAGAGTGGGGTCCATTATAAAAGAGTGTGGGATCCAGGATTGTTCCTCTGGGCCATATCCCTCCCAGTCCACCAGATACTGTAGACCCCGATAACGAACGTCCAAGAGCCTCCTGACCGTGTAGACTTGGTGGTTGTCAATGAGCCGGGGGGGTGGAGGGGCAATGGTCGGAGGGCTCAAAGGACTTGAAGACTGGTTCCTCTCGTTGGGCCTCCCTGACAGCAGACTCCACTTCCCAGGTAAGAGCCCCAACACACAGGTGGAATGCACAATGGTGTCAGCGAGAATAGGCAGGACAAGGCTTGATGCTCTTAGACCCGGAGCGGTAAGTAAGGACAAAATTGAAGCGGCGGAAGAACAACGCCCAGCGAGCCTGACGAGAGTTTAAATGCAGATTTTTATGATTGGTCCACACTACAAAAGGTTGTTCAGCGCCATCTAGCCAATGTGCTGAATGAGTCGGTCCTTCAAGGTGGAGAAGGCCAACTCGGCTTCCGGGCTCCAGGAGAACGGCTTGCTAGGAGAGGTGAGAGTGGTGAAGGGAACAGTGATCCTGCTGTAATCCCGGATGAACCTCCGGTAGAAATTGGCAAACCCAAGGAAACGTTGCAGCTGTTTCCGCGTTGTTGGGCCATTCTGCCCCTGCTTTAATCTTCTCCGGGTCCGTTTTCACCAGCTCACTCTCAAAATTATAACCAAGGAAGTTCACCGAGCTCACATGGAACTTGCATTGATGAGCAATTGGTTCTACAAGAGCCTTTGGAGGACTTGGGTTTATGTGAGAATGATGTTTGGAGAGGTTGTGGGAGAAGACCAGGCCAGCTGCTCTGTTAATGCTCAACTAAGATTATCATTAAGCATGAAGGGAAAACTGCTTTGGAAGGCCATTCTAAAACAAAAAAAAAACATCAGAGTTGCGTTCAGGTTACCAGACAAACCAAGGCAATTTCATCATTTATGATCACAAAAAGTTCAGCAGCAGTGGCAAAGCTAGAGCTTTTTGGGTGGGCTAAAGCCTACCCAATACATGCCATAGCCCACTCTATCGTTTCGTCCTCAAGTCTAATATTCTACCATTTTTTTACACAAGCAGTGAGAGGATGGATGCTCGTGTACACTAATGAACAGGCACAAATGGGCTAGTGAAATTGAGCGCAACCTTCCTTCAGGAATCTCTTATCCCTGATTGGTGGGTGGGCGTCTCCTGTTTGACAAAACCAAAAAATGCAGCACGAGCGCACCTACCGTTTCTGCTGTTTCGTCTGTCAAAGAGGCTAGCTAGTCTTTATCAGAAAATCCATGATTTCCAGATGCGTTATAACACTAATGACCAGGTAATAATTCATTTTAAAGCCTTGATATGATCTGTCAGATGTCTATTAAATGACCGCTCACCACAAGGCGATTCTATCTAGGCCTATGCCTCTTCTTGAATTGCTTCATGCTTTAGTCAGTAGAGGCTTGTAATGGTGCGTAGCATGATAAGCTAAGGCGTAAGGAGCAGGAAAAGTTTACAAGGGTGCTAATTTTCAGTTTAAAAAATACGCTGGCAGTTTTTATCAGCTGAGGGCATTTTCATTGCCATAACAACATGAGCTAATCTAGAATTAACGTTAGCTAACATGCTAGTTTACGACAGGACACCTTCTGAAACACTGTTTGCAAATGTCTGCTTTTCCATAGATGGACATAGGTTCTTATTTTAAAAGAAGTCAGCCAGGTGAGAGAATGTAAATCTAGCAACAAAATATTCAATAGATTATAACATGATATTGATGATAATAAATCAGCCTTTTTTTCTTTGTTGTTTAGTTGTTATACTGTATACTGTATTTTTGGCTGACAGCACAAAGGAGGATAGAGAGCAAGATGAAGCAGGTGACAACATGATCAGGGGGTCAATAAGACCATATTAAGCAACCTTTTGACCGCATTTATTGCGAGTTGAGTTTAACTGAGTTTAAACTGTTACAAAAAGGTTCTGTTCTGTGCTGTTCTGACATTAAACCAGCAGACTGTTAAAAATACTGTATACAATGTGTTGGATTGATAGATAAATAGATAGATTTACCCCCCATCCAGAATACATGTAGGATCTCCACCAGGTCACCCTTAAATGCAGCAGGATGCAGGAAATCACATCTACGATATTCAAAATCATTACCCCCCCCCCCCCCCCCCCCCCCCAAGTTACTGTCACCAAATTAACAGCAACTTATCATGGTGTACGACATGGTCATAGCTACCTGTCACCAACTGTGGCAACAAAGTATTAAAAATATTTAGTGACTCAGATATTGCGACAAAGATGTCCTGTAGCAGAACTTAAAGTGAAGCTTTTGTTGAAAATGTGTTTTAGTCAGCAAAGTCAGCAAAGACTAGCAGAAGAGTTGAAGAGAGCGCACTACTTTGCAGTATGTTCTGACGCTTCCAACTCTGGCCATACAAAATTGTTTCCCTACATGGCCCAGTATTTCACTGCCTCTGAAGGTGTCAAGTATGGCTGGAATTCTATGATGACCCTGACGAATCTAGCGGAGCCATATTCAAACAGATAGTCACAATTGATGAGCGCAATGGACTTTCAATCACCCAAATCAGTGCCTATGGTAATGCCTATGATAATGCATCAGTTAATTATGGGCGGCACAAATCTGTCTTTCAGAAACTCAAAGCAGCTAACCCACATACTCTGAAAGGCAATTGCAAGTGTCATATCATTAACAACACTGTGAAAACAGCAAATTACATCTTCAGTGCTGGAGGGTGTGATGTGGAGGCCTTTGTGCGGAAGTTGTATAGTGAATTCAGTTGTTGTGCTAAAAAAAAGTGGAATTGCTTAAGGACTTCTGTGAATTTACAAATACAAATTTCAAGGACATTCTGAGACATGTCCCCACACGGTGGCTGTCTTTGCTCCCAGCAATTCAGAGGAGTTTGGAGAGTTGATCAGTTCGAAAGTCTTTAAAGTATTTCGTCTCTAGGACGGGAGGACTGCCCAAGTATCATCTGGGCATTTGTGTGTGGTGCAACTGATGCAGAGAATGTGGACGGTACTGTTGCTGAATGTGTCCTCCTGGCATTCATGCACAATGTGATGCAAGAGTTTGACTCATCTATTAGAATCTTAGAGAGTGACATGATATTGATGTGCACTTGTTGATTAACCATTTACGCAGTCAGCTGATTGCAAGATGCAAAGACCAATTCTATGGCAGCGAAGGAAAGCAAAGACTGGAAGGAAACTTCTACCCCTGCACCAGGAGAAGTTCAAGAACCTGGTAGACAGATTTTTGGAGAAAGCAGTGCAATATCTTTAGAACAAATTTGATTTCAATGATCAGATAATTGCACATATTGCCTGTCTCAGCCTTAAAGAAAGACATGAGTTGGATCTTTTAGTGGAGAAACTTGCTCTGGATGTTGATGAAGACAAGCTGTACAGTGATGTGGTCATCCTGAATGAGGTGTTAGACACCGTTCCAAAAGACCTAACACCAGATAGAAAGTGGGCCCTTTTTCAGCAAGGCAACTGAGTCAACTGAACTGTTGAAAGTAGTTGCTTTTGTTTTTTCAATACCTGTCAGCAATGGCTTTGCAGAGCGAGTTTTCAGGCATATGGAAGATGTTTGGTCTGATAAGAGAAACAGACTGTCAGTTGCAATGGTGAAGGCTGAGCTTCAGGTCGGATTGAATTTCAAAATACCACGCCCTGAATTCAAGACGTCATTGAAGAACAGAGGTCACTCATAGCTGCAGCAAAGGGAAACAAACAAAATAAATGGAAGACCAGTTAGGATAATGTTTACATCCAGAAGACCAGGTAAGATAATGATTACATCCAGAAGAACTATCTGTCTGATGCATTAACTATAAGTGGCGATGTGAGGCCAGAGTATTCTAAAGGCAACTCTAATGTCATCCCTCTACTCATGTGTTTAGGCAAGAGGTAGAGCAGGCAAGCACAATTAGAGCACATGCCATCTAAGCAATCAGGTAAGCTGTTTCCTCAAGAGAATACTTGCTTTTTGAAATATTCAGTGTGTATGGACACAATGTGCATATGGATATTGCTGTGCCCACCAGTGCCTCCTACAGGCCTGGCAGAGTCAGTGTACTGGCCGTGCTGGCCTGGCTCAGGCTAATTGCTTATAAAATGGCTTTTCCCTCTTTCTCCCTAGGTCACTACTTGGCTAGGCATTTTCTCTGTTGTTGACACTTTGATTCTCTCCCACTGGCACCTTCTCTTTCTCCATCTTCTACTTCACTCTCTCAACATACTGACGCTTGCATTGCTGCCATATACTCACATTACATTAATTATCTCACCTAGACATTCTTCTCTTTGACTGCAGTTATTTTATTATTTATGATTATTTCTAAATCAATATATTTGGTTAACCATACTGTAGATCATTCCGTAAATGATTCTTTGCATTGTTTGTTTAACACTGGCCACCGTACCTGTGTGACATTGGCCAATCAGAATGCTTATCTACCCGGTGCCTTCCTGTTATGTACCCGGCGCGAGCTGGGTGTTTTGGCAGTTGAAGTAAACTACAGTAACGGTAAACCTTGTGTCGGGTCATCTTTGATTCATACGCAAAGAGTAAACTTTCTACACATACCATTGTTGTCCGCTTCCCTCTTTTATGCATTGGTTCTGAGCCGACTGTTACGCACAAAATATGCACAAAAGATGATTCCGTGGCATCAGTCGGATGTGCAAGGGACGTTGTAGGCCGTGGTATGTCGTTATTAAAGTATTTCTGTCTGTGTCCTCGATATTTCAAGGTTTTTCGTCAGACACGGCAACCCTACGAGCAACAGCACTGAGTTTGTGAACATTTCTAGTTATATTGACTTGTAGACTACGACTTAAACAACAAACAATGCTACTCGAAAGATACGGAATAATCAAACAAAAAAGCAGTTCTTCCCAATGACCGACCGTTAAACTTGAACCGTTGTCATCGACTGACGTCAACTGTATTTTGGCCAACTAGCGACGTTGTCGCTATATATTTAGCGAGATTTCAGACCCCGCTGGTGACTTTGTTTTTTGAAAAAAGCGACTATAGCGACACATCTCGCTACTTTTCTGTCGTTCTGGGGCGTTTTGGAGGTTCTGCTGATGGATGTCGCGTCCCTTTCTCCTCTCCTGAGAGCAGGGTTCCCGCGAGGTCTTAAAAACGTGAAAAAGTCTTTTGTATTCAGAAATTAAGGCCTTGAAAAGGTATTGAATTTTGTTCACAGGTCTTAAATTTCGTTTACAGGTCTTAAATTAATTTTTTTATTTGATACGGCGCCACAACATTTATTTATTGTTCGTTGTTACGACATACACCCAAACGTCGCATCTTAGCAGGCTAGGCTACAACCTGTACAGATTCATTGGCTGAGACGCTGACACCCCCTAGCTGCATTGTACTGTCTTTGCTCAGAGTGCGCGCGAAGTGAAATCATCTCAGTCACGATCACCCACGGAAAAGGGAAAACGTCGTTATCACGTCGTTATCAGGTATACTGTGCGGGAGATTCGTAAATACGCGTGCGGGTCAACACCAACACTGCAGGCAGAAATGATATGGACTCTAAAGAGTAAGTAGCTACAGCTAACATTTCTGAAGAATACTTAATAAAAGTTCATTCAAAATGTAACCTAAGGGTAAAACAGAGATCCAAGCGGGATCCAAGCGCCTTCATCAGTTCGTAACGCGACGCGTTACGAACTGATGAAGCTGATGAAGCCGCTTGGATCCGATAAGAGGCGAAATGTCTTCACAGATAAATCTAAGTCCAGTTGCGTTCGATTTAATTGTTGGCCGGATTAAACATGACCTGGATGAATGAGAACATTCATAGACTTATAGGCAGAGCATACCTGTGCTACAGTGCTCTACACTAGGCTACTTTATAAAATGGTAAACAGGGCTGTACCATTATTCTCATGTTAGCATACATGAGTCCAACAAACTGGGTACCGCCCACTTTTTTGACACATCCGGGCATTTTTAGGTGAAACTACCCGGAAATATTTGAATGGGGGTCTATGAGAATTTCAGTGAATTACATTTCTGAACTTCACCCAAGTATTATATAAAGCCATTTATACCGATCTAATGCTATGGCCAGACAGCAGACCAGTTATACC
This sequence comes from Urophycis tenuis, assembly GCA_036785325.1. Classification (NCBI taxonomy): domain Eukaryota; kingdom Metazoa; phylum Chordata; class Actinopteri; order Gadiformes; family Phycidae; genus Urophycis; species Urophycis tenuis. Next base: position 11,975,665 of record JAXIVH010000011.1, read on the forward strand.
AACTCTCTTCCAAGTCCTGACCGGTGTTGCTCTTTAGAAAAACTTAAATTAATCGGCAATGTCAGATGTCCCTTCACGCTGGAATCTGGTCTCGGGGCGAACGAGACGAGTGGCCAGAGGTGGACTACGGGGACATATGGAACTACCTAAGCAATGAATGTATGAATCACGAATGAAGATGATGGCACCGAAACAAACTATTTTCATTCAAGTCAAGTCACTTTTATTTTTATAGCGCATTTAACATGCAGAGTGCAACCATGATAGCACTAGTGCTAGGTGGTGCAGGCTAACTCGGAGCTGAACTATGACATGTAATTACAGCTCCTAGTAGTTCGCAAAGTTAAATTGATTCCTTCATTATTTTAGATTAGACATATTTAACATCGAACATCAACTAATTTTAGCTACTAATCTGTAACGAAGTGTTTGCCCCAGACGTAAACAAATGTAGACGCCGGGTCCCACAGCCTCCCATCGGGATTCTCTCCTCCGATTGCCTGGAGCCACAAACCCCTTCTTTTCCCTTCCCTTTCTTTTTGTGGCAACATACTAAATCGCAAATCCTCATTTTTTGTTGTTAGCATTGTGAAATACAACACAGCAGCTTTTAGGGATGGTGCCTGCTCATGGAAATAGCCTACTGTTCTATCAACAGCCGAGTGCCTACTTCCTTCACCTAAAAGAGGGCGTGGACGTTCTGGGGCTGGTTAGCATATCGCTGGTGACGAGACGCTGGACTCATCTATGGGGGGGGGGAATAGATGCACTACTTCCATCTAGAGCAGTGGTTCTCAACCTTTTTGGGGTCCTGGACCCCCTACATATTTTTGATCAACCCTGAGGACCCCCCACCCCCCGCCCAATCTGGAGGGTGGGGTGCGATTTGATAGAAACAGCAGAAACTGTATTTTACATTGCATTTTGGCATTTATTCACTCTTTGAGCCAAATATGAGCTTTCTATAGCAACTTCCAGACCAAAAAAATCATAAGTAACACAACAGCATGCCATTTCCAGAAATATCACATGTAAGAAAACATTTATGCAGCATCTTCTGAACTTTAACTTTCAGATATGGTAAAAAAAAACTTTTTTATACAGTAGCTTTCACAAATACTGTATATTCAGCAAACATAATTATTATACAGTAACTTTCAGGAATATGAATGTCATAAAACTCTTTTTTTACGCACTCTAGAACAAAAAACATACATAAGTATGAAATCTCAATGAATATCATAGAATTAAGTCTTAGTTTTATCAGTAGAGGCAGATGGTGTGTGTGTGTGTGTGTGTGTGTGTGTGTGTGTGTGTGCGCGCTATCAAAGCAAAACATCCTCATTTCTTTTGTTGTGTCACTTGGGTGTGGTGTGGTGAGGTGCGCTATGTAACAGTTAGTGAGACACTTGGACCTATCTGCCACTCATGAGTTTCTGTAACCTGGGTTGAATAGTGGCAACAGCTGTAATGATACTCCTCTCCACTTGAAGTCTGTTTCTCTGTTTAGTCTTTATGTGTGTTAGAGCTGAGAAAGTGACCTCACACAAGTATCTCGACCCAAATGGCTGCAAGTGGTAGAGAGCCTCTTTTGCAAGCTCTGGGTACTCCTTCTCCACACAGCACCAAAACTGTGTCAGTGAGGTTTCTGAAAACTTCAGTCTGAAGCCACTGTCTGAAGACAGGTCAATGAGGCTCTCATGGAGTTGCTCTGGTGCTGTATCCATGCTGCTGTGCATGAACGGCCTGCGTATCCAGTCAAGTGTAGGTGACTTGTCCTCAATGTCTGGAAAGTAGGATTCAAACTCAGCTGTCAGTTTGGCCAGGTGCATTTTTACAGTTTTTAGGATGTTCTGCTTCTTGTTCAGTGTCATGTCAGCTATCCAAGAGTTAAGCTGAGGGAAATTACTGACATCCCCCTTGTCACACCTTCTCAACCAGAGGTCAGTTTTCTTCATGAATGCTGAAACTTTATCATACATCTGAAGAACAGTTTTGTCATTACCTTGCAAGCTTGTGTTCAACTCATTCAGATGGCAAAAAACATCAGTGAGGTAAGCCAGGTGAGCCAACCAGGTCTGGTCTTCAAGTTTAGCAGCCAGGGGATGTCCATGCTCTGAGAGAAAATCATGCACCTGCTCTCTCAGTTTGAATAGTCTCTGTAGTGCTTTTCCCCTCGATAGGCAACGTACATCTGTATGTAGGAGTTGATAATGGTCACTGCCCGTTTCCTCGCACAGCTTGTGGAACAGTCTTGCATTGAGAGGTCGAGATTTAATGAAGTTTATGACTTTCACAGCGTCTGTCAAAACACTGTCCAGTTCTGGGCTCATGCGTTTGGAAGCCAACGCTTCTCTGTGAATTATGCAGTGCATGCTTTGGATGTCGGGGTTCACCTGTCTGATGCGCGCGACAAGTCCGCGGTGCCGACCTGTCATTGCCGCCGCCCCGTCAGTGCATACGTGCTAGCACTGCTTCCAGTCCAACTCGTGCTCCGTGAAAAAACAGTCAATCAAATTAAAAATGTCCTCACCCGTGGTTTTTTCAGGTAGCGGCTTGCAGAGGACGATGTGTTCAACTATATCGTTGACCGTGTCATCTTTGAAACGAACAAACATGACCAACTGGGCTTCTCCACTCACATCAGTAGACTCGTCTAACTGTATAGCAAAAGATCCCGCTGTTTGAAGTTTGTCGGTCACCTGCTGGACAATGTCGCCCGCCATTTCATCCACCCTGCGGCATACAGTGTCGTTTGACAGCGGTACTGATCGGATTGCATCTGCGGCTTTTTTATCCACCATGGTCTCAGCTAGGATAGCTGCAGCTGGTGCAATTAGCTCCTCAGCTATTGTATATGGCTTTTTAGCTTTGGCGACAAGCAAAGCTACCTGGTAGGAAGCTTGAAGGGAAGTTGCTGATGTCTGACTCGCGGCACGCATGTGATTTTGCGCCCCCTTGAACTCTGACAATTTCCGCGTGAAAAAGTCAGCGGTCCTGCCCACTGACGATGGGTGCCTGGTGCTCAGATGCCGCTGCATGTGTGCCGGTTTCATGGCGTGATTTGAGAGTACCTCTCCACATAAAAAACACAGAGGCTGCTGAGGGTCCGAATCAGTTGCTGTAAATCCAAATATGATGTATTCCTCTTTATAAAGTCTCTTTTTGCTGTCCGTTTTCTTTTTCTTTTCTGGTGGCGCTTTGTCTGAAGTGAGCGGTCTTTCTTTTAATTTGAGCCATCTCTCCATGTTGTCAAGTCGTCTTTTTCTTTTTCTTCTTTTTCTTTGTTTCTATTTTATCATCAAAGTCCGTCTCTGTTATTATCTCCGTTATTTTTTTTACATTAGCTTAATTTCAAGCGCGAACTCGAACCTTGCAAGCTAACAAGTTTTACCACACAAGCTTCCTGCAAATATTTCACAATAAAAGCATTATTAAGAAATGAATGGTGTATGCCCAGTGAAACACTAGAAGGCTCATAATTGGAAAGGGATGCAGATCCTGTTAACTTTGTATCAACAGCGGCACACAGTAACTTTAACAATAAATGTCATAGGATCTTTTTAAAGATTTGTTTTATTTTCATGTACCCCTTTTCACGGACCCCTTGCAATCCCGGGTGTGCGCGTGCGCGAAAGCTGCATGCTGCCTGTTACGCTGCTCCAGACTTGCGTTCGCTTTTTTTAAACTTTTAACTTTCTTTTCTTTTTCTTTTTACTTATTATTTTCTCTGAAGTACTGGGAAGCCCTACACTCTCAAGCAATGCTGTTTGAGGGAGTTTTGTGGTGCTTCTTGTGTACTATTTTCATTCGCAATGCCGCCTACACCGGGACACGCTGCCTTTGTTTACTCCGGAGAACAGCTGATCGCACTAATGCCGGCCGGCATGGTGGCCAGACCAGCGGATTTACCACCCGATCTCTGGAGGAAAACTCACCGGGGATGCAGAGGAGGGAAACAACGTCAGGGGAGAAGGTTGACACGGAACGTACGCATGGAAAGGAGGAAATTCAAGCCGTGTCTCCCTTCTATTGTTATGGGGAATGTTCAATCCCTTAATAACAAAATGGACGAACTAACGGCGCTTACGCGGAGCCACTCAGTTTATCGGGAATGTAGTCTGATGTGTTTCACCGAGACATGGCTGCACATGGATATTACGGACCCGATTGTATCTGTCGATGGCTTCCACACTGTTCGGGCGGACCGGGACTGTACCATGAGCGGTAAGCGGAAGGGGGGAGGGCTCGCCGTTCTAGTTAATATCAGGTGGTGTAATCCCGGTCACATCTGTATTAAGGAACAGATCTGTAGCCCAGATACTGAAGTGTTGGCCGTTGGTCTACGTCCATACCACCTCCCTAGGGAGATCCCGCACGTTATCATCGTAATGGTGTACATCCCTCCCACTGCTAACCCATCAGCTGCCTGCGGCACCATACACTCCACCGTCTCCAAACTTCAGACTAAACACCCCAGTGCCCTCATCATCATGTCGGGAGACTTTAACCACGTCACCATGGATAAAGTTCTGCCGACTTTTAAGCAATATGTGAGCTGTCCTACCAGAGGGGTGAGGACCCTGGACCTGATGTATGCCAACATTAAGGAGGCATACATCTCTTCTTCTCTCCCCCCTCTGGGCAGGTCGGATCACAATCTGGTTTACCTCAAACCCTGCTATGTGCCTCTGGTGAAGAGGAAGCCTGTGACCACAAGGACTGTGAGGAAGTGGTCAGAGGAATCCTATGAGGCACTGCAGTACTGTTTTGAGGTGACTGACTGGCCTGCACTCTGTGAGCCTCACGGGGAGGACATTGATGGGCTCACAGAGTGCATAACGGACTACATTAACTTCTGTGTAGACTGCTATGTCCCTGCGTCGACAGTCACCTGTTACGCAAACAACAAACCTTGGATCACCAAGGACATCAAGGCCATCCTGAACGACAAGAAGAGGGCGTTCAGAGAGGGCAACCAGGCTGAGCTGAGGAGAGTACAGGGGGTACTCAAGGTCAAAATTAAGGAGGCAAAAGACAGATACAGGAGGAAGCTGGAGATGAAGCTCCAGAAAAACAACACAAGGGATGTGTGGAGTGGTATGAAAACTATCACAGGCTTCCAGAAGACTGGTAGCGTGGGGCTGGAGGGTGGAGTGGCTCGGGCCAATGAATTTAACCTTTTCTTCAATAGGTTTGATACTGCGGCCCCCGCCCCTCCCCCTCATGACCCTGCTGCTACTGTTGCTGGCAGCCCAACAACCAGTGCCACTCCACCTTCCCCTCCTTCTCCCCCTCCTTATAGACCGCCCTCCTGCCTCTCACCACCTCTATTCACTCTCGGCCACTTCACACCTTCACCCTGCCCCACCCCTCCCCCCTGCTCTGCATACTGTCCTCCACTACTTGAGGACCCTATCCCTCCCCCCACGGACACCTCTACAGTTTCTTTCACACCTGACCTGGTGAGAAGACAACTGATTAGACTCCACTCTGGCAAAGCGGCGGGCCCTGATGGTGTGTTCCCCAGGGTTCTTAAAGCCTGTGCCCCCCAGCTGTGTGGAGTACTTAATCATGTCTTCAACCTGAGCCTGCACCTCCAAAAGGTCCCTCTGATGTGGAAGACGTCCTGCCTCGTTCCTGTCCCAAAGACGCTGCGCCCCAGCAGCCCCAAGGACTACAGACCGGTGGCCCTGACGTCACATATCATGAAGACCCTGGAGAGGCTCGTTCTGGACCAGCTTAGGCCAATGGTCAGACCCTTCTCGGACCAGCTGCAGTTCGCCTACCAGCCCAGCCTGGGAGTCGATGACTGCATCATCTACCTGTTGAACAAAGTCTACCCTCATCTGGACAAGCCGGCGAGCACTGTGAGAGTCATGTTCTTTGACTTCTCCAGTGCTTTCAACACCTTACGGCCGGGTCTCCTAGGTGAGAAGATGGCGGCGATGCAGGTTGATGCTCCCTTGGTGTCCTGGATTGTTGACTACCTGATGGGCAGACCACAGTTTGTACGTCTACAGAACTGTGTGTCTGACAGGGTGGTTAGCAACACTGGGGCCCCACAAGGGACGGTCCTTTCTCCCTTTCTCTTCACCCTCTACACCTCAGACTTCAGCTACTGCACTGAGTCCTGCCACCTTCAGAAGTTTTCTGATGACTCCGCAATAGTTGGCTGTATTGAAGGGGGTGATGAGGGTGAGTATAGGACTGTTGTGGGCAACTTTGTCTCTTGGTGTGAGCTGAACCATCTACAGCTCAATGCTACAAAGACAAAGGAGCTCATTGTGGACCTAAGGAGGGTCAAAACACCGGTTGGCCCTGTGTTCATCCAGGGGGTTCCAGTCGACACTGTTGAGGAGTACAAGTACCTGGGGGTGTACTTCAACAACAAGTTGGACTGGACCAGGAACACAGAGGCCGTCTACAAGAAGGGCCAAAGCCGACTCTTTTTTCTGAGGAGGCTAAGGTCCTTCAACATCTGCAGGACAATGCTGAGGATGTTCTATGAGTCGGTTGTTGCCAGTGCAATCTTCTTTGCTGTCTCATGCTGGGGCAGTGGGATGAGGGTTGCGGACACTAACAGACTTAATAGACTCATCAAGAGGGCTGGTGATGTAGTGGGTGAGGAATTGGACACTCTGCTGTCCAGGCTACGGACTATCATGGACAATGCCTCTCACCCTCTCTTTTCCACCCTGGCTCAGCGGAGGAGTTCCTTCAGCAGAAGACTCCTCTCACCGAGATGCACCACAGAGCGACACAGGAAATCATTCCTGCCTGTGGTTATCAAACTATACAATCTGTCACTTTCATCATAGTTTCTGCTGCATAACAGGTTATTCATTCATATTGCATAACTGGTCATTTCTTTTAATCTCACTGCATAACTGGTCATCTCTTTGCACAACTGGTCTTTTTTCCAACATAGAATCTGACATGTTACATCCTTGCGTATGCTATCACCTCTCAGTGTATGCCTGGTTGTTTGTACATTTATGTATATTTCTTTATGTTTGTATATTTTGTATATTGCTTACATAGGTTCATATTTTACATAGGTTTATTTTACATAGGTTTTTATTTTATTTTATATTTTACATAGGTTTATATTATATATTTATATTCTAACACTGTACTTTACGTAGAGTGTCTGTCTCTTCTTCCTTTTGCACTGGAGTATTGTATTGTAACAAATGCAATTTCCCTCAGGGATTATTAAAGTACGTCTGTCTGTCTGTCTGTCTGTCTGTCAATTTCACCACGGACCACTAGGGGTCCACGGACCCCCGGTTGAGAATCACTGATCTAGAGGACATCGTTTTTGTCCATATTGTCTTGAGTGAGTCATCACGATTTCTTAGTTGCTTTGGTGCATTTCCTAGATCAGAATTGAGATTCTTAAAACAACTGAGCTGAACAAGTTATTTGCAATTTGTCTAGTATAGTTTTGTTAGTAACTTTTCAGTCTGGCAACAAACTGCATGGAAAACAGAACTGTGAAATAATGAATAGGCTTTCTATAATCTTACACAGTATTAGCCTTTTACTGTTAAGATTGACAAAATGTAAAAAAAAATAAAAAATAAAAAGCTGTTGCCTTTTCATATGAAAATGCATATAGTGTAAACTGTTATATCAGCAACTTGTTCAATCCAATAATCCCCCACCCCAAAGCATGATACAAAAAAAGTGGTTACAGGGCACTGTGATATTGTATGACAGAATACATTATATAATGCATAGGTGTTTGAATTTTGCATATGAATATGCAAATGTATTACATTCAATAATAATTATTATATTCAAATACGTCAATTTGAATATGCATACCAGGGAAGGTGCGACGTTGGTCTTAAATTTCATTTAAAGTGGTCTTAAAAAGGTCTTAAAAAGTCTTAAATTTAAGATTAAAAATCCTGGGGGAACCCTGTGAGAGTGAGCAGTGGGGCTGTGCTGTGTGTGTTCTTCTCGCCCCTCCTCCCGGGCTCGCGGTCTCTCCCTGCTGCTCTGCTCAGTGGCACTGAGTGCTGCTGCGAGACAGTCGGCTGGACTCTGGCTGCTCGCAAACAGCTCAGTAAATTAGTTAATCATGCGATTTACTGGCATTTAGCGACTTCTGGAGTGGGTTGCACCAACTGGTCTTTACTAAGCCTGGTCCTAACTGCTAAGTTGGTCTTTGTTAAGACCAGTCTTTAGAATGGACTTTACGTCGGTTGCACCAACCAAACTTACGCCTAGGCTTAACTACGCCTGGTCTTAGCGATGCTCGTTCATGTGAATGCCCACGGAACAATGAATATTGCCTAGCAGCTTGCGTTGCTGGGATACATTGTTAAACATCCCGCGCTGTCTGCGTAAAAACGCAGCGCTATCAGCAGCTGCACTGTCGGTGGCAACGCTGCGTTGTGGTCCTCCGACACATATTAAGTCCGGTGACAGCTCTTCAATTAGTTCAAACAGATCTCTCCTACAGAATCGAAACCTCTCAATCAGCTCGTCATCATTATACATGTCCATTGGATTGCTTCTGTCCCTAATAACTCTCTCCCGTCTAAATGCCCGCTCGTTGAAAACCCTAGCCTATGTATTAGACGTGCCATTATGTTGAGTGATTAACGTAACTATAGTACAGAGACGTTAAAATAGAATGTAGACTTTGACTTTACGCCTGCTACTGACTAGGCGTAAGATAGCGAAAAGAAGGCTTAAGCCTAGTTGGTGCAACTGACGTAACTATGAGGTTGGACTTAGAACGCCGAGTTATCTTAAGACCAGGCGTAAGCCCTGTTGGTGCAACCGGCCCTGGTGACTTTTAGGACCGCCTTTAGCGATCTTTGTCAGAGGAGTTGGCAACATCGAATGGGCGTGACCTGTTATTATAACTGCGCAGTCAGGAAGTACAACCACAGTTTGACTGTGAAGGCGCAAGTCTCAGGCCAGTATCTACGGTAAGGTAAGACGTCTATTTGCTTCGATGTCTGAGCTGTAAAAACATGTTCCAAAAAATGCAACGCGACATATTCCCTAGTAATTGTAATGTTACTTGTGTTGACACTGTTCAGTTTCACAGTGAAAAGAGCACTTTAAAGTCGTAGCCTACATTAAGGTGACCATGTCTGAGACAAAATCAAGGGACATTTTCGGTTCAGTGGTTTAAAAACCTCCAAACCTGTAGTGTTTTTTTCATAGAAAAACTAAAATGGGGACACTGCCCTTACCATTCACAAAGCAGTTTCTCTCACTCTATTTATCCAAAATAGCAAAGGAATTGATAAATAATTATGTTTTTTCACCTGATTAATGTAAATTATAGCTGACATTGAAAACATCCTTAAAATCAGCTTTAAAAAAACATGTATCAAACACATGTATCAGGAGGCCTAATACATGTTGATACACTACATGTATCAACATGTATAAGGCCTTACACCGTATGATTTTCACAAGATTTGGGGAAGTTCAGTGTTCTGTATTATGCAGCACAACATATTGCTTGTAGACTACAGTAGGCCCATAGGTCCTTACATATCACTTAAACACTATTAACTTCAGTCCACCAGGGAGCTCGGCACACTATTCTGTCAGAGCCCTATGATTTTATAAGTTAGTACAATAGACATCTGGCAGCCTCCCAGGGCATTCGTTAAAGACAGTTTAAAAGTTTGTTAATATAACATTGCAGGTGAAGTGAACTATCCTGTTCAAGGAGAAACGGGCAATGAATCACAATGAAGTAGCCTAGGCTACAATCGTTTTTTTTGTTGCTGTTGTTGTTTGGGCGCATCGTTTGCTGGCTGAGGCAGCCAGTCAGCCAGCCAGAGACTGCTATCATCACTGACACTGACAGGCTGACACAAGTTTGGGATTTCTAGTTAATAAAATATTGCAGGTGAACTATCATGTCCAAGGAGAAATGGGCAATGAATGGCAAGCGATACGTTACAATCCTTTTTTTGTTTCGTTGTTGTATTATAAACGGGCGCAGCCAGCCAGAGACTGCTATCATCATTGACACTGACAGGCTGCCACAAGTTCGTGATGACTAGTTAAGTTTTTAGTGGTTTTATTCAATTAAGTTGCCGACAAGTTGCCAACAACCTCCAAGGAGCTAGCGTGACATTGAAATCCTCCTAATAAAGTCACCCTAAGTCATCCTACTAAAACTAATTGCTGGTAATAATGTTAGCAATAGCTGTGTCTGTCAGACAAACAGATCTGTGATCATACACACACATCGTAGATAATACACATATACATTCAAGGTTAAATAACATAACACACAGCATGATAAACAGTAACACTCACAAGAAGACCTTTGGTTCACCAATTGTATTCAATCAATGATATTCCTGCCATGTTTACACCATAGCCGGCTGAATAGATGCACGAATGCCATGAAAGTACCACGTAGGTCGGCTACCTGTAGGCTACCTGTAGCCTCTACCGCGCAGCTGGCATTCTAGGGGGCATTCTGCTCTGATCGGGGTTTGTTCTGGCTGGCTTTAGCCTGTGGCTGTGTGAGCAGTAGGGTACGGTGCGCAACTACATGTCTTTAGGTCAACATTTTCATTTTTTCCTTAATTCCAATTTCGGATCTTTCAGTCACAGTGAAAACCGGGGACATTTCTGGGGACAGCAGTAGCCGGGGACAGGTCGCTGAAAACGGGGACGTCTGGTCACCGTAGCCTACATAGCCTACATTGCGAAGTAAATTGATTTCAGTCCATCCACATCCTAGACGTGCCAGCGGTCGTGTTTGTGCGTGCGAGGGTGTGTGTGTTATTACAATAAGGGAGACGCTTTTTGCTTCAGCACCTGTAACTCATTGAATTTTTGCGCTAAAGCTCTCAAACTTTAATACAAAGTACCTACATTTGTTTACTGCAAATGGCACCAATTCAAACCTCTGCAAGAATATCACAGACCTCATGAGGTGATTTCAAATATATGTTGTTCCTTTGTTACGACCCACCCCACTACCGGGGTGGGTTGTAACACATGCTGGGGTAGGTTGTAGCAGTTAGACAAAATAAGCAAAAACGGAGGCCACAGCATGTGATGTGCTTTATTGAAATATGTCTCTCTGTCTGTGACTGACTATAACTCAAATCCACTTTCTGTTTGACTCAGAAGTGTGTGTAATGAACCTGTTATATGCTTACCTCACGTGGTCCATAATACACGTCTGCTGCCTGACTCAAATAATCAGCTAACATCTCCTTCTGGACCTCAGAGAAAACTTTGTTGCTGCTCCTGTAACCTACACTGGGAAGATCACTGGACCCCTGGTCTCTCAGCTTCTGCAGTGATTTGCAGTATCTGCTCAGTGTTACATGGCAGATCCCATATGACTTTGCAATTGATCTAACTGACTTTCCCTTCTTTGTGACCTCATCAGATGCTTTTTAAAAACATCTGCAGGCACACCTCTGTCACTCCTTTTCCACTGCCTCGGCATTCTGTTACTTAAAATCAAGAAAGTGTTCTTAGTTGTAGTTGGACGTTACAGTATGTAAGGGGATGGTTGTAACACTTGGTAAATATGTGTTACAACCCACCCCACCCCGTCAGCCATTGTTTAGTTAGCTGTATTATCATAGTGGTTTGGAATTAGCGGGGGAAAAATGCCTCACATTTTGCATGAGAAACTATACTTTCATCTAATATAAGTCACATCAATATCTGCAATATTATAAGTACTAGACAAAATATAGTCTTGGACCAAAAAAATACTTTCTTACATCAAAATCATTTTTTTCTAGATAAAATCTGCATGGATCGGTTTCCAGCCTAGATAATTACCATCGATGATCGGGGGGAAAGTGGGTAAATACTGAAATGGTCATGTGACTCCTATCTTATCCCTGATCGGTGGAATTGGTGGTGTTACAACTCTCCCCGTGTTACAACCATACCCGGTCTCCCCTATTTAGTTTGCCAGTGTTAGTTGGTCAGTGTTGTTTCAAATATTGACAATATATTGTCAATATTGACAATACTTGACCTCTTCATTCAAATAAAGCAAATTAAATGAAGTGTGTTATTTGTGTGTGTGTGTGTGTGTGTGTGTGTGTGTCAGACTTGGCTGGATTGTAGCAAAGGAGTGTAGTAATTGTAGCAAACTATAGCAGGCATTCACATTTTGGGGCAGCCGCGGCCTACTGGTTAGGGCTTCGGACTTGTAACCAGAGGGTTGCCGGCTCGAACCCCGACCAGTATGAACGGCTGAAGTGCCTGTGAGCAAGGCACATAACCCCTAACTGCTCCACAAGCGCCGCTGTTGGCAGCTCACTGTCTCGGGATTAGTGTGCTTCACCTCACTGTGTGCTGAATGTATTTTCCACTAATTCACGATTGGGTTAAATGCAGAGACCAAATTTCCCTCACAGGATCAAAAGAGTAATTCTTGTTCTTGTTCTTGTTCTTGTTCTAGAATACAACCTGTTGATTTACAAAGGCATCATGGCGAACTGCTGCTGTGGTCTGCTGACTGCCAAGAAGGAACCAGGTAAAGTTCCACTGAAGGTTCCCACAGGAAGTGGTTTGGCATGGATTGTCTATCCTCAATGAACAGGGAAGTGGGGGTTTCACCCACTTCCCTGTTCATTGATTTTCAGTCTGACGTCTGACTGCAGATCTATCTTGTTCCATGCAGAAATCAGCCAAATACAGGGAGTAATTTTCCCCTGTGCTGTCATTGAACAGTTCCTCTGAAGAGCGTCGATGTGGAGGTCACGGTGCGAGATCACGTGGCCACGGTCGCCGCCACCCTGCTGTACGAGAACAAAGAGCAGAGCCCCATCGAGGCCGTCTTCGTCTTCCCGTTGCCTGGCGATGCCGCCGTCTGCCATTTCAGCGCCAAGATCGGCCAGTCGGAGGTGGTCGCCAAAGTGCGGGAGAAACAGAAGGTTAGGACTCTGTTTGGGCGTCGAAGCTCGCCAAACAGGTTTTCGCAATTTCAAATTTCGAGGCGTCAACCTCAAGTAAATTTAAAGTCTTTTTCCTCGACTGTCAATAATAACATGACAATAACATTACAACCGCCACCCTTCCCCATTCCGGCAGGCTCGTGAGGAGTATGACGACGCGCTCAGCTCGGGCCAGCAGGCCTTCCTATTGGAGGAGAGTGAGCAGAGCCCAGACGTGTTCTCCCTGAGCGTGGGCAGTCTTCCTCCAGGGGAGAGCGCCTCCATCAGGCTGGAGTACGTCACTGAGCTCGCCTTGCAGGCTGACGACGGCCTGAGATTCTGCCTGCCTGCCGTGCTCAACCCACGCTACCAGCCTCAGGGTGAGGAGGGAGACAAAATGGCATGATTGTTCAACCTGATGATCAAAAACATGTCAACATGATTATTCAACGTAAGAGATTGTTCAACATCTCATATTAATGTTCCAACAGGCAGTGATGGGAGCGGGGGGACCCTAAGCTGTGGCCAGGGCACCTCTGTATTGGCCAGTCTGGTGCCCTACAGTCTGTCTCTCTTGGCCAGTGTCTGTTCCCCACGGCCCATCACCAAAGTAGAGTCCAACTGCTCCCTGGAGCCGGTGCAGTACCTCAACCAACAGCAGACCAAGGCAACGGTGTGTGTTTTTATGCTTAGTATCTCCACACACCAGTAGCCCACAGTGTGAGGAGCATATGAGAACAAAACACAAAAAAACTGTTTTCAAGTCTGTTTGTGCTAACTGTGAACTGTCTCCTGTTGTCAGGTCAAGCTGGCTTCGGGGCATAAGTTTGACCGGGATGTAGAGCTGTTGTTTTATTACAAAGACTCCCACCTGCCCACAGCTGTGGTGGAGGCGGGACAAGCTTCTGCTAAGCCTGGTATGTAGAAAAGCTCTTTCAATGTCTACAAATACTGCATTTCAACAGTTGTACGGAGACAGGACCTGTCAAAAGTTCTGCCATTCCTGCTCTGCAGGTTCTCTGATGGCCGACCCGGTGGTCATGCTCAGCATGTACCCCGAGTTCCTGCCAGCGGTGATGTCATCGATGACCAAGTCTGGGGAGTTCCTGTTTGTGATAGATCGTTCTGGAAGCATGGATGCTCCCATGAGTTATGAAGGGGTCAGGCAGATGCGCATTGATAGTGCCAAGGTAGCAGCTGTTATCAGTCATATTGAATTTTGCCCCAGGTTTTTTTAGATGATGATATTTCAACACTTATTGACTGATATGGCCCATCTTTAGGAAACACTGCTTCTCCTGCTGAAGAGCCTTCCGATTGGCTGCTATTTCAACATCTACAGCTTTGGTTCCAGTTACACCCACATTTTCCCGTAAGCCACGACCTCTTGCCAACAATTCATTCATTTACATCAATTGTTGTGGTTGTTTTGCTTATGTGTGTGTGTGTGTGCAGGAAGAGCGTTGTGTACAGCCAGCAGACCATGGAGGAAGCTCTGAAAGTGATTGAGGACATGAATGCCGACATGGGAGGAACAGAAATTCTTGAGCCGCTTAAGCATATCTTCAAGCAGCCCTGCATCCCCAATCAGCCAAGACAAGTATGACACAGACACACACACACTCTGCAGAATGTGGTTTATTATTGTGTATATCACTGTCAGCTGTGTGCAGGTGCAAATGGGATGTCCAGGTGGATCAGGAAAGTTTTGTTGGTTCTTACTGTAGCTGACCCAGTTAATTCAGTGTGTATGTTCATGGTTTTATATGTGAAATGAGGACTTTTACTGAACAAGTTGGGGGATCAAATACTTTTCTTTTGTTGAAACCTACCCCAAGATGCATCGCGAGAATGTTTACCTTTAAATGAGGTTCCCGCTGAGAAGACGAAGAAATAACTGAGAACGATTCACGGACATTTGATAAGAAAATTGCTCCTCTGCTGAAGAGATTACAAACTCTTATGATGTTTGCAAGTGTTTATTGTGAGATTGAAGTGTTTTACACGCTGTTTAAACTTAGTTTACTGAGTTCCAGCGAAATAAGTGCTAAGGTTTGGAACTTGCAACATCAGTCTTCGAGCGAAGTAGCTACTTACATCCAAACTGTCCTTTAAGATAGTTCTGGGTCTTTGTTATCACAGTAGCACGTTACACACAGTTCACTAAAGTCTGACTTATGGCCATTCTAGGCCTGTGGGTTGCTGTCTCTCCATTCTGCTGCGCCTCTATTTGGATGAATTGTTGGAGGGTTATGCTGAAATAATAAACCATTCATGCTGTTCTGTAGAGTGATGTTGGGCAGGACCAATGTTGAACCTCATGTTGTTCTTTCTCCGTAGCTGTTTGTCTTTACTGACGGCGAGGTGTGTAACACCAAGGAAGTGATCGATGTAGTGAAGAGGAATTCTGGTTCTCACAGGTTGGGCCTAAAGCGTCTGTGTGTGTGTGTGTGACTCAAAACATTGAACAATTGCCAAGCCCAAATAATTTACACAATGCTTGACCTCAAGAAAGAGGTTATGTGTGTGGCCCTATGACTGGCATGTACTAAGTATGTGCACACATGTGCGTTTGACAGTTCTGTACACACCCAATGTTGCCATGACATCCAGACATCCAGACATCCAGTAATTATGCAGGACTCATGCACAACCTTGGGAGATATGATTGAAACACAACCATACACTGTGTTAATGTATAGGCCTTTATCACAGAGGTGCAATAAATACTAAGGCATTTTAAGCATATTAGTTATGCGTCTGTGATCATGTCAGTGGCCAAAAATTAATGACATGGGACACACCTGTGCTCACTCCTAATATAAAGCTCTGTAATGAAGGCCGATTTATCTATGCTTGTTAGAATAGTGAAATCAGGTTGACTTCAAAGTTAATCGACTCTTCCGTCTCCTAAATTGGGTTTAGGGCCCAATCTCAATTCTCTATCTTACCCCTTCCCCTTCCCCTTGGCCCTTCCCCTACGTCTTGGCCCTTGAAACAGAGGGGTAAGGGCTACATGCCCCTATGAATTGAGACAAGACTCGTTATGGTTACGTCATCATACATTGACGACAAAATATTGACAATTTGTTATACACACTGCATGGTGTTTTGTATCTTTTTCAGTTAATACGGTTTTGCATTTCATTGATGTTCAGAAACGATGTCTTTGTTAACCAACATGTCTTTATTTACAATTATGAATG
The DNA here is from genome assembly GCA_036785325.1 of Urophycis tenuis. NCBI lineage: Eukaryota > Metazoa > Chordata > Actinopteri > Gadiformes > Phycidae > Urophycis > Urophycis tenuis. The sequence goes on from JAXIVH010000011.1 coordinate 11,991,782, forward strand.
GCTACAACATTGACCGCATGACTCACTCCCACATTTGCTTTGAAGCGTATTTTGATTTAGGGTATTTTGATTTCAGAAATTTCTGCTCGTTTTCGTGCCGAAAACGTATCAGCTGCCGGGTTTCCTCCGGCGTTCCTGTGTGAAAAAGGACGATATATGTAAAGCACGTATCGATTTGTCTCTAGTTGTCTACACTGATATCAAACGGAATTCACTGCTAATTGTGTTTAGTAAACTAGACATGCATGGAGTTCATTGCTAGTCAGAGAAATGTGTAGTTGTGCACTCAGCAATGTAACGTTCGCATATCGATTTTCAAAAAAGTTTCGATTAAGAATATGGTTGCAAATATATAGGTACAGGACTGTTTAGAGCACAAAACAATACTGTCGTAAATTTTAAATCAATTATTTCAGCCGAATACTTATTACTTACTTACTTACATTTATGTGACTCTCGTTGAGATCTGGCCGCGATTGTTGCCGGTTGCGCATTGTAATGGGTACCCCTTGGTTTCAAGTAAGCTCCCGATCTTACTTGGTTTCAAGGGGTGTATACCCCTTCCCCTTGGCCCTACCCCTCGGTCGAAATGAGAATTGAGATAGCCCTTGGTCTCACGTGAACGCGCAAAACCAAGGGGAAGGGGGAAGGGGAAGGGGTAAGATAGAAAAATTGAGATTGGGCCTTAGAGGATAGAGTAAACAGGCATGTAGTAATGCAGCTTCTGTGCCCTTTAATCCATGTCTGGATATTCTGTACCTCAGGTGTTTCTCTTTTGGTATTGGAGGAGGAGCCAGTACAGCACTCATCAACGGGTTGGCCAAGGAAGGACGTGGCCACGCCCAGTTCATCACCGGGGCCGACAGAATGCAGTCCAAAGTAAGACAAGGACCCGGGATCCGATGGAGGCTACAAAATACTGTACCTATGTTTTGTTTCTGAATACAACTGCTCAGCTCAACTGTGATATTACAGTCTTCTCCTTCTAACCGCCCACAAGGTGATGCAGTCTCTGCGCTTCGCTCTGCAACCGGCTGTGGTGGACATCTCTGTTACATGGGACGTGCCTGCCGGTGTGTCCGTCACTCCACTTACCCCGCCCATCACAAACCTCTTCCAGGGTCAGAGGTCATTGATGTACGCCCAGCTCACTGGACAGGTAGGATGTGTGTCAAAGACTAAATGCACTTGCATACTAATTTAAATGTGTGCATATATATATTGATAAAATCACATATTGTATGATCCTGTAGAGCTCGGGGGATGCAGAGGGCTGTGTGATGGTGAAATACAGCCTGGCAGATCACCCTACTCAGAATCAGCTGAAGTTCAGTCTCAAGCCGACAGAGGACACGGGGTAAGACAACGGTTCCCCATCTGTTCAATCTCTCTAGTTGTCATGTGTGGAAAAAGAACCACCAAGGAGTCTTTGCATCTATCAGGCATGCAAACTTGTCACCTTTCGGCGTTTTGAATCCAAAATAGGCTACTTAGGTGATTCATGTAGATCCGATGGGGTCTTCAAGAGTCTGCCTACTCAAAGCGACTTCCATAGCAACGGACGCGATCACATCACCCGGACACAATTTGGCGTGACAGAGCCAACTCGCTAGTTCCAGTACAGCGCGAGCCCAGACTAGAGGTCTGCAAGGGACACTATGCTCAGTCGTGCTCCTGCGCTCTCCTGAAAGAATTGTAATTTTCAGTCCCGCTCCTGCCCGCTCCTGCCCGCAAGTCAGCAGGCAGGATGGATGTTCACTTTCTGTAGCGGAAAGGAATGTGTGCTAGTGCTTGTGCATGTGCTAGACTACCCCAAACGACAACATCTGCAAGCTGCTTAAAACTTTTTATCGCTGCCAAACAGAATCTCAAACAGAGCACAAATTATGTACGCTAGGCCCTACATTAATCATTTGTATATTTTACTTTACACTCATATTTAATTTGCGGGAGTCCAGTGTATCGTCCGGCCCGCACCCACAATGAGCTTTCAGATTTTGCGTCGCGGAGTGCAGACCTCTAGCCCAGACCATCGGCCTGTGAACTGCTGGGTGGAAAATGACAAGAATAAATATATATATATATATATATATATATATATATATATATATTGTAATTAGTTGTGTACCTGGTAGGGGTTGCATGACTTCAGATTTTTTAAAGTCGACTCTAATGTGATGAAAGTCGAGTCGACGTCGACTAGTCGCTGATGACGTCATTCATATTTTTCGTCATAAACAAAATCACAGGAGGAGGGAATGTTTTGCAACGATCTGTATTAATTGACATGTACGCCATGTACAATAAAAAAGAAACAGCTGGACAGCAACCGCATCCATTCTTTTTATTTTCTTCGAAAGAAACGCGCAGAATAAAAGCGGAAGCGCAGTATAAAAAGTGGAAGCGCTCCACACACTAGGAAGTCGTTCCAAAATCCGAACGTTCACGAATGCTAGGCAGCACTCCAGCCTCGACTCCCAAGAACGCTCCATAGATCGCGACTCAAGGCCAATTTACACCGGATCCGTTTTAGAAGCGTTTTCTAGTCGGCCGTCAGACGGCCGTCTGCCGCTGGCGATAGAATTCCATTCAAACCAGTGCACTGATTTACACCGGCAGCGTTTTATGCCCGTCTCACGGCCGACCAAAGCTTAACTTTACGCTTCACTTCTATTTTTAAGCGTTTCTGAGGCGTCTCGTTGGACGTGTACGCCTATTATCTTATTAAATATAGCCAAACAAACGGCGGCGGTGTGAATTGATACGCCAACGTTACGCTTTCGCCTGCGGTGTAAATTAGGCTTTGGTCGGCCGTGAGACGGGCGTAAAACGCTGCCGGTGTAAATCATTGCACTGGTTTGAATGGAATTCTATCTCCAGCGGCAGAAAAAACGCTTCTAAAACGGCTCTGGTGTAAATTGGCCTAAAGTCACACGATCGCCGACTAGTCGACGTCACACGCAAAACGTCATTGTAGTTCTTAAAGTCGACTAGTCGACTAGTCTGTGTAACCCCTAGTACCTGGTGGGGCTGCCCTTTGTTAATTTTCTTTGTAAATGTGAGCATATCATGTGTAGAGGTACATTTGCACTAAATAAATGAATACTTTGTTCTTTATTTTGATCAATCTTGTAATTCTGTTAGCTTGTGACCAACACTAGAGTAATCCTAAAAGTCAACAGAAATTAGCATTTAGCATCTTATGTTTCAAAAATAAATCTCTGGGTGAGCATACCCCCAGACCCCCCCAGTGGGTCGCTGTGTTTCCCTGCTCATGCATCCTTCTCCATCTTTCTCATCCCTGACCAGTTTGCATGCCTGATCTAAATCGTCACTGTAGTAATTAGTGGGACAAACATGGCTGCTCTCTCCCATGCTTGCGCTGCAGTTTGACCGCCCACCGACTGGCAGCTCGGGACCTGATTCGCTCCCTGGAGGCGGAGGAACACAGTGATGAAAGTGACCGAGTCAAAGCAAAGGAAAAGGTGGTGGAAGTCAGCGTCCAATCAGGAGTGAGCAGCTCACTCACCGCCTTCATCGCTGTGAACAAGGGCACCGGGGAGGCTGTACAAGGGCCTCTTCTGCGCAGAAATGTGCCGGCACCTAGTATGTCAATCTATCCATCTGTCTGTCTGTCCATCTGTCTGTCTGTCCATCTGTCTGTCACACCATCCATCTGTCTGTCTGTCCATCCATCTGTCTGTCTGTCTATCCATCCATCTGTCTGTCACACCATCCATCTGTCTGTCTGTCTATCCATCAATCTGTCTGTCTGTCAGTCCATCCATCTGTCTGTCTGTCCATCCATCTGTCTGTCTGTCCATCCATCTGTCTGTCTGTCCATCAATCTGTCTGTCTGCCCCTCTCTCCGTCTGCCTTTAGAGTGGTACTGTATCCTTTGTGCTGCATTCTCAAAAGACACCAACACCACCAGCATTATAACAGATGTGTAACTGGAGTGTGATCTTACTGAAGATCTACAAGATGCAGTCTTGAAAGCGTTAAGAAGAAGACACAATGGTTTTAGAGACTGGTGGTTTGTCCACATTGAGGCATAACCACAGACCAGTAGCAGGCTATATAGCCTAGGAGTTGATTGACAATGTCATCTGAATAACTCTTGCCTCATACAACAGACTAACACAGTTCCTCTTCCTCCTCCCAAGTGATGATGATGTCGATGATGATGTCACCGCCGCCAATGGCAATGGCTTGTTGTCGGCAAATGCCAGTCCCATGTAAGTATACATTCTCCATTACATGCATTTACAGAACACAAACCATTTAGAACGATTGGAGAAGAAGATTGGATTGAACAAGTGCTGAAGTTGTGAAAATGTATATGCGGCTTGCCTGTCCTGTTTGATAGTTTTATGTGCTAATCGTACATGTGGTGAGTCTTCTACATTATATTCTCACACGTCACGGCAGACGAGCACAAGTCTTGGCTTTTTGGGCTTTTAACTTTTCTTTCGCTTCATATTTGGTTCAACCGATCATCGTCTCACCTCTAAAACTTCAGCTCCACATCTGAACCTTCATTATTTAATTAGGCTCACATGGTGATGGGAACACACAAATACATCTCCGTGTGCAGTATCGCTCCTCAACCGCTTGATTGGTAAGCGGTTGAGGAGCGATACTGCGCACGGAGATGTATCTCGCTCTGTCGTCCTGCGATTTGAGAGACGGCTTCTCGCTCCCAACAGCCAGCGGGGCTGACGTCGTCTCGGTCCGCTGGGAGGCGGGTCGGGCACGCTTTGGCCCCCCCGCCCAGGAGGCGGTCTGCCTTGGGCCGCAGCAAAGAGTGGTCCGGTTGAACTGGTCTCTCCTCATCGCTACCCTTATTTTCTATAACCGTCCAGCAATTAGAAATAGTATATTTCTAGTTAAATGTTGAATCTCTATTCAAATTTAATCTTTGATATTGAACTTCTGTTTATATCAAAAATATTTTAATATGTAAATATCTAATCTTTGATATAGATTGATATATATGTCATATATATGTAGAATATCCAAAAAGGTTCACTTTTTGCTTTTTTTTCTGCCTCAGATGCTGCATGTGACATGGTGATGGGTTGCGTTGAAACGGATGGTGTAGATGAAGCATATGGCTTTGCAGGTTAGTGTTTCACTTCGCCGGGTGAACTTTGCGTGCACTTTACATACGACGGTTACATCACAATTGAATTTACTGGTAACGCCCAAATCCTACAGATTTTCACTTTACGTTTGAATAACCTGCTTATCGTCTATAACCATCCCACAATAATAAAACAAATGTGTATTTACAGTTTAATGAGCAGTGGGACGCTTGTCAAGATTTCTGAACTAGGAGAAATGCCGAAACGGTATACATGTGGAACCAGCAAATCTGGCTGCAGGCATTCTCAAATTTTAGAGGGAGGTGTCATATTTTTTGTTTTTCTGAAGCCAAAAGCCCAAGGGTTGTCATGAAGGCAATATGTCTGTTTCCAATATGTCTGTTATGGATTATACAGTGTGCGAGACGTTAGTCAATGCCGAATCCTTCGATCCGTTAGTTTGTAACATTGTTGTAGCAAACTTGTTCAGGAATTAGTTTGCCTTTCCTGTTGTGCCTTCATGACAACCAGTTCATTTATCAAGCATTTAGACGTTGTGTTTCCTGTGAAATAACCATGGAAACTCCTTATGTAGGGAGCAATCAATTAAAAAAAAAAGGTTTTTACTATTATATATGAATCACAACATAAAGCGAAAGCTCTGATTTATTAGACTCCATTGAACAATTGCTGTGTTATCGTTACACTAAATAACCATGTTACACCAACTACAGAGAGGCAATACAGTAGTTATATCTTGATCGGTATTTTTAACTCACTTACAACTAACTCTCATATAACACTCTCTCACATTTACTCAAATTCTGCTTATCTTGTCTTCAAGGCTGGCTATGCTTCACTGCGCCTGATGATCCTGCTTTTATTGATGGCCTGCATAGTATTGTGTTATATGTAGCTGTGTGCTTTGTTACCAAAGCATGTTCTGAGACATCAGCTCATCAGCTCATCAAACTCTGGGTTAAATGTGAGCTTCCTCGATGTTCCCCCCAAGAAACCGTCCACTTCAAGAGGTGTTTGCAACATGTAACCAATCACATTCAGGGATTTGATGGTCATGGCTGGCTCCGCCCACTTAGGGCCAAACACAAAACCACCAGCGCAAGCAGAAAAAGAGAGAGAGCAGGGAAAGACGCTGCAAGTATAAGACAGCAAAGACAGCATTTGTGCTCCGGGGCGTCTCTTTGGTGTGGAGTGCTGCAGTGCGTGCTCAATTAATGATTTATTTTCTCCTGGCAGGATATAGAATTGCTCTCGCGAGCAGAGAACTACTGCATTCAAGTGCAATAAAACCGCTCGTAATAATACTCGATTGCCATTGAGTGTGTTAGTTGTGCATGTATGCACAAAGTTATTTTTGCTCGTCATTGGGACTGGTGAGCTTTTCCCTTGATTTGAATGTCCTTCCTCCTCAACACTCCTCCAACAACTTGATGAATGTAGTTTGTTCCAGAAATTTGCTTTTATTTCCTTTGGTCTGTAACTCGCAGATAGCTGTATCTCTCGCTGATGAAACATTTACAAGTCAAGTATCTATTGTTTGTTATTATTATTATTATTATTATTATTATTGGAAATTATGATTTAGTTTAGTTTATTATTGAATTAATATTTCATTTATCTTTTTACTTAAGGTCGATTCATCACTTCCAAACACTCTTTTATCCCAAATAAAGGGGGAATGGAACTGTTGGAACATTCAGCAGTCCCGGCTAGCCAGGCTCCCAAGGACCCCATGCTACAGCTCATCTCCCTCCAGAGGGCCTCAGGCTCCTGGCTGCTGGAGGCAACTCTGGCTACCGTACTTGGAAGGACCCTCAAGGATGTGGAGAGTGCAAAGCCTGCATCGGTGTGTGGTTGTCTAGTGTGGTTTGGGACGGCAAGCATCTGTTTGGTTGTCTTGATTGGGTTTGTCTTTTCAACCCTCCCACCTTATAATACATACATACATACATACATACATACATACATACATGCATACATACATATATACATACATACATACACACAAAGACACAAAGAGTTGAGCTGTAGAGTGATAGATGTATGGTAGAAGATAATATATGCTATTCACTACCAAATGTACAAGTCACCACCTCATACATATATATATTTACATTTCGGGCATTTAGCAGACGCTTCTATCCAAAGCGACTTCCAAAAAGTACATTTGTCATAAGGAGGTGAAACATTTAATTGCTGCTAATACCGTAAGAAAGTCACCAAAACAAGTTTCAAGCATTTCAATTGCTAGTATACAACATCGCTGACTAAGTTCCAAGTTACAAAGAGCGATCAAAGTGCCAAATTACAAGGAGCGATTAAAGTGCCATATATACCTACTGTACATACATAGATACATACATACATACATATATGCATACATACATATGATAAATGTATGGTAGAAGATAATATTAGATATATGCTATCACTACCAAATGTCACCTCCTGTTATTCTGCCATCATGCATCTTTGTGTTCTTTTTAGGTGAGCCCAGAAGTGTGGGCTACAGTTCTTGCTGTGGTCTGGCTCCATGGCTTTAAGAAGGATGCCCAGGTGGAGTGGGAGTTTCTGGCAATGAAGGCTGTGTCATGGCTGCATGGGGAAAAAGGTCAAAGGAAATGCCAGTGTTTAGGTTTATTTTTCATACAAGGATTTCATTGGAACACTTGAAGTAATGCTACTGTGATGGTCTGTCTGTTTCCCTGTGCAGTGTCCTGCATGACAGAGTGTGTAGAAGCAGGGAATGTCCTGCTGGGATGCCAGGTGCAGGAGTCCTCCATGGGAATGTAAGTGGTTCAGGGTGTCAGCAGGCCCTGTGCCTGCTCTGTGGTTGACCACCAGCTAGGGCAGGGTACACCTTTCCCGTCACCCCCAGAGCTGTTGCTTGACTTTACGGTATTTGGAATTATCTTCACTGTATAATTCGGTGCAATTTGGTGGAAATGCTTTAAAAATTTCCTGTAATTGATATCAGCGGTTGCCTTTAGTTTAATGCTTTCATTTCAAACAAAAGGCTTCCTTTTATGTATATTATCTGTTGAAATTCTATGTTTACTTTTAATACTAGGAATGTCTTGTCTTGTCTGTCATGCCTGTGCACTTTATCTGTTTCACGGTTGGAGAGTTAGAAACGTCCTCTTTTACTTTTGAGTTTAAGCAATCATAATTAGTAATTGCATTACAATGTTTGACCTGTATGGTCATTAACTGATATATGCAACTAAAAAGTAATGTACATGGTAGGCTTTGAATGTGGTAATAAATATACATGCATAATGTCCACGCTAGGGGGGTTGGGTCAGCTTATTTGAAGGAGTACAAAGGGTAAAGGGGGTAAAGGGAGAGAACATCTCTCTTGCAATGCTCTATCATGCCAGAAGGGGGAGTTCTATGTGACAAAGGCCTGTCACCGAGGGCAAGGCTGCAGAGGGCACTGTTGGTGAGGAGATAATTGACAGGGAGAGTCAATTTGAAACAGGTGTGCTTGTAGTGGATCATACCATGTGGGTTTATTTCATTAGTTGTGGTATGGTATGATTTAGGGGTTAATTGTTGTTTTGAGTAGGTATGGGTTTAAATATCAAGTATGTTATTTTTGGGAGGGCTATAGTATGTAATGTTTATTGTTATTTTGGATTTATTGGTGTGGGTTAATTAGAGTTGGTATTTGCAGGGGGAGATGCTTTATACCCTTAAGCCCCTCCCCCTGCATCTGCAGGGGGAGGGGCTTCTGCAGGGGGAGGGGCTTTAAGATATTGTTTGTGTTTATGATATTGAATGTGAATATGATATTGAATGTGTTTGATATTGAATCTCCTAATCAATTATTTGAGCTATGTTACCCAACTTAATCGTACTTCATTGCCATGATATGTCATCAGAGATTAAAGAAACATGTGAAATCGAAACACTGGCCTCTCTGACAACGTTGCTACAGCCAGTATGTACTCTTTTGAAACATCCATTCCAGGGTCTTAATGTCTTGATAAACTTACGAAGTCATCCTCACTGCCCCCACTGTCCTCAACCTGGCAACCCGGGTGAGCTTTAAAGGTTTTTATTCTACTTTCTTATTTAGTCTGTAAAGCTATAGGTCATAGCTTACAAGTGAGATAGCAGTTATGATTCAAAATATAAAAAGGGTGCCCGCTGGACATGGTTGTACTCCTAGATACAAAGGACTCATTCTAAGGTAACAAAAACACAACAATACTTATTGTCATGGGATAAGATAAGATAAGATAAGATATTCCTTTATTAATCCCCCTTAGGAGAAATTCACATTGACCAGCAGTACAAGGGGATAGAGGAGTATGATAGAAGACCTGAGTATAGACAATAAACACTAAACAATAAATAGATTTACCTAAATTAAGATAAAGTTATATGAGAGCTCTTAGAATCAGGTCAGATGAAAAAATGAAAACCTATATACATACATGGTAGTCATCATTGAGATGAACAGTGCAATTAGTAACTGAGTCCTGCTGAGGTGTAGATATTAAAAAATGGGCAAAATAGATGTGCAAAATGTGCAAAATACAAAATGTGCAAATATACAGGATTGTTCAGGTAATGTAAGTAAGACATGTGAGAAGACATAAAGTAATAACGGCCTAGGAAAACAGGATTACACGCTAATTAAAATATACTTAAATCTACATGCTGCATGTTGGAGTCATTATGACCTGAGAGTTATGATTATGGTTAAATATTTGGAAAGGGGAGTGAAATGTATGAAAGCCAAAATATGTGTGCAAAGCAGTGTCCATGTTTTGATTAAACATGACTTTTGAATGATTTCTGTGTGCTTATGCCTTTCTCCCACTTATGGTCATCTCTGCCGCTGCATGAATATTGTTTATTTAATAGAGGGAATACCAAGCACCTAAAAAAAGTAAGAGTAAGCAGAGTTTTGGTTATTTTTGAAATTCAATGAAGAATCTCTCCCCTATCATAAATACCTTTGCTGACTCAAATGTCTTTGTTGGCGTTGTGTATCGTCAACCCCGCGCAGACGTTGGCGAAGTAAACCACCGGCAGCCACTCTTAACACTGCACTTAAGGACGTTCCTTTATTGTGTCCTGTTTTGACCGTGTGCTAGGTGTTATGCAAAACGTACAGAGAGAGACACTGTCGAGAGACACTGAGTTGTTTAAACATATGGATGCTGCACTAGGGATGCTGCAGTTACCGTTGCAGACATAGGCACATTTTACAAAGCAGTGATTTGCTGCTGTGTTCACTCACCTTTTAATGTTGACTTCAGATTTCTGTGCAGCGCAGGTGCATAGCCTTGCATGCTGACAAGGACAGCGTGCAAAATGTTATGTTATTACGCGATGCTCCAGGAACAGATCCACGGCTGCGTGCAACTTGTCGTTATTGCGGTGACGCGTAAGCGTCCGCAATACCTGTTATCGTCCATCAGGCCAAGCTGCTAGTGGAGGACAAGCTGTTTCCTGTCCTTCCTCCATCTACTCATGTCACTTGTTGGGAGTAACATTTGTAAGAGACTATCATTATGAATTTCTCGATTTATCCAAGCCTCGTTGAGATTCAATATAAAAATGACATGCTCTGGTGAAAGCGAAAGCAGGGTGCTTCACATTTTGTTTAATGGTGCTTAAAATGAACGGGCATTGACCTCGACACAGTCCTACCAAGGTGAGCTTATATTTGGTCCGGTCAATAAGACAGTGTAAGCTACAGCCTGTTACATCCACAAAAACACTTTCTTCGGGGGTTTCCAAGGCAACCCCGGCCAAAACGAACCAATTACAACCGACAAAGGTTTCCCAAGCGTTAAAACTGCCCGGAGATTAGAGAAAACGAAGAAGCGTCTTAGGACACGCAATGCAAATATGTATTCTCTCCCTCGCACTTACTGCAGGTGGTGGTCCACGCGTGTTACGTGACCAGAGGTAGAGGCCATGTCTGTGTATGTTTGTACACGTGTGCGCGTGAACGTGAGTGCATGCGCGCGCAGCAGCAGCTGACGATGAGGAGGATGATGAAGACACTGATGAGACAATGAGGACAGTGACCATGCTAGGACTCATCCACTCTCAACTTCCATTGGGGTCATGAGTTCCTACACACACACAAACACATGCAGACCTACAGTATATGGGCAATGGCACATTAGTAAATAGATTGAAAGTATCCAACGAAAACCCCCTCAAATCCAGTCCCTCAAAACGTGTGACTAGCTCGCTAGTATGAATGAACTGGATGGGCTTATTACTGGCCTGTGACAGCCACATATACCTCTCTCTTTATTTTCAGAGCATTTGATTTATTGATTTCTGGCTGGATGTAAAGAGAAAATAAAATTAAATGTATTGCGTACCCTAGCTTAAAGACATCCTCTTCCTCTTTCTCTCTCTCTTGCCCCCATTGGCTTTCTTGACGTTTCAACTGAGGGCTATTTGTTTTCCTTCTTTGCTCCCCCCCCCCTCCATTTCCTCCTCCTCTCATTGGCTTTCCTTTTGATCTCTCTCCTCTCCCTCATCTCGTCGCTTTCTCACCACCTAAATGACGTTAGGCGTATCCCTCTCCATGGCAACACCAGATCCCTGCATTCTTACACTCGCAAGGCACACGATTACCCTGCTCTGTCTCTATTCCCACGAAGGACCTCCTCTTTCTCTCTCTCTCTCTCTCTCTCTCTCTCTCTCTCTCTCTCTCTCTCTCTCTCTCTCTCTCTCTCTCTCTCTCTCTCTCTCTCTCTCTCACGCGCGCTCCATCGCAATACTCTGGCTCACAGTCATTCACTCCATCGCTGTTTCCCCGGCTGATGCTGCAGTCTTCAGGGTGTCCTAGAGATGTTCTCCCCAGTAAGTAGAGGATCTGCAGGGGAGTCGAGGTAAGTGTTTACAGGCAGGAGAGAGGGGGAGGAGGGGGAGGAGGCCGACAGAGGCGGCGTGTGTTTGATCAACAGTTGAATTTCTGTTCAGTGGTGGGGTGACTAATTTCAAACACAAAGGTGTGTGTGTGTGTGTGTGTGTGTGTGTGTGTGTGTGTGTGTGTGTATTAGGGAAGCAAGAAAACCCCAAAAGCTCTATGTGGGATGGTTTTCACCAATGCACACATGTTGACAGTCTATGTTGAGTCAGTTTAACCTGAATCATATAGTCTACCTTAAATCATTTTAACCTGTATTATATACAGTCCATGTTTAGTCAGTTTAACCTGAATCATATACAGTGTGCGTTAAATCATCTTAACCTGTATTATAGTACAAGTCAGTTTAACCTGTATTATATACAGTCTACATGAAGTCGGTTTAAACTGTATTATATACAGTCTACATGAAGTCATCTTAACCTGTATTATATACAGTACATGAAGTCAGTTTAACCTGTCTTATACAGTCTACGTGAAGGCAGTTTAACCAGCATTATATACAGTCTATGTGAAGGCAGTTCAACCTGTATTATATACAGTCTACATTAAGTCAGTAGCAACTATTATATACAGTCTACGTTAAGTCAGCTTAACCTGTATCATACAGTCTGTGTCAAGTTAGTTTAACCTGTATTATACAGTCTACATTAGGTCAGTTTTAACTATTAAATACAGTCGACGTTAAGTCATCTTGACCTGTATTATATTCAATCTTGTTAAGTCAGTTGAACTTGTATAATTTACAGTCTTGTTAAGTCTGTTTAACCTGCATTATACATCCTATGTTGAGTCAGTTTAACCTGTATTCTATTCGGTCTATGCGTGTTACACCTATGGAATTTTGTACATGTAAATGTAAACTCAATTAATTTGTAACATTTAAAT
>JAXIVH010000011.1:12010055-12032555 GCA_036785325.1 Urophycis tenuis
AACTTCTTGTTGGGTTAAAAAAAAAAAAACGTGTTTCCCAGCCAAACGCGCAAACACAGAGACGCATGCTCCTTTCACTCTCTCTACAGGGATGCTGACACACTGACTAGAGTGTCGCCACGTGTTCTCAGATTTGAAAATGCACAGTCACTGCTAAATAAAGCCCCGGGACAGCCCGGCTCCTCTCGAAACACGTTTGTTGTTGGGCAAGTTCATCAAATGAGTCCGACCGTATTGTCGTCGCTTGAAAACAAGTCCTTTCTCCGTCGACTCTTTTCTCTCTCCTCTGTTATCTTTCCACCCAGCTGGTCCTAGTCCTCTGCTATACATGACATGCATCCTTCAGGTGGAAGCACTTTGTCTGTGTGACTCCCGCTGCGTCTTCCATCCTCTAAATGTCCTTATTCCGCTGCACTACCACTTTGTCTATTGCATTACACATTTTTGGGAAGTGAGCTGCGCTGTGCGTGAGTGTAGCCGGCGTCACTGCGCCGGCGTTGAGCTTTGTGGATAATATGTGAACACGGAAGTTCTTCCCTTTTTTTTTTTTTTTGTTTGTTTGTTTTTTTTGCTCCTCTTCCTCTTCGTCGGTGGCTGTCCAGACACGGAAGGCCCCTGGAGGTGGAGGTCCTTCGCCCTACGGGGGACATCACCTGTCTGCCTCTGCAGAGATCAGATACATGGTGGGCTATGCTTTCACCTTCAGACTCCTGAGAGGGCCGCTGTGTACCATTTGCATGCGGGTGAGGCAGCGCATGCGAGTCGACCACGGGGCGACCTGCCCCCCCTCTGTGTTGCCTGCCGCCCCGTCTCCCTGCTGCTCGTTGGCTCGCGGTCCGGCGCCCCACAAGTAGCGGGGTGCTCTGGGTGCAGGCAACATGGAGGATAGTGAACCGTTGTTGTATTTGCATTCGCCACCCACATGGCGATGACACGAGGCCGGCCGGTTGGAAACACACCTGTGTTTTCCTTCGTAACGTCCGTTGTTTTCCATCTGCACAAGTCCGTCACGTGCAAATCCAACTTCCCTTTTTAAGTGATATTTACATTTCGGGCATTTAGCAGACCCTGTTATCCAAAGCGACTTACAAAGAGTACATTTGTCATAAGACGGTGAAACATTTCATTGCTGCTAATACAGTATGAAAGTCACCGGACCAAGTTTCAAGCATTTTAATTGGTAGGTTAACCATTGCTAGTATACAACATCTCTGACGAAGTGCCAAGTTACAAAGAGCGATCAAAGTGCCAAGTTTCAAAGAGTGATTAAAGTGCCAAGATGTACAACAAATAAGAGCATGAGGATAGGATTATGGAGGGTACAGGTGAACTCTCCAGTCCTGACATTGGCAGGGAGCTCGGTCCACCACTGCGGTGCCAAAACGGAGAAGAATTGAGTTTTCGCCATCCGACCTTTTCCTCCTTTTAGTGATGGCGGTACCACGTTTAAGTGACTCAAATGTTGTTGTTTTTTTGTTTTTTTTTAACGGCGTGTTATAATGAGCCCAAAAGCTCTGGCCCGGGCTCCATTCAGTCTCATGCCGCTTTTCCATTAGCGGACGGTGCAACCAGAACCCGAGACAAACGCGGGTTCCGAGCACAGCCTGGCCAGCGCGGTAGAAGGCGTCGCGTTTGGCTCCGTGTTCAGCCAGTCGGGCGGCGCTCGTTGACCACAGCTCGGAGGACCGCGGGGGAGTTTTGCCTCCCGGGCCCCCCCCCCCCCGCTAGCGAGTGTCTCTGGCTGGGCTCACGGTGACCCCGACCCCCCCCCCCCCGATATGAGACGCTACGGAAAACCAGAAGGAGCTGGTGGGCGCGGGCCCCCCCGGCTGTTTCAAAGCCAGGGGACCCGCGCTCATGGAAAGGCACCATTTCAGACGGTCAGACCCTGAGGACGTGATGAGTGAGCCCCCCCCCCCCCCTCGCCTGTCTCCCCACAGGTCCCCCGGTCGGAGAGACACGGCAGCGGCACGGACAGCGACTACGACAACACACAGGTCGACGTGCCGCTGAGGTCAGATTCCAGGGCCTGCAGTCGTCATGGGAGGCTCCAGCCATTCCACGACTGGCCTGCTTGCTTGCTAAATATTTACTTAGTCTTACTCTCGTGATATTCATTCTTATTTTTGTTGTGTTTGTTCTTCAAAATGTTAATTGTGTTTGCGGTTAGCACTAAGTGGAACGACAAATGGAAAATGAATACTGTACTCTCCATGAGATTGAGTGTGCGTGTGTGTGTCTTCACCTTCATCTTCATCACGCCGTGTGCAGCATGGGCCGCAGCAGCGAGGAGGAGGGCCGCGGCGACTCGGAGGAGGGCGGGGCGGGGGACGCGGCCGAGCCGGACCCCGCCCTGCCGTGCACGGAGGACGTGATCCTGAAGACGGAGCAGGTGACCAAGAACATCCAGGAGCTGCTGAGGGCCGCGCAGGAGGGCAAGCACGACAGGTACCGGCGCCGCTGTAGCCACCACCGGGCCGACCCCACCGGGCCGACCCCACCGCTGGGCCGACCCCCACAAAGCCTCTGAACACAATAGAGTGCGGATCGGGCCAGAATATTCTGTCCGAGCCCGGCCTGCGTCCGACAGTACAGTAACTGAACCCGACCAGAGCCCGACGGGCATCAATCTTTTTATGTCGGAACCTGACAGTTAGTCTATTTTTTTCATAGTAATGACACATTTACATCTGTGTTTATGAAAGCTTGCTGTTATCAAGCAACTGCAAGGCATTTGGAAATGTCAATAAACAGATGAGCGCTACATTCGCAGGTTAACGCTGTAAATTAAAAATTTCAAATCGTGCAGACTGAGCCTGACACAAGCCCGAGCATTATTTCTAAATATTTATCCGAACCCGAGCCCGTCTGGCACCGTTGGGTCCCGTCGGGCTCGGGTCGGGTATCCATCCTCTAGTACCCAACCAGGGGTCACGCGACACCGACGCGGCCTTGAAATGTACACACAGCCTAATACACATTTAAACACTCTAATCGCTCTACTTTTGAGAAGTTTAGGATACAGAAAAAACTAAACAGGAGGTTCACCAGATATTGTTGGAAAAAAAACGATCCAATGATGCTGTACATTCAGATCAAGTCTTTGACACTCACTGGGCTGTAGTAGTGCAGCACATCAATCAACAAGTTCCACCTGCTGTTCATCACTCTTGGTTTGTTGAGGGCACTGCCGTTGACCCTTCCTCCCCTCTCACTCTACCCCCCTCACTCTGCTCCCTCCCTCCCTTCCTCCCCCCTCAGCTTCGTCCCGTGCTCCGAGAAGATCCATGCTGCGGTCACAGAGATGGCCTCCCTCTTCCCCAAGGTAAGAGCAGCACCCATCTCTCTGTCTGGTTCGCTGAGTTCTTCATCTCCTTCTGTCTCGTGTGCTCCACTCGGCGTCCTCTCTGCCGTGTTGTGTACGTCGTCTGGGTGGTCCCGCGCAGCTTACTCTGCCGGAGCGACGGTGTGTAGTCATTTTTTTTTCCGATGGTAAAGTTTCGAAGCAGGATTTATAATTGAATATCTCAAAATGTAGCCGTCCCCGTTGCATATCGATGTTCCGAACTGAAATAGGTTTGAATCTCTTGCCAATGGGTAATGAGTTCCCCACGCGTTCGACAGCAATAACCCACCCTGCCAGGAACGTCCTCGCATCAAAACTCAAAGAGAAATCTAAAGCAGCACATCTCCACTGTGTCGGTGTGTCAGAATAACACCGCATCTCTCGTGTACGTCTGCGTGTGTTTTTGCGTCCGGGTGAAGGAAGTTCAGTTACTGGTTCTTCTCCACCTCCGCACCGATCCAGCTGATCATCACTGATGAATCTGACGAGAACCCTCGTCCCATATCAGGCTGGTCGGTTGGAAATCCTGAGAGAAGGAACTCTGCTTTGTAAACGTCTGGTTATCTGCTGCTTAAAATGCCGCGGCGGTCCGTTGCTTGTAGACAACGAATTGGCTGTCTCCTCTACTTACACTTTACACTTAAGATCCTCAATGAGGACGAGTTTACAAACGTGTTGAGTCAGTGAAGAAGTAACAAAGCCCACGGCCCTGTCGGTGCGCAGGCAAAACACTGTTTTTCAATGTTCCTGTCCGAAACAGGCCTGAGTCGCGGTGCACCCCTGCTCCGTGTGCTCTGCTCTGTTAATAACGGAGCAAAGCACACAGAGTCGGCTCTGGTTCGATGGGATTCTCGTTATTTTTTTGGGTCGCGCCACAAAATTTTATGCGCACACCCGAGCTACAATGATGTAAATAATGCTGAGCTTAATGGTTGGCGCTAGTTTTATTATCATCACTTTTGTAATTACAGTGCACTGCATTATTTATAGTTATAATGAATGCTAAAAACTTATTATACTGTGAGATCGTATTGCTTATCCACTGTTTCATTCTGCTTAATTTTATCTGTGGTTCCATTCGTGGCCACACTGGTCTTTATGTTTTCAAGCGGGTGTGCATCAGACCAAGTCACAAATGCGTGCCGGTCTGGAACCGCTCGGCTCGTTTTCGATTTCCACGGGGTGTTAAAAAACGGAACGCACGCCAAAATGGATGCCGTTGGATTGACCTGCAGCCAATCAGAGAGCAGCGGAGCGTGTGACACGTCGACACACATCAGCGGCAGCCATCTTGGTTGTTTATGGAACAGAGGCCCTCTGAGGCGCTCCCATAGGGCCGTACCGTCACCGTACCGAACATCGCATTATCACCGCATCAGACGCATTAGACGGCGGACGCGCATGCCAGAGCAAGCAAAACACCAGCGATCCGTAGATCCGTCTGGTTCCCAGGCAAATGCTTCGCGGCTGTCGGGGAAACGGGAGGACGTATCGTTCAGACGTACGCAACGTGCATGTGGACCGACGAACGGCACTAAAACCTGTCCTGACCCGATCGTCTCCCCCCTCCTCCCCCCTCTCCTCCCCCCCTCCTCGCCCCTCTCCCTCCCCCCTCCTCCCTCCCCCCCTCCTCCCCCCTCTTACTTCCCCCTCCCTCCCCCCTCATCCCCCCTCATCCCCCCTCTCCCTCCCTCCCCCTTCATCCCCCCTCCTCCCCCCTCTCCCTCCCCTCTCCCTCCCCACTCTTCCTCCCCCCTCTCCCTCCCCCCTCTCCCTCCCCACTCTTCCTCCCCCCTCATCCCCCCTCCTCCCCCCTCGTCCCACCTCTCCCTCCCCACTCTCTCTCCCTCCCCCCTCCCCCTCCCCCCTCCCTCCCCCCTCATCCCCCCTCGTCCCACTTCTCCCTCCCCACTCTCCCTCCCCCCTCATCCCACCTCTCTCTCCCTCCCCACTCTCCCTCCCCCCTCTCCCTCCCCCCTCTCCTCCCCCCCCCCCCCCCTCCTCTCCTCCCCCAGCGCCCGGCCCTGGAGGCGGTCCACTGCTCCCTGCGGCTGCTGGCCTCCAGTGCCTCGCGGCTGCAGGTGGAGTGTCGCAAGGCGGCGCCCGCGGAGCCCGGCGCGGCGGCCGTGGACTACCAGCTCCTCACGCAGCAGGTCATCCAGTGCGCTTATGACATTGCCAAGGCGGCCAAGCAGCTGGTCACCATCACCACCCGGGAGAAGAAGCAGTGACACGCACACTGAGAGGGGAGGAGGCGGGGGGGAGGGGAGGGGGAGAGAGAGGGGGTGAGGGGGGAGGAGGGAGGAGGAGAGGGTGCATGATTACAAGGTGCGGGTCCAGAGGGAAGCAGAGACTGGAGGAGGAGGAGGAGGAGGAGGAGGAGGAGGAGGAGGACGGCCGAGACGAGACTGATGAAGGTGGCGCTGTGCGGGGAGTGGGGGTCTGTGTGTGTGTGTGTGTGTGTGTGGGGAGACGGTGAGGGGATTAGGAGAAGAAAGGCCGGAGGAAAGCTCAAGATTTAGAAATAGTTTGACAAAGTGAGACACCGAGGAAAGCGAGAGACGTGGGGTCGGGGTGGAGGTGGAGGTGGAGGTGAAGGTGGAGGTGGTGGTGGTGGTGGTCCTACGAGACGACCAGGGCTACATCTCTCGGCCCCTCGTCTGCAATGGCGGGGTGAATGTTCTGCTGAATGTTGTGCTGGTAGAGTCCTGGTGTGACATCACCCCGATGTCTTGCGACAGCCACGGGGAGGGCGGGCCATCGCATACGGCGGAGCAACGTGATTGGTCCAAATGCGAATCACTCTAATTTATTTATTTGCGTCTCCCTTGGCATCCAGACCTGCAGAGAGAGAGAGAGAGAGAGAGAGACACACACACACACACACACACAATGGCGGCGGATAAATGCTGCAGTGGGTATAGGAGACGAAATCGTGCCCTCCCACTGAGGAGCTGAAGAGGAGCATTTCTCCTCTCTCCTCTGTCTCTCCTCTCTGTCTCCAGTGAATTGAGAGAGACAAGGCCTTTCTCTATGCTCTTAGACCCGTCGCCCCGACAGGATGTGGCTGGGTCACACACACACACACACACACACACACACTTTGACCACCAGAATCAATGGGTTCTCCAGACCTCCTGCCCTCCCCCCACAGGCGTGGTCGAGGGATAAGCATAGCGGCCATATTCCTCGTTCTCCTATTCCTTCGATTCTGTTTTCGACTTTTGATTTTGTTTCGTTTTTTTGTTCTTCTTTATTTTGATTTGTCCAGATCACTAAGGACAACAAAATTACTGACTTGTAAAAAAAACACACAAAAAAAAACACTTACACTGGAATAATTGTTGCTTTATGTTATTGTTATTGTTTCTCATGCCTGTTTTTTTTTCCTTTTTTGTATTGTTGATATTCTTACATGTGTTGTCATGATTTAACAGGTTTTTTTTTATTTTATTTTGTGTTTAATTTCAATGTCTCGGCTATGACCCTAATTCAGCGGAATCGGATGCATGACCGGCATTCAGACTCTCGTTTGGCTGGGACACACACACACACACACACACACACACACACACACACACACACACACACACAGACACACACAGACACAGACACACACAGACACACACACACACTAACCTGTGAAAACCCCCTCCTGGACACCATTTCCCAAGCACCCCGTGTCTTTTCCAAGTGACAGTTGAGTATTATGTTCCTATTGATTTGTATGTTCTGTTGTCGTGTTTGTTTCCGAGCCTGTCATGTTGGGATATTTCAATGGCCAATGGGAGCGACCGGTTGCCAAAGGGGGGCGTGGGAGCTCGCTCATGTCTTGTTTTTAATCGTTTTTTTGTTTGTTTGACACACTTTGACACGAGGCCCTCCCTGGCGCCTCCTGCGTTTTTAACTGTATTTTATTTTGGGAGGGTGGGGGGGCGTGCACTCGGGTCACCTTTTTTACGAACCCCGTCTGACTAAGCGGGACCAGTGGAGTCATCTCAGTCCAAGACCAGCCACCTCATCCCAGTGTCTCAGACCAGTAGGCCAGTTCCAGAGACTGCAGGACTACAGAAGAACGAGCTCCGAGGAGGGGGAGAGGGGGGGGGGGGGCTTCACCGGGACACGGGATTCCTGTCTGGCGCCCCCGGACACGGCAGCCTCATATTGCATGTTTTTTTTCCAGCGAATGTTTCGGCCACTCAGTCCCATCGGTACACGGCGCCGGCCCGCCTTCCTCTCGACCTCCTCGCAGACCGGGTCCACGCCCTCGGGACTCGGCGGCGGCGGCGTCTTGACTTTGCAGCGGGATGGAGGGCGTCTCGCTGTGCCCTCCGGGGGAGACCGCCCATGTTCAGCTTTCCCCCCCCCCCCCCCCCCCCGAATCCATCGCCTGCTCAGTTTGCCTTTTTTTTTTTTTGTTCCACTTTCTTGAGTCCCAAGTGAATGGCGCGCTACATCCAAGCTAGGTTAGTTTTTTTTGTTTTTTTTGGGGGGTGGGGGGGAGAGTTCTGGTTCCTCCGCACAGAAGTCGGCGAGCCTTCGGACCCGGGGGGGGGGGGCCTCCTGGGGGTCCTGGGGGTCCCTCTTGGTGGTCTCTAAACTCTGCCGTCGGGACGCGGCATCGGGAGCCAGATGTTGCTCCCAAAACAATGTTTCCTTCTTTTTTTTTTTAAAGTTGTTGTCGCCGTTGGTTTTCTCTTTGACATGCTCAGCACTTAGCCGAAGGTGGGCTGGCCGCTAGCCGTCGTTTCTGTTACCAGCCATAAAGGGTCCAATCCATCTGCCTCCAGGGGGCGTGTCCTTCCTCCCCACTCCGGACCTGAGCCCTCCATCGCCTGCAGGTCTCACTGACTTCACCCCCCCCCCCCCCATCCCAGAGGGCCGATTTCCTCAAGTGGTCCGCAGCAGAGTAGTAGTAGTAGTAGTACTAGTAACACCTCAGTTCTTCACGTCGGCCCCTCGCTGCACAATCTGTGTGTTGTGTGTTTGCTCTGTTCGTTGTTCGAGGACACACGCGACCACGAGACCCTCTGCGGGTCATTGGGCTGTTTCTCAGTCTGGTTTCTCTCTCTCTCTCGCACACACACAGACACACACACACACAGAGACACACACACACACACAGACACGCACACACACAGACACGCACACACACACACACGCACACGCGCCTTGTTACAGGGTGTCGCATGAATCGATTACCCAGCTGATTGGTTGTCACCCCCTTTTTCCCCCCCGAGTCGACGCAAATCGCGCGTAAGAGCCTGTAGTGAAACGCGCTTGTGTAATTGGTTTGCCTTTGCACATCATCATCCTCATCATCCTCATCATCTCCTGTTGGACTGGCTCGGTTTCAGCCGCGTTGTACCGTCTGCTGTAACACACACACACAGACACAGACACACACACACACACACCGGGGCCAGGTTCCAGCCACTCGTCCCATTCATTCAACGTCGCCCAAGTTCTAGACTAGAGCCATATCTGTGTATATGGATATATGAACCTATGATTTCCATGGTATATTTTATATTAAGCTATACGTTAGGATGATGTTTGTAAGATATTTATGTCTGAAGTGTGTTTTGCCAAGGCTTCAGGCAGTGGGATCTCGGCACCCGTTCTCCAGTCAAACAGTGGATCCAGGCAGTCATGCACTTCGTAATTTAGCGCGTGTGTGTGCGTGTTTTATATTGCCTTTGCCCTCTGCCATCTCGTCCCCTAGTTGCATTTTTGTACATTGCGCATTAGAATGATTTTTTTTTTTTTTTTTTTTTTTTTTTTTTACATGAAACAATTCATTCAGCGCATGAAACTGGCATGAAACAAGCAGAAAAAAAAAGAGGCCTCTGTGTGCGGTTTGGATAATCCCTCACCGCAGAGGAGTCTGCCAAGTACACTAGTTAGAGAACAGTTTGGGTGAAGTACAAGCCCGACACCTTTTTAATATCTCTTGTGTTAATATTATTATATTTTTTTGCGCCAATGTTGCAAAATACAGAGAGCGGCGCGGGAGACGGTTCTTGGGAACGGAACGGAGCGGGAGGGAACGTCCCGTAGAACCCTCGGGTTCTAGCTCGGCAGTCATCTCAATCAGGGGTCGGAGGTCGGGGGGGGGGGGGGGACCGGGAGGCCATATTGCACAGGGCCGCACCACCCCCCTCTCTCCACCTCCCCCTCTCCCCCCCCCCCCACCCACACACACACCCCCACTTTGTGAACACTACGTAGGGTGCCTCTAAGGAGAAACGTTATGGTATGCTTGTGTTTGCACACTTTCGACACAAAGAAGGCAGACTAGAGCACAACACGTACGTTCTCACACACATACACACTACACACACACTACACGTACACGTACACTACACTACGTGCTCCAAGCCACCCAGCAGTACCTGGGTTCCTCCATTCACACGCTTGCTCCCCGTGTGAGCCGTGCTTCTTGTTTGCGTGCATGCGTGCATCGACACCGACTGACGGGGGGAGGGGGGGGCGGCGGCGGCCGGCCTCTGGCCGCAGGGCCGGGGCGCGGCGGGGCCCGCCCACAGCGCCACACATTGGGAGAGGCACAGGACAGTTGTTTTAACAGATGTTTAAAACTGTATAAAGTAGAGAAACAAAAACGATTACTTAATACAAAAAAAATAAAGAAAAAATAAAAGGTAAACCGTAATGGAAACTCATAAGCTGTACATTTGTAATAAAATAATAAAACAATGTAACGGTTGCGTTGGTTGTTTTTTGGCCGCAGGAGGCTGTACATTCAGGGGTAACAAAATGAAGTGCAGATGGTCAACAACAAAACGACAAACAAAACAGAATTTCAAGGATGAAAAATATTTAATTGAACTTTTTTAATGGATAGTAAGTGATTCCCGCCAGGAACAGTAACCGACGGCTGAAGAGTCCATTGTTGTGAACTGATCTGTTTTCGCTGTGGTCGTATTGATTCGTTTTTAAAGTGGATATACACACATGTACACACACACACACCCCTCGTCCTTTAGAAATGTCTACAGACACTAGTGTTTGTACCATCCATTTATCAGCATATCTTTTGACTGTCACTTAACAGCAACCAAGCAAATCCTACACGGGTATAAAAAGAAACAAAACAGTATAAAACAGCTTTAATTCTTCACTACGTACATCCACAGTGAGAAACCCATCAAATCGCATACAATACTTGGCTAACTCACATTGGTGTAATAGAAGAAACTAGTGCATAAAAAGGCCAGGAGTGTTGAGCACCAAATATTACATGTTAATATTTGCCTTCATAACCTTTGAGTTCTATTGAACATTCTGAAAATGTTCATTCTAAACATGATAAAAACTGTCTCAGTCAGGCGAGTGGCGAAGCGAGAGAGAAATCTGGGCATCGCGTGCCGAGATAGAGTGCATTCACTGCCCCAAACAATGAACAAATGCATTGCACTTTCCTTCTGAACCGATTAGTGTCTTCAGCAGTCAATAACAGTCAGTCAGTCAGTGGAGTCCTCGCTCCCAACGCTCAGTCCTTTGTGTCACCGCCATTCACCACGTGAACTAGATTAGCCGTGACTGTGGCCTCCACTCTATTGGTCGTCGTCCTCGTCGTCTTCTTCATCCGAGCTCGGTAGGAGCACACACTCCTGTCTCCTGGGCTGGTAGGACTTCCGCCTGTGCCTCCTGTCTGCTATTCTCAGCCTCTTCCGGAGCACATCTGTGTACAGAAGGACACAACATAAAGACCTTGTTTTTAACACAGGGCCGATTGTACTGGTACATTTTACACTGCGATGGCCCCACTCCTGATGAGGATCCAGAAGGATCAAGATGTTTGATAGTTTGAGTGGGTTGGACTCAAACATCTGCTTATTGTATACACACACTTTCTAACACAGTGTCGGCTAAAATACTGTGCTGTAATGCTGTTCATATAATATACAGTCTGAACTGTAGAAAGTGTGTAAAATGAGGGAATATGATCGTGTCCTTTCTAAACTAATCTGAGACTAGACTAGACTAATCTGAGATCTAAAATCACTCAATGCTTCCTAAGCTGTTTTGGAGGACTTGCACTATTGATTAAAACAAGCCTGAGCACAAAACCCACCAGGACCCCCAACTGACCCGAGTGCCAACCCCAAAGCTACAAACCATTGATTTCCCTTCGTGGAGGCTGATTCACGAGACCCTCCTACAGAGGGCACTGTCGTGCATCTGCCTTCTGTCAATTTGCATCAACTGTTGTGCAGAACGTTATTATATTATATTTATGTATTACTATATGTATTATGTATTATTTGACCATGTTAATTCAAAACAATGATGGCGTACCCATGGAACCCGAACCCCCCAAAGCGTAAAACCGCCCAAGACAAAATCTCATAGCGATATTTACATCATCGCAATAACACACAGTAGGCCCATCACCGTGACATCACATCGCGTCCCGCCCATCACCCCGGCGCCCCGCTGCGTCGCCGCCTACCCGCCACGCTGTCGTAGTCCCGCCGGGGGTCGTGCCAGTACATGCTGGGCGTGGTCCTCCACTGCCGGTACAGCCGGGTGTGCAGCACGGACAGCGCCAGCAGCACCAGCAGGAAGCCCAAGGCGCCCGCCGCCCACACCGCCTCGTCCGTGCGCGGGGTCCGGCCCCGCCCCCTCGGCACGCCGGGGGGGCGAGACGGGGGGGCCTCCGGCGGGTTCTGCTTCACGGCCACCGGCTCGCCGCCTCTCGCTCCGTCTCCGGTGCCGGTCGGCGTTTTCCGCTCGACAGGGTTCTGGCCAGCAGAGCCTCTGTCCGTCTGTCCCGCTGCGTCTGCGGCCTTCCCCTCGCCAGTGGGTTCAGTCGCCACAACCGCGGTCTTCCTCGCGAGGACTGATCCGCGGACGGCTGGATCAGCACGGCCTGCTGGGGCGGGCTGAGGCTGCTCTGGACCCGGAGGACCGCGATGGGGCTCAGACTCCTGGGACGGCTGCAGCGTCTGGCTGGAGGGCGCGGGCGGAGAAGTCCCAGGGTGGGTCGCGTTCGCCGTCTTCTCCCGCTTCTCGGCGTCTCTGCGCCGCCTCCCTCGTCTCCTTCCTCTGCTTCCTCTCCCCTGGCTCCTCGCCTCCTCTCCTCGACCCAGACGAGGGCCGAAGAGGCTCTGCTCACAGCAGCGCCTCACAGACTGCTGTGGAGGACAACGGGAACCCCTTCACCGCATGAGTCGTCTGCACTGCGGCCCTCGCAGGGCTGGCCTGAGGTGAAACCACGTCCTTCTCAAGCAAGCCGCCCACAACAAAACAAACAACATTAGCATTAGCCGCTACGCTACCATGGCGTTGGCGCGCACTGGCGTGGGGTGGTGTTCTGCCCGCCTGATCAGCAGGAAACTGTACTTCCTGCCTGCGGCCACGTCCGCCGGATGGGTTCCTGCCGCCGCTGCCACCGCCGCCTCCGCCACTGCCTCCAGCCAATCACAAGCGGCGGAGGAGAGAATGGTGGAGAGCTCCAGGGTGCGACCCCAGGATACCAGAGCCACGCCCTGGACGAGAGAGTGACAGAGAACGCAGGCTGACACACACTGGATACTGCCCTCCTTCATGCACCCGTGTTATAGCGCTGCCAGACTACGATATTTTGGCCTTCAAAGCTATTTCGTCGCCGCCACTGGGAGCCATTCCTTTCTTTGTGCTGCATTTAAACCTTTTACTTCATTGTGCATTGATGAAGTCTTCCATGATTATTAAGTGGCCATTATATTTATTTAGAAAACATTTCCAGAGTGAAATAGACATGTGCATGACATGTTTTGTTATTTCTGAGACCTACTCAACACCTACCCTACACCTAAAGAACAAATGATGTAAAACAACCTATAAACACATAACGTGCTGTCAGTGTCGGTGTGTGCAGCAGCAGTACAAGTCGTGAACCTTTCGAAACTCTTTTGAAAAGTGCACAAATTCAGTGTCACAGCGTGTGACCCGTGTCACAGTGTGGTTCTGCGTGGCAGAACAGTGCGGTGACACGGGGGAACCTCGACCCACTACGAGGCACTCATCGAGTCAGCGCACGCGGGGGGAGGAGTGGGGGGGGGGGGGTTCGGGGGCGGTGCGGTCTGGAGTCATTCGCTCCTCTCACCGTGCGGCTCAGCTCCGGGTGCGGGGTGACGACGTAGTGGGACAGACAGGAGCGCGCCAGGACGGACAGACGGACGCGCTCGCTGAGAGGAGCGCAGGGGTGGTAGAGGAGCACGATGGCGCCGTGCTGCGAGAGAGACGGGCGCACGCACACACACGCACACGCACACGCACACACACACACGTACACACACAGCACACACACATATACATGCGCGTGCACGCACAAATGCACGGACACACGCACACACACGCACACACATGCGCGCGCACGCACACACGCGCGCACGCACACACACACATGCACGCACACATGCACACACACACACACACACACACAAACACACACACACACGGAGGAAGAACAACAACAACAATAAGAATAAGAACAAGAAAAGTTGTGCTCTGATGACTGCTCTCTCCCTCTCCTCTCCAACCCCCCCTCTCTCTCACATCCCGGCCAGAGTGGGAATGTCACGGCGTCGTTCCGCTTTCGCCTCGTGTGCAAAAAACAAAACAAACGCAGAATGCGGCGGTGACCCCGGCGTGACCTTTTGATGACCTCATGAGCGCCACTAGCCGACGGTAGCCGACTTTAAAACACCTCCGGCGCGACAAACACACTCGCGCACACACGCGCTGCATACGAGTGTCACAGACGTGCACAGCTGGCAAAAGCACCTCCAGGGGGCAGTATTCGTGAGGGGTAGTATTAAGGCAGTATTAGTATTAGTATGAATGACCCGGCGTTGTTTAGTTCTGTGTAACGTGTGGGCTCCTGTCTACTGCTGATGTGCAGCCCTGGCTGGGACTTACATGCAGGTTGTTGAGCCATCGCTCAGCGGGGCAGAACAAGTACTCTCCACTCTCTGCCCCCACGGGTCTGTATGGTCCACTGCACACACACACACACGCACACGCACACACACACACACACACACACGCACACGCACACACACACACACACACACACACACACACAATATATTTGTACTTCAAACATTTGACTCAAACGTAAGGTCAATTACTTGGTGGATTTTGCAGTGCAGCTCATATAGCTGTCGGAACATTGGAGTGATTCATCCGAGTGAAGGGCAAACCACAAATGAGTCTACATAGTTGTGCGTATGTATAAAGTCACCTTTGGCACATCGCTTTGGGTTAGCCAGTCTTACCTGTTGGGAATGGTCAGGTTGTAGCTGATAGGCGTACCCATGCAAACCTGCTTGGCCGGCTGGAATCAAAACAGAACCAGGTCATTGTGGGCGTCGACACCCTGGGCCCAGCCAGGTATCAGGTATTCACGTGGACAAACACGGAGCCAACGGAGGGCGGCTTTGCTTTGAGTTGCTGAATCAGGTGTTGACTTTCACAGCAGAATAAACCTACCAAAGGCAACACTAAATTAAGCCTTTTGGAGGGAAGATATTGTATTACCGCTTTGTGAAATTCAGCTGAGAACTTCAAATGAGAGAACTCTGGCTTTGGTAGGTTTTCATATGGATAATGGAGAAGACTGCAGCATATATTTGATCACAGAAGGTCAAAGGTCTGTAAGCGCTCGATGGACATGAAAGGACATGGAAGGCTTCTGTTTGCAAATGTCTGTTGACTCACCTCAGGATAATACACAGTGTCAGTACTACGATAACTCTATAGATAGGGGAGAACAAACACACACACACACACACACACACACACACACACACACACAATCAAATTTCGAATGCTATGAAACAAATGCATTTCTAAATAGAAAAGCCGTGATAGGTATGTAGCCAAAATGTCGTTATCAAAGGCTTGGTGTTCATGGGCAAAGTCTAGGGTGTGGGTTGGTTACCTGGGTGGATTCGGGCCAGGATGGGGCAGGACAAGCCCACGCAGCATCTAGAGGGAGGTCCTTCTGTATAAAGAGCTACAGACCCATAACACACACACTCAATCAATCAATGACACATACACGCGCGTACACACGCACGCACCTCCGCCGATCGCACACGCATGCGCGCACACGCAGGCGCGCACACACGCCAACCTTGTGTGTTTGTTTCCATCATCACGTCATTGTATATAATACCTTTTCCCTCATGCAAACTAAACAGAACGGGAACTATTTACTGTAAGGTGTAACCTTTACCTTTCCATCGTCGCACCCCGGCCAGGGCGCCGTCCCCGCCCCGAGGTCGCTGCTGCCCATCAGGCTGAGGGACAGCGTGGCGGCGGCGGCCAGAGTGGCCGCCAGCGCTGAGGACATCTCGGTCCTCCGCCGGAGACGACCCGTCGCGATCAACGTGAACGGACGAAACGACTGACATCAAGTTGTCAAATCGACCGTCCTCGAGTGACGCTCGTTGTCTCTATTGCAAGCATCTGATGATCTTAAATGGTGATGTTTATAAGTACATAAAAAGCACAAACAACCTCTTGGTTTCGTTCTCTGGCGAACGCTGCTTTTCTCCACAACCACCAGACCGACGGTAGCTTAAAGTATGTGTAGGTATCCTAACAACGACAAAAATTACATCCATGTTCAACTTGTGGATTCTTATAACTTCCATCCATAACGAGAGACTGGGATACGGAAAGGCAGAAGGTACAAGTCGAACTGTCAATAACAATCGCTTTTTTTTCCCCAGGTGAGTATTTTACGCCACACGGGGGCGCCAAAGGTCTGCGGGAGTGCCAAGGAGGACATCTCCTATGAACAGCAATCGTTAGGAGTTATCTGCTAAGAAATTAATGCTTACAACAAATCAAGCATGAAGAAACAACGACAATGCATTATGCTCATTAGGACCTCACATTATTTGCGCTACTTAGGCGCAAAGAAACTCGGTGGCTGACTATTCCGCTGTTACGCAATCTGCCGTTGCCGCACTAAAATCATTAGGCCAACACGGCGTTGAGAGTGGCACACTGTGACGCTCGCCCTCTTATATTTATTTATGTGTCTCCAATTTTCAACTCAAAACTCAACTATAAAAAAAAAGTCTCAATCCAACACCTCGATCGATGTTGCAACCTTGCCGTCGTTATGTGGCACAGCTAATATGCACAGGGAACAAGTTTTACCTGTTGACGCCCACAGAGCGACAGCCTGCCTACAACGTTGTGTTCCCCTGGTTCCCATTCCCTAAGGTTGGACAGTCACATAGTGGAAGACTGGTGGTCGGTGTGGTCCAGGATAACCAGACCCGATGGACTCCAATCCACCCACAGGTTAGCTGTTTATCAGTAAACTCTGCAGTGACATATATTCAATATTCACGTGTAAATCCACAGCATAGGGTTGCACGCTTGTCTTCTGTTGTGGACGTCTCAATAGATTGATAAATCGGCAATTGCCAATGCGTGATGCATACTTTTATATTTATTTTAGTTTGTATTATCATGGGTGTGCTGCGCTACCGAAGTTTAATAGATGATAGTCAACTCTACATGGCTGTATTTGCTCTAGTTTAGCAGGATCGATGTATTATGTGAAACCCGTCATATAACATTGTTATCTGCGTTATTATCATGTGTTGCATTGTTCAGATATTCCGCAAAACAAGGAAGCGGAGAAACGTCAAATCTTAACCTATGCTGTTGTCTATAAAGTAGCCTGTCTGCATTTTTTTTTTTTTTTTTTTGAAAAAGTGAACGGTACTGTTATGTCATAATAACGGATTAACCATCGACACACAACTCGAATTGACAACATCCTATGCTATGCTCTAGCCGGGCCGGATTTGGCAGGGCGACTGCAGTCTGAGGAAGCCCCCCCAGGGAGCGTTGAGACCCCGGCTCACCCCGGGACACCGATCAGCACCCTGAATGGAGACAAAAGCAAAGCAGAATGCGTGAGTATAGGCCACGATTGATGTTCAAGTTGGTTGCTTAATTAATAATTTATTCAATGATATCTATTTTGGTTCGAAGCTCATTTTGTTTTATGTTTGTTACAAAGTCAGCTCAGGGAAATTATGTTTTATCATTTATAAAAGCACGAGTCCCTTGTGACTCAGGCTCACTTGTGACTGATTACACAATGTTCACAGAACAACAATTGATGCAATAACAAAAATTTATTTTACCAGGCCTTTACCATGGACAGCTCTCTGTCTTCGGAAGACAGCGAGGCAGAGTGTGTCTGTAAGAAGCAGAAGAAAAAGAAGAAGCTGACAAAGAAGAAGAAGAAGAAGGTAATAAATCACTTCTTAAAACATGATCATTGTAAGTAATGTGATTCATGAAGTAACACAAAAAGCGTGGAGGCCATCTTGACAGCAGTGGTGTCATCCAGCGGTCTGGAGATTCCCCCACCACGTGTCTTTCCCCGAGTCCATCTTACTACAGATGGGTTGAGCATGCCAGGCGCCGAGGCTTTAGGCAGAGGTGGCACTGTGAGCCCACCTTGGTGTGTGTGAGTCAAGACCGATAGCAAACCGTACAGGGCCCTGCCTATGTCAACAAAGAGAGAGTCAGCGACTCAAAATCCCAGGGACAAGGGTGTGTCCCGATTTCACAACTGCTGGAAAAATCTGTTTAGGTGTGGTGTGTGTGTGTGTGTGTGTGTGTGTGTGTGTGTGTGTGTGTGTGTGTGTGTGTGTGTGTGTGTGTGTGTGTGTGTGTGTGTGTGCGAGTGTGTGTGTGTGTGTGTGTGTGTGTGTGTGTGTGTGTGTGTGTGTGTGTGTTGGTATGGGTGGGCGTGTTCGTGTGTGTGTGTGTGTGTGTGTAGGTATGGGTGGGCGTGTTCGTGTGTGTGTGTGTGTAGGTATGGGTGGGCGTGTTTGTGTGTGTGTGTGTGTAGGTCTAGGTGGGCGTGTGTGTGTGTAGGTGTGGGTGGGCGTGTTTGTGTCACTCCTGTAAGGAGTCTCGTTGGTGGCTAATGGCTGCCAAAACGATGAACCATAAAACAGCACAGCCGTGAGCAAAGCGGCTCATGATGACGCCACCGCCCTCTGTTTCTGAGCAGGATTCCAGTTCGTCATCTTCGTCCTCTTCATCATCCTCGTCATCCTCCTCCTCCTCCTCATCGTCCTCCTCCTCGTCCAGTAGCTCATCCGACAGCGACAGTGAGGTAATTTGGGGCACAGCTAAATGTATATATACAGTACATGGCCACAAGGAGTACTGTGTGCAGTGAGATGCGTGTTTGTGTTCTCTGGTTGAAAGCGGCCCAAAAGCAGGTCCAGAGTGACACATGATTCATATGATAAGACAGATTAAAACCAGCATTGCTGTTGTCGGGTGTGAGTTCTCTTCCTGAGGCCGCCCTCTACGTTGTTTCAACATGCATGTTTAGGCAACACTTCCTAATGATTGAAGTGTCTTCATAACCTCATGACTTCATAACTCACTTGTTTTCAGAGAGCTCACCATCGTCTACTAAATCCCATTCAGTCACTAAGATTTAGGCCCAATCTCAATTCTCTGTTTTTACCCCTCCACCTTCCCCTTGCTCCTTTCCCTTCCCCTACGTCTTGGCCCCTTGAAACAGAGTGCCTTTACCCCTTGGTTTCAAGTAAGCTCCCGATCTTACTTGGTTTTAAGGGGTATCTACCCCTTGCCCTTATCCCTACCCCTCGATCGAAATGAGAATTGAGATAGCCCTTCGTCTCACGTGCACACGCAAACTAAGGGGAAGGGGGAAGGGGAAGGGGTGAAATAGAGAATTGAGATTGGGCCTTAGCCTATAAACAGGATATTGGATGTCCTTGTGTTTATGAGATCATAACCTTGTGGTTAGTAGTCACGTTGCAGGCGGTTTGTTTCCAGCCGTTGTTTTGACCCAAGGCTCGGACACCAGACGCTGCGATGTCAGAGACAAACACCGCTTTCCTTATGGAAACCACTTGGCCAAAAAGAACCAGTTGGAACCCTCCGCCCCTCTCCTGGCCGACAGGCTGGTGGTTCTGAGCTGCTGGGACTTCACAGACGCATTGCTCTGACGCTGCTCTACTCTGCTCGCAGGATGACAAGAAGAAGAAGAAGAAGAAGAAGACGAAGAAGAAGGATGGAAGGAACAAGGAGTACGTGTGGACCAGCGTGGTCGTGTGTGAGCCGGGTGAGTGTCTCTATGTCTCTGTGTCTCTGTGTCTCTATGTCTCTGTGTCTGTGTGTCTGTGTCTCTATGTCTCTGTGTCTGTGTCTCTACGTCTCTGTGTCTCTACATCTCTGTGTCTCTGTGTCTCTACGTCTCTGTGTCCTGTGTCTCTACGTCTCTGTCTGTGTCTCTACGTCTCTGTCTGTGTCTCTACGTCTCTGTGTCTCTACATCTCTGTGTCTCTGTGTCTCTACGTCTCTGTGTCCTGTGTCTCTACGTCTCTGTCTGTGTCTCTACGTCTCTGTCTGTGTCTCTACGTCTCTGTGTCTCTACATCTCTGTGTCTCTGTGTCTCTACATCTCTGTGTCTCTGTGTCTCTACGTCTCTGTGTCCTGTGTCTCTACGTCTCTGTCTGTGTCTCTACGTCTCTGTCTGTGTCTCTACGTCTCTGTGTCTCTACATCTCTGTGTCTCTGTGTCTCTACGTCTCTGTGTCCTGTGTCTCTACGTCTCTGTCTGTGTCTCTACGTCTCTGTCTGTGTCTCTACGTCTCTGTGTCTCTACATCTCTGTGTCTCTGTGTCTCTACATCTCTGTGTCTCTGTGTCTCTACGTCTCTGTGTCCTGTGTCTCTACGTCTCTGTCTGTGTCTCTACGTCTCTGTCTGTGTCTCTACGTCTCTGTGTCTCTACATATCTGTCTCTGTCTCTGTGTTTCTGTGTCTGTCTCTATGTGTCTCTACATCTCTGTGTCTCTGTGTCTGTCTCTATGTGTCTCTACATCTCTACGTCTCTGTGTCTGTCTCTATATGTCTCTATGTCTCTGTGTCTGCCTCTATCTGTCTCTACCTCTCTGTGTCTGTCTCTATGTGTCTCTACGTCTCTGTGTTTCTGTGTCTGTCTCTATCTGTCTCTGCCTCTCTGTGTCTGTCTCTATGTGTCTCTATGTCTCTGTGTCTCTGTGTCTCTGTGTGACTTCAGACCAAAGCGCTGGTCTTGTATGTATCTGGAGGAGGGAGGGAGGGAGGGGAAGTCTGAAGTCTGTTTCATGGGATATCACTGCTTCCAATTCCAAGTTAAATGAATTGATAGCGCTGTGAGTGGCAGATTTGAGCAGTTGTAGTCATTTGAAGTTTTTTTGTTGACTTTCCTTATCTCGCTCGCAGTCAATCAGTCAAGATTAGAGTTTGTGTTGCCTGGCAGTTTCCTTAATAGTTTCCTCAATAACTGGCAGGGAGGTTTCAGTCAACTATACAAATGTGTTCTGTCTTTCTTGATAGGAACTTATGACACCGCTGGAATACACGCCTTCAGTCTATTTCCCATTCAAATATTGATGGCAACTCTGGCAGCTCTTGAAATTTACATTTGCATGAATCTATGTTGCATGTTTTTGCTAATATACAGTCTACATTATTGCTTTTATTTTTAAGTTGAGGGGAACATTTAGGGGGTTGAATTTAGTTTTAATGTGACTGCATGCCATAGCACATGGAGATTGGTCAGAACTCAGCTACCTGACTTGCACCATCATACAATCAGAACTTATTTCTATACAAAACCTTTATAGTAAACCTGACAATGTTTTTTTCAGGCCTCCCCGAAATCTCTGTCTGTGAAGATCCACCACCTGAAAACGAGTTGAATGTAAGAGACCAATCTGCTTGCCTGTCTGTCTTTCTGTCTGTCTGCATGCATGCATGTATATGTGTATATATCATATAAACACATATACATATGTATATACATATATAATATATGCATATGTGTGTATGTATGTATGTGAACAGTAGTATAATGATGTATTATACATCATTGCAGGAACCGAAACCGTCTTCATTAGACAATGGTAATGACCAAAAGGCAGAGAAGAAAGACAAGAAGAAAGACAAGAAGAAAGATAAAAAGAAAGACAAGAAGAAAGACAAGAAGAAGAAGAAGAAAAAGAAGAAGGTATGTATATACTGTAGATGCAAAGAATTACAAAAAACTAAAAAATTCAATCCACACAGCATTAAAACTTAGGCTTTGTCTGGATTGGACTGGCTTGGTCTGGTTCTTCCTAGGGTGTGGCAGGTTCCGTTCGGTTCCCTTCATTTTGTCGTTTTTCTATTTAAACGATCTGTCCATCTCAACATGATCCATGGGCCGATTCATATTTAGTAAACATGACTGAATGTTCCACCATTTTCTTTTTGTTTCCTAGGAATCTAGCTCCTCGTCTTCCTCTTCCGACAGCTCTTCCTCCTCTGACAGTGAGGAAGAGAAGAAGAAGAAAAAGAAAAAGAAGAAGAAGAAAAAGAAGGTCTGATTCCAGGAGGGTGTGACACCCCAAATCAGTGGCTGTTAGAGACATTTGAAGTGTGGGAAGAATTCAAACAAACGGTCATACAGTGAGCAGTCATACAGTGAGCAGTCATACAGTGAGCAGTCGTACAGTGAGCAGTTATAGTGAGCAGTCATATAGTGAGCAGTCATACAGTGAGCAGTCGTACAGTGAGCAGTCGTACAGTGAGCAGTCGTACAGTGAGCAGTTATAGTGAGCAGTCATATAGTGAGCAGTCGTACAGAGAGCAGTCGTACAGGGAGCAGTTATAGTGAGCAGTCATATAGTGAGCAGTCATACAGAGAGCAGTCGTACAGTGAGCAGTCGTACAGTGAGCAGTCGTACAGTGAGCAGTCGTACAGTGAGCAGTCGTACAGTGAGCAGTCATACAGTGAGCAGTTATAGTGAGCAGTCATACAGTGAGCAGTCGTACAGTGAGCAGTTATACAGTGAGCAGTCATACAGTGAGCAGTTATAGTGAGCAGTCATATAGTGAGCAGTCGTACAGTGAGCAGTCGTACAGTGAGCAGTCATACAGTGAGCCGTTTCTGGAGGCGGGGTCGATATGGACGCCGCCATAGTTTTATACCACCGTGATCATTTGTTCTATCACATGAATGAATGGATTATGATCATGCTTTTCTTTTGGATTGATTTACTTCAATATTAGTGGTGGCATGATCACAGTGT
>JAXIVH010000011.1:12037555-12056696 GCA_036785325.1 Urophycis tenuis
GATGCTACTTGTGTCCACTTGTGCACAATATGTGGTGTACATGTATCCTGTATTCACTATGGTCACAGTGCAGTATAAACATATAGGTACACAAACTCACTCCAATAACAAATAATACATCTTCATTTGAATGTTGTGTCTGCTTTGTTTGGTGGTTTATGTTATATAAGGAAAGGACCCAATGGGATATAAGCAATGAGAAAATCTATTAATTATATATTTTATAATACAGCTATTGTGAAAAGTGCCAATTTGAAGAAATCTAAATGAAATTAAATATTTTAAATAGAAGTTGAAAAATATGAAGTTAATATGTAATATGTGAAGAAACTTTTGTTTTTTTGGTCAGGATTCATCCGACAGCGAAGATGACAAGAAGAAAAAAGACAAGAAGAAGAAGAAGAAAAAGGATGTACGTCTGGTTGTGGAATATTAATTTTCAGGCCCCTCTGCAGGGTCCTCATCGCACTTAAGTTCACTTAACCCCTTAAGTATTGACCACTTAGGTAACCAGGCTCAACTTATTCATGAGTTAGTTCGAACCCGGGCTTGCTGGAAGTGGTGCAAGCTGAAAGAGATGGCACTTGTAGAGTACTGGTCACCATTACTAGTGAATAAACGTTTATTAGTTAGTTAGCCAAGGTTGGGCTTGCTAATGAAAACTACGACTGCTTACTGCTGACTACTGAATTTGTTTTTTCAGAAGTCCAGCTCGTCTGAAGACAGCTCCTCTTCCTCCTGCTCCTCCTCTTCCTCTGATAGTGAGGACGATGTGGTGAGAAGACAAAACACGCAGCACACACTTTCAGTATTATATCAGTTATGGACAGGAAGTCGTGTGATTCTCTGGGTTCACTTTTGTTTTCAAATGTCATCTGTCTTCTTCCAAAACAAGAAAAAGGACAAGAAGAAGAAGAAAGACAAGAAAAAGGATAAGAAGAAAGACAAGAAGAAGAAGAAGGTGAGAGCTGGTCCTGAAAGTCCCCGACCCAACAGAATTCAGGTGGCCTTTTCCCGGCGGCTTTGGCAGGAACCCGGAGGTTGGGGCTGGGCCGTCTTCAGGAGACGGGAGGGGGTTTACAGGGGCGGCTCAGGGGCAGAGCTTCACCTTGACATTTAAAATCGTCCTGAACCAAATCTAGCTGTCAATTACCTCACGTTGACTTACAATGGGCGATAGCAATTCAACTAATAGATAACCCAATTTGGACCTTTTGAATTTAAGTCTGTGTCCGAGTGTGCGTCTGTGGTGGAGCGGCTGTAGTGGTCCCTCCTGGAGACGGGCCTGGTGGTCTGACTGTACTGGAGCAGCTGTAGTGGTCCCTGGAGACGGGCTTGGTGGTCTGAGTGTACTGGAGTGGTTGTAGTGGTCCCTCCTGGAGACGGGCCTGGTGGTCTGACTGTACTGTAGCGGTTGTAGTGGTCCCTCCTGGAGACGGGCCTGGTGGTCTGACTGTACTGGAGCGGCTGTAGTGGTCCCTCCTGGAGACGGGCCTGGTGGTCTGACTGTACTGGAGCGGTTGTAGTGGTCCCTCCTGGAGACGGGCCTGGTGGTCTGACTGTACTGGAGCGGTTGTAGTGGTCCCCCCTGGAGACGGGCTTGGTGGTCTGACTGTACTGGAGCGGCTGTAGTGGTCCCTCCTGGAGACGGGCCTGGTGGTCTGACTGTACTGGAGCGGCTGTAGTGGTCCCTGGAGACGGGCTTGGTGGTCTGACTGTACTGGAGCGGCTGTAGTGGTCCCTCCTGGAGACGGGCCTGGTGGTCTGACTGTACTGGAGCGGCTGTAGTGGTCCCTGGAGATGGGCCTGGTGGTCTGACTGTACTTGTTGTGTCCCTCAGGACGACAGCTCCGACTCGGACAGCGATGAGGACAAGAAGAAGAAGAAGAAGAAGAAGAAGAAGAAGGAGAAGGTGAGTTCAGGGTGGCGTCGCTCCCTGTAGTCACAAGAATCCACCTTACAGCTTGTACGCGCTTTTTATTTAAAAGTGCATGTTTTTAGATGAGCTCAAATATTTAAATTGAATGAGAGAAAGATGAACTTCTCCTGTTTGTCTGATAGGACTCATCTGACAGTGAGGACGACAAGAAGAAAAAGAAGAAGAAAGACAAGAAGAAGCGAAAGGACGTGAGTGAGGAGGTGGAACACAATCACTGGCGTCTACTGCAGGGGGGCGTCACGTGACCTCACCTCTCCTGTTGCTCTTTGTTCGTCTGTCTCATGTCGCTGCTCATTCAGGATTCCTCATCCGACTCTGATTCTTCGAGTGACGATGACAAGAAGAAGAAGAAGAAGAAGAAGAAGAAGGACAAGAAGAAGAAGAAGAAGAAGGACAAGTCAAAGGTAACAGAAAGATTTATCCCCGTGGGTCCAGTCAGCCTTCAGAGAGGAGAGAGCCCAGGCGCTGAACATTTGTATTGGTTTTTGTTTTGGTTTCCAGGACTCCTCGGATTCTTCAAGCAGTGATGACGATAAGAAGAAGAAGAAGAAGAAGAAGAAGGATAAGAAGAAGAAAAAGAAGAAGAAGAAGGAAAAGGTAATCCATTGCTCAGCCAGTGGTCTCAGTGCATCAATGCTGTAGGTGTTTGTTCTGAGGAGGCCGATGACACAGTGCTTCTTTACGCTCACCAGGACTCTAGTTCCAGTTCGAGTTCCTCCGACAGCGACAGCGGCAAAGATAAGAAGAAGGATAAGAAGGATAAGAAAAAGAAGAAGAAGAAGGTAATCCTTATTTTTCTAGAAAAAGGAATCCAATTGAGGTAGTTGAGGCATTTCCCGTTGTGGGACGAACTCACATTTTTAGGGACCGAGCCTGTGAAACAGGACGAGGTCCCTTTTGAAATTGATTCGTTTATTATTATTATTATTATTTCTAGGCACTTTGAAGTTGATTTGCGCTATCTAACCCTATATGAAAACTCAATTTTTTTTGGCAAAGTTGTCAGGCCTGGTGAAAATAGATATTTGATATGTGTCATTTATCATTGTTACAGGACAAAAGTTCACAAAGTTCCTGCGATAGTGACAGCGGCAAAGACGAGAAGAAACCGAAGAAGGATGACAAGAAGGTGAGTGAACGCCGCAATCAGGTTACTACAAAAGCAAAAGAGCTAAAGAACTCCAGGGCAGCATTTGATTGGTCCTCTCTGCTTGTCACTCAGAGCCCACCGGGGAGTGACGACGACAAGGAGAACAAGAAGCAGGTGGGAGTTTGTTTGAAATGTGTCCCGCCCCCTCAGGTTAGAGGGGGCGGGACACATAGAAGTTAGACGACGCGAGAGTTTCTGTTCCTACTGCAGGACGAGCGCGGGGGTCTCGTAACCCAACTGACCGACCGGCCAGGGGGTGCATAATTTTGCGTCGCGCGCACGCAGTCGACACATATTCCCCTTCATGCTGACCCTTCGGAGACGCTCCTGTAATTGTTTTACGTGAACGTGAAATAACGAGTACTGGCTTTTGTGGAGTGATCATTTATAAATATGTCACTCTACTGCCATACATCTATTAATAAAAAAAAAAACAAGAGAAGAGAAACGCATAGTTTAGATCTGACCTAAGTAACGTGAGGCTGCTTCAGGTTGGCACCAGCTGGCCTTCAGCCGCTGACAGCGCCAGCCAGCTCCGGCCGACCCAGCCCTCAGAGCCTAGCCGGCCGGTCTCCCTGCACCAGAACCCGCGTCCGTTACCAGTGTATTTAATAACACCGTTCTTTTTTCAGTAAGGGGTAATCTAACTAATTACTGTTTCTGTTGTCAAGAAACTAAAACTACTAGAACCCAAGGCCAAAGAGAATAAAGACCTGCAGGAGCCACTGGCGGCCCTGTATGATGAGAATCTGAGAGGCCTCTCCTCAACTGAATTACAGAAGAAGAGTGATGAAACATTTTCCAGACTGAGGAAGGAAATGACACAGGAGAAGTGTGAGAACCTTGAATGCATCACTAGAAATCAGGCCCAATCACAGGCTTGGCAAACACACAGAATAGGACGCATAACTAGCACCACCCTACATCGTGTATGCACTGTTAAAGCTGAGACAGCTAAAACAAACCTAGTGAAACAGATCATGCACTATGACTACAAAGACTTGTCTGGTGTAAAAGCAATACATTGGGGAACAGAACATGAGCCCACTGCCAGAAAATGCTACATTGAATCAATGAGAGAAGATCATCAAGACTTCAATGTGGAGCTCTGCGGTCTTGTTGTACATCCAGACAACCCGCATCTTGGGGCATCACCAGATGGAGTGGCAAACTGTAGCTGCTGTGGTAGAAGAGCTCTAGAGATCAAGTGCCCATACAAATACCGTGATGGTCTGAAAGGGAGCAGTGATGACACCGATTTTTGCTTAGACAAATCATCCGATCTCAAGAAGAACCATAAATACTACCATCAAGTTCAGCTTCACATGTTGGTATGTGGTGTCCAGTACTGTGACTTTGTGATTTGGACACCGCAGGATCTAGTCATCACTCGTGTAGCCAGAGATGAAGAAATGCTGCAAAAATTCCTCCCTATTGCTGAAGAATTCTTCAGACAAAGAATTCTGCCTGAGCTCTTAACACGCAGCATGGACCCGAAAAGGCAGCACATACAGTCTGCTTTCACTGTGGAAGGCCAGAGTTTGGAAAGATCACCACCTGTGCAAAGTGCAATAAGCATTTCCACTACGAATGTGCAAAAATAAAAAGAAAGGTTAAAGAACGGCATTGTGAGCAGTGTAAAAAAAACAACTAAAAATGATGCACTTTGAAACACATTTATTGCAACTGTTCCTGTTCAAAGTTTGCACTTGGTTATTCAAATTACAGTGTGCATCTTATAAAAAAGAAAGTAAAAAGTTATTATATCATTCATCTGCTGCTGTACTAATAAAAACACTTTAAATGTATCCTTGACTATTGGATACTTTATCAAAGTATTTACAAATCATTTTCTAGGGACTATACATTTGCAAATGTTTGTTAATGCTGCACACACAATTACAATATCATCTAACAGGTCCACCTGTGAAAGTGGAACAACAGTTGTCAGAATTCTGAAAGTTTTCCATCTACCTATTATTCTTTCAATGTGTATCCTAACGTCTGACAAACGCCTTGATGTTTCCACTTCTTGAGCAGACAGCTGCTTTTTTCCTCTGGTAAAGTGAGGGATCCTCAGGGTAGCACCACACAAGGCAAGCTAATCTCTGATGGTAAAACCACGATCTGCTAGTATCTCATCATTTACTTCCAGAAGGTCATAAAATCCAGACTCAGCTGTAATTTGTTTACCAGAAACACGCCCACCCCAACCTGAGGACATAAATGTAATTGCTCCTGCAGGTGACATGCCAACCAAATACTTAACTGTGTTATGGCTCTTATAATTTGAATATGTTTGGGCTCTGGCTGTTAGATTTGTGGGTCTGTTAATAAAAATTTCAGTGCAGTCAATAATGCACCTGCAACGCTTGTATTTACGTTTGAAACAGTTTGGCATATTCTTTAATATGGCATGCTTGCTTGGCCACTTGATTAGAGGTTTCAAAGTCTGAGATAAAGGGAGCCAACTTCTCAAAATTTTTGAGATGTCACATTGGGTAACATTAAATCTAAATGCAATATCTTTATTGGTGAGCCCTAATCGGAGTTTCATGAGGATGGCCAATAGATGGTCCTCCAGGGTCAGAGAGCCACGCACAACCACTACACTGTCTTTAACTGCCTGGAGGGTCCAATTAAAGAGGGCACTGGTCAAACCTGTGAAAAACAGAACCTGTGCTGCTTTACACTGGATAGAAGCAAAGGAGAACTGTGTACTCCTAACTGTTGCTCTTAATTGTTCATTCTCTGCTTTCAGTTTGTTGACGTCCACATGCAGGTTGCCACACTCGGTA
Organism: Urophycis tenuis; assembly: GCA_036785325.1. NCBI lineage: Eukaryota > Metazoa > Chordata > Actinopteri > Gadiformes > Phycidae > Urophycis > Urophycis tenuis. Next base: position 12,043,443 of record JAXIVH010000011.1, read on the forward strand.
TGAAGTTGGCTGTACTTTTGTTTGAGGTCATCATGGACAGCCTTAGGTACCATAGCTTCTGAAAAAGAAATTAGACAAATAGAAATTTCACAATCCTATTTTTTATATCTAGCAAACTTACAATCTGTGTGATCATTCAGACTGTGCCAAACGTAATCATGGCTAAATACTCCTTCACAACAAATATATAGTGTTAAGAGTTCTTACCAGTACAAAGATCAGCACCAGGCTCCATTTCACAATCATTTGGAGAGAGGGAAGTGGATGTAGACTGATGTCCATTGTCTGGACATCTGCGGGGGGTTTCACCCCTTTGTCTTTTTCTCTTATATCTGTAACACACAGAAGAGAGCAATCATTTAGTACAAAGAAAGCAGTGAGATGAGATGATGTAGACATAACATAAACTATATGGCCTGACAGATAACCCTCATAACCCTTATAACAAATATAGTTACATTAAATCACTCAACAGTTCTTCTTTGCACTCCCAATTATACAAGTCGAGTCATGCTTGTTGATCAGTCAACAACAAATCACACGCTAAGTGATCATATTTACCGCTCCAATTTTGTATCGCCGTCTTTGACGGACTGGGTTGAGTAGGGGAAGATTGACGGGACAAAGTCTGGACTGTCGAAGTCGTCAGATGCCTCTCCTGTACAAATAAAGTGTATTCCAGTGACTTAAGGTAATGATAACACCTCATGGTTGGCTAGATGTCACTGGCCTAGCATGTGGTAGCCTACATCAGTTAGAATCAGTTACAAAGGTTTAGCAACGCAACTTAGCAACACTGAATTAGCATTAGCATTACATTAACAACAATTAACAACACAACATTAGCTTTCAAGATTGTTCTACTCCAATTTGAACGATTACTCTATTACTTACAATCGTTCATTATTAACATGTTTATATATGTGTAGGACTCAATAATTGTGTTTATTGTAAAACCAACCGTACTGATTAGCTTGTTAGCTTACCTGATATGAAGTGATCACTGCAGATTGTTGCATTTTTAATCATCTGCTCGTTCCAATCGCTTCTTCTGATAGCTTGTAACCAAAGACGTCTCCTGTTTTCCTTAAATGGGGTGCGAGTTGATGGTATACGATAGAACTTCCGAGTGTACAATTTATTAAAACGGTTTGTGCAACCAACAGCACAACAAGACATGATGTCCGCTCGTCTCTTTCGGCAAACGACATGCGCAGTAGAGCTGGTAGTGACGTAGACTGATAATCCCTCTATAACTAATATACTTTTTTAAACGTTCCCAACACTGGCACACTGTTGCTGTGCCGCGGCGACAATGAGATCCAGTGAAATCCGTGCTGAGTCAATTGGAACGCGATCTAAACCCGAGTGCTGTCCCTCCCTCCCCTCCCTCTCCAGGACGCCCCGGGCGACTGCGAGAGCGCCAAGCCGATGGCGGGGGGCTCCGTCGAGAAGCTGCAAGACTCCCTCAGCGCGGAAAGCAGGCCGACCCCGCGCAGTTCCGGCAGCGGCAGCTCCGGCAGCTACAGCCGGCTCGGCGGAGGCTCCATGTGCGGCGGTGACCCCGTCGGCAGTGGTGGCTCCATCACCGGTGGCTCCATCACCGGCGGCTCCATCACCGGCGGCTCCATCACCGGCGGCTCCATCTACAGTGGCGGCTCCATCAGCGGCGGCGGCACCGGTGGTGTCAGTGGTGTTGGTGGTGTTGGTGGTGTAGGCAGCACCACCTCCCCAGCCTCCTCCGTACTGCTCCCATCCAGACCCGTCCTGAAGCTGGAGGCTCAGGAGGGCGGCGGCGGCGGCAGCGCCGCCGACCCGAAGCCTTCCTCTCGCTTCGACACGCCGCGGGGCTTCACCAGCTCCTCCCCCAGTGCCTTCGTGAGCTCCTTGCCGAGTGGCGTGGAGAGGGTCCCGTACCGCAGGCCCCCCAGCCCCATGGAGGCCTTGCTGGGGAACCCCAGGAGATCCCCGGAAGCTGGGGGTCTCTCCTCCTCCACCACCACCACCACCACCACCTCCACCCCTTCCACCACCACCTCCACCACCACCTCCGTCACCCCCTCCCCTGCCACCTACTACCTCCAAAGGTCATATCGTCACTGAAGAGCATCACGTGCGTGGAATTGCCTTAATGATCCAAATGTGGAACAGCATGGGAAAGAATACAATGCTATTTGGGGGGGAAGTCAAAGATGATGATTTCAGTGATTTAAAAGTATGCAAAAAAGAAAAGTGCGACATATAAATATGTCGCAAAAAGAAAAGTGTTTAGTTTTTCACGTCTGCAATGTTCAGAGATGACCTCAAAAGTCACAAGACCTATACTTCTCAGCTCGCTGGGGTCATTGCCTTTGCCTTGGCCTCACCATTTCCTGGCCTCAATGCAGTTTTAAGAAAATGACACAATCAACATTTGGATGGTGCTTCCTGAAATCAAAATAAAAATCAACCTTGGCAATGTGGAATTACAATGTGTGACTCTGTTTATTCCCCGAACTGCTTTTTTCTATTTTTTATTTTTTTTTATTTTTTTTTAATGATACAACATCACACAACAAGTCCAACGTCAAGAGTCAAGTTAACTGATACGCATACCACAACACGAATTGGTAGCAGCAGTGATTGGGCCAATCAGCTGCATCGTCCCGCCTCCACACAACTGCTCTACCGGTATGCACTTATAGCTGTGGCTGTGCAGAACTATTGCTAAGGCTGTTGCTAAGGCTACCGCTGCGTGGACGTCACTTCCGTCTTTCCGGATAAGTTCGTAAAAGTCCTCTTCAAAACTCACAAGTGTAAGGAAAAAGTTAGTGAATTCAACACTCCATCGAAATGTATTGACAACTGGAATACTTGAAATTAGATGGAGTGTTGAATTCACTAACTTTTTCCTTACACTTGTGAGTTTTGAAGAGGACTTTTACGAACTTATCCGGAAAGACGGAAGTGACATCCACGCAGCGGAAGCCTTAGCAACAGAGAAGCTATCAGAAAAGTGCTCTTTTAAATAAACTCCTGGTGTACTTACAAACTTTAAAATGCCTCGTTTTGTGAGTACAGACCATATATGTACTACTACAGAAGTTGGGTAACAATCCATGCATTATTAGTGGGGTAATTTACGAGATATACACATTGTACCATTCACTCCAATACTAAGCCATTCGGCTGATACCCCTAAACTTGATAAATATTGACCGTTGCTAAAAATGCATCTGAGGGGGTATTTGGCTGGATTATTGGTGGAAATGACCTCAGGGTGAATTTTACTCCGAACCATCACTTTAACCGGGCGCCGCGCAGGGGGCGTGGCCCCAGAAGTGCTGAACCAGTTTACAGTTCACCTGTTCCCATATAACGAGCGCGTGGCGCCAGGTTCACGTCACTGTCAAGAAGGGTGACAAGACACAGACTCGCATCAAAACAATGGACTTTAATTTGGAAAGCGGTAAGATATATCATTTATTTCTGCCTTGTTCATTCAATTTGGAGTATTCGTGTTGTATTCGTGAAATGTGTTCCTCATGTGTATAGATCTAGTCGTAGCTTTGTTGTGCATAAAAGCGCAGCCGCGTTGACAGGAAGGGTAGAAGCGAGCGGCCTGCGGTAATATTTTGCGCTAATGTGTCCGCTGCTTGGGGCATTCTCTCCAATGCGCCCCGATTATCACTAGTGTTTTACTCTTCATGGTCCTCAACTGTAGGCTACACGTCGCGGCCGCGTCACCCGAAATCACTATAAAGTGGATCGCAATTGGAGGCGCCAGTGTTGATATTTGTGACTATTGTTTGTCATTATTTAGCCGTCGGTTGTGACGATAAGGTGAAGAAGGACGACGCATCTGGTCGGGAGACGGAGTGGTCCATGTTCAAGAAGAAGGACAAGGTATGGACATGACGTGTCATGATTTAGATTACGCTTTTATCTACGCGACCTGCAATAAGTGCATTCAACAATTACGTAAATCCTCAGGTCAGCCTTCACAACTTTCATTAGGCCTATATGGCCATGTCCCCCAAATTTAGCCATTGACATTTTCGTATTTGATCACGTAAAGGTCTGTTAGTCTACATTTAAGCATAACCACATTCTAATCAAATTCCATTTTCTATACAGTGCTTTTTCTACCGACCGTGTCATGTTCTGTTGTTGCAAATATACTTAGGTAAACTGTCCAATCAACATAGCTCGCTATGCCTTCTTGGCCTACTAGTACCCTAAATGGTTTTCCCTGTAATGGAGTGTGACCCTTCTTCCAGTGGCTAGCCAGAAATGTTCAAATGGGTGGGCACAGAAAAAAACGGGGGGCGGGGGGAAAGCCAATTTGATTGAAGGTATGTTAACGAAGGAAAGCCCTCTGATTGGACGGGCAAGGCTAAGATTTGGCGGGCCTAGGCCCGTCCAGGCCAGTCTGGGTCTACGCCTCTGCCTTCCACACTATCTTACTTGATTTTAGAGTTGAAATAAAAACTTTGCATGACAAGATGAATTGTGTTTGGTTGTTCTGTTTCAGTCTGACTGCAAGGACAAGTCAAAGGACAAGTCAAAGGACAAGTCAAAGCACAAGTCAAAGGACAAGTCAAAGTCAAAGGACCATGACAGCAAGGGAGACAAGAAGCATGGCAAGCATAAGGGAGAATGCGGGGACCACAAGAAGAAGGAGAAGAAGGACAAGGGGTCCGGAAGTGGCTCCTCCTCTTCCTCCTCCTCCTCATCTTGCTCCTCTGGCAGTGAATCGGTGGGTCTTCACATTCTCTGATTGAAAACAAATGATGGTCGTGCCATCGTTTTATAACACCCTGTGATATCGCCACTATTGTTGTTGATTTTGGGATTGATACCAAATTAAAAGTCCTTATGCACTCACTATTCTATTTTTAAATGTTTATACATTATTACATTATTATTGTTATTATTATTATTATTATCACCGTGCCTCCCATGACATAGTCAGCGAGTGCTGCCAAGAAATAGGTTGGTCTCAGGAAGATGCTGCACAACAGGTGACACACTGTGACACACCTTGTGTCAAAGGATTCCTACTTCATGAAAGCAGTCCCTCCCCAAGAATGCAGTTCCTTACCCAGACAGGTTTGGTGATCAACACCTGAGGCCTTATGCAGGCCACTCACCTCCAACCCCAGGATACAGAGGGATTGTTTTTTACTGTCAGAATTATCCCCGCAAATATCTCTTGATTTAAAGTCATTGAGCCATACCTCAAATCCACTTTTAATTTGAAATGATGCCTTTTGCATTGCAATGCTTTTTAGGGCACATCAATGCTGTGTTAATGATTAAGAGCATTTAGTTGAGGTCCTGCCCTACCCCTCAGGAAGTGACTATTGACTCATGGGGCATACACATCATATCCTTCAAGCTTAGGCGTGGTGAACAAGCTTTGAACTGGTGCTTTTACAGATCTACAGTACATGGTAATGACAAGTGTGTTTTTATATGACAGTGTCTTTTTACCGCTACTGCAATGCCTCAGAAAGTATACAACCTGGGTGTGGGAGAGCCACAGATCAGATAGGAGTCATAAAAACAAGATTGTATCCGTGGAAACGACGTTAACGCGTACGCAAATTGGGTGTCAGAGCATAGACTTGGTGGAAATGGCTGTTGTTGCGTGTGGCAGGGCGGCTGCAGGTTCTATTGGGACACCCGTTGAAAACGGGTTATTCTGACACGCTGTCTCTCTGTTTTTGTTACAGGACTGATTATCTGATGCGTGCCAAGGAACAACAGCTCTCTGTGTACCTGTAACATTTACCACTGCTGTCTGTCTGCCTCTAAGACCAGTAGGCCCTTCATTGGCCTGCTGTCAAAGTGTGTGTCCTTACCACGATAAACTAATAAATGGTGTTTACAACGAGGATGATGTGTTTGTTTTAGCTTTTTTTTAAATCCTGGAATTGACATGCAGGTTTAACAAGGTTTTGCGTTCTTTGTTTGTGGTTTTGTAGGATGAATGCGATTACAATCACAAACCCGTATTTGTTGTATAATATCATTTACATTTGGGCATTTAGCAGACGCTTTTATCCAAAGCGACTTAAAAAGAGTATTTTGTCATAAGAAGGTGAAACATTTAATTGCTGCTAATACAGTAAGAAAGTCACCAGAACAAGTTTCAAGCATTTCAATTGACCCCCCCCCCCCCCCCCCCCCACACACACACACACACACACACACACACACGGTCACAAAGGTCACACTTGAGTCAAGATGTATTGGCCTGGGCGTCGATTGTAACCCGGACACGTGTTTCAACCATACATTTTGTCCTTCATTGACACGGCCCTGTTGACGCTGTACACAGTGCGTGTTTGGTTGAAAGACACGCCTGACAGGAATCCATCAGGAATGTGACATTAAAATGGGCTGAACCACCTCCCTGCCTCGCCCTCCCAAACCAGCTGATCTACTCTCTCTATATCCGATGTCACTCCTTTTAGTAATCTCTCTTCTTCCTCGTTCCTGGCTTTAGATGAATGGAAAGGTGAAAGTCAAATCACGGTCTTAACTCTGACCTCGTCATGATCCTTGATTGTGTCTTAAGTAGCCTATAACAAATGAGGTGTGTTGTCTAACTAGATACTCTGGGAACCTAACCCTAAACCCAACACTACGAGGGACACGTTGGAGCAGAACGTCGTACCACGGGCGACAGTGGAAGAGCGCTCACTCTTCATCACTGCACATCTGGCACACCTCACCCCATTCACTGACCATCGGCAAGCACCCCAGATGTTGCGCTATACTTGAGTGTCCCTTGACATTTTTTCATCTGTGAAACGCTTTATTCCTCAGAATCTGTTAAAAACTCTATGCCACAACACCGTATCGTGACGTGTAACGTGACTATTGTGTTTAGAGTAATAAATCAAGTTTGCTCCATTATTACACTGACCACGCCCACACCCGTACAAACACAAAACAGCTGTGGTCGCCATGGTGATGACGAAGCACACGGCACTCTGTCATGTGCGTATGAGCAAGACCAATCTCACGGCACAAAAGACGGGAATGCAGCAATTTGAAAGGGAGGCTCTGAAAGTGACGTGGAAGCGCTCATGGGTATGCGCCCCTCACTGGAAATAGCCAACAGTCACCGCCCTTAAGGACTCTTCTCCCCACATTGTTACACGCCAAAAACCACTCTTGCTTGAGTAAAGTAAAGAAAATGTGTTGTACATATATGATACAAATAGACTGTTGAGATTGGTTTTTGTCCTTTTTTATCTCGGTAAAATTAATTGTAATGAACGCGCAAGACAGGATATATATATATATATATATATATATATATATATATATATATATATATATATATATATATATATTTTTTTTTTTTTAAATTATTTTTATTATTGTGGTTACTATGTCTCCCACAAGGTGGCAGCGTGTAACAGTCCATTGCAACCTTAACCAACCACAAATCACTTTTTAAGAGCGAGTCACACATACTTAGGCAAGCATTGTTCAGCATATACAAGCGACGTATAATAACCAGAGCCATATGTAATCCATTTTGATTGACTTTTATTATTATGTTCAAACAATATAAAAACACAACAACAGTAAGTCAGGCGAGGGCTAGCGGCTTGTTACCTCACCTCTTGAGAACATTCAAAGATAGAAGAGAATTGGCCTGCAAAGTGTACATGAAGTGGGGAACAAATACATAATATAAAGGGCATATTGCATGCCTCTTTGGCCTCCAACTGATTTTCTTATTTGTGCCCAAAGAGAATGGTCACATTTATATGCATCACTGCCACTAGCTGGGGGCAAAAAAAACAACTAATAATGTATAGATGACTGCCCACCCTTCTTAGGAGGCCATGGCCACCATCATCAGGAAGTCATGCCCACCCTTCTCAGATCAGAGGGCGATGACGGGTCATTCCCAAGGTCATCCAGGGCTTCTCGTCCCAGCAAGCCCTGCTATGGTTGGGCAGCTGCAAAAAGCACAAAGAGATGCAGCAAATATGGAATTCATTCAAAAGAAACTCACAAAAACATGTATTTGGCCATCTTTTGGAATGGGAGATATAGAGGATGCATTCTCTATTTTTTAGCCCAGCCTAGAGGATGCCATCACATCCGAGTGTGTGTGTGCGTGTGTGTGTGTGTGTGTGCGTGTGCGTGTGCGTGTGCGTGTGCGTGCGTGCGTGCGTGCGTGTGCGTGTGTGCGTGTGTGCGCGTGCGTGTGCGTGCGTGCGTGCGTGCGTGCGTGCGTGCGTGCGTGTGTGTGTGTGTGTGTGTGTGTGTGTGTGCGTGTGTGTGTGTGACAGAGATCAGACTCCCGGCAGTGTTGATGGTGACTTTGGTAGAGAACACCTCGGCGACTCAAGAAAAGGGCACAGACAGAATCTGTGGAGGATAATAAATCCAATGTTCCTCCTGTTCCTTTCAACACTGAGCTCCGGGACCTCATGGCCGGCAGCCATCAGAGCACAGAGGGAGGGGGGAGATGGGAACTTTGGTTACCCTGATTCACTCATCAATAAAAAACAAACTAAAGGTTCAGGCATAGACATAAATGTCTAGACATGCAGAGACACTCAGTCCTTTTTCCCCCCCTTCTTCCAGCAGTTGACAAACAAAAGACAGAGAATGAGACGTCTCGGTTCTTTAAGTCCACAGTCTGCCGCTGCTGTAATGCCTAATGCCTGACGACACTAAAATGCCCCCGTCTGGGAGAATACACACAGCATTCTGAGAGTTCTGAGAAACTCAACAGAAATCATGCTGACGTCGGGCTCATGTGTACAAAGACATCCCATCCATATGTCAAAGAACTCAGTGGGCCTCCATACCCCACCAGATGGGCCCTAATCAGCACCATCCATTCTTTTGAAACATGATGGAGAATAAGGGTCTGAACCAATCAAAATAGATGGACAGATAAGACTAATATAGTCTTACCTGTCCATCCTGTTATTAATAAGGGTCCATTAATTGACCATTATTTGACCACCAATTAGTGTTGCAAATTCAGGAATAAGACATAATAAAGATAGATAGGGCAATTGTCATTTAGTTCTTGTTAGTAAAAGTAACTCTGGTTGTACTGTCTGGCAGTTTGTTAGCATGAACACCATTACCTTAATTAACATGACCAGACCATTGCACTGTCAATACTCACTACTCTTTGAACTATCTTTATGCTTACTTATGCTGCGACTGCTACCTCATATAACAGTAGATTCCTACATTGCACATTGCATATTTATTTATTCATTTATTTTTTATTATCTTTTTATCTTATCTGTAGAAATGTTTTTTAATATTATGAATGCATTGTCCTGCCTGATGTGCCTGTGCACTTTATCTGTCGTGGGAGGGTGAGAAACGCATTCTCGATTCCTTTGTATGTCTTGCCATGTGAAGGAATTGACAATAAAGCTACTTTGACTTTGACTTTGATGAGTTGACTGTTGAATGAACTGTTACTGTTAATTCGTATGACCGCATACACTAATGTTACTTCATTGTTAGTCCATGTCCCCATAGTGTAAAGCGTTACCAAATGGACTGTATCCTTCCCTCTTCTTCATCGCTCCTCTGTGCGTGCTGAGGGATGCTGTAATTCCCCTCACCGCCCGAGAGGGGGCGGTAACGCTACTCTTCCTCGGTGGCGTCAGCGGTATCCTGGCAACAGCCGGGACCTGCTCGTGTCTCAATCAGCCGTTCCAAATAGAACGCAGCCGCAGCAGGAGAAGCGCGAGCCAGCGACGCTAGACCATGGCGCACAAGGCGCGTTGGAGAGTGAGCAACCCGAGGAGAAAAAGTGGACATTTTCCAATCATGATGAAGTTAATGTAATAACTACAATCAGTCAGCCACGGAGGATATTCTCAATAGAGTTGTGCGGCAGTGGGAGGGAGGGGGGGATGCCGAATGGTGTTAGGAAGCGTGTGTGGCTGGAGCAGCAGCGGCAGCAGCAGCATTGGAGGAACTAAAGGAGAACTGGAGGACAGGACCATAACACGAGCGCAAAAGAAGTAAAACACTTCGAGGACGGACGGCGAACTTTTTTTTTGTTGTTGTCCCATTTACGCGCTTTATTCTGCGTATGGCTTTCATGGCTTTTCTTAGCTTCCATGTATGCCACAACTAGAAAGCTTCTTTCACATCAACAACACATTGTGAGAAAAAACATCTGAACTCAGCGAGGGGTGATATTGAGTCCCGACGACTCGCTGATCTATCAGGAACCATGGTGAAGTTTCACAATTCGGACCTATGGATAGCCTGGATGGTCGTTTTTTGCATGGAGGGTAAGTTTTCCTTTTCTGTCAAACTTGGGTCGCTCTAGGCTACTTGTTCCACATTGCGACGTTTACTGGACGCGTCGCCGTAGCCTGCGCGTTTTAGCACATGGAGAGATGCAGGCTTGCGTAAAAGATCGACTGGCATTTAAATTAATTTAAAACGCATTCCTTCCCCGTACAACGCTTCAACTCATCCCCGATGCTCTCGTTTATCAGTATTTTCAAAACAGACGCAGGCCTATATGCTCTATCTGCAATAACATTAAAAAAAAAAAATAGTGCCAACGACATCTCCAGAGCCCATGAAGCCATTTGATCCCCTTCTTAACATGCGTGGTTCTGCTGACTAAATCCCCGGCATCGCCAGACGAACCCAAAGCACTGGTGTTGTATGGCGTTATATCTCTCTCTCTCAAAAAAGAAGACACGCTGTTAATTGCTTTTAATTGCTGCAGGGACAACGAACGCATCCCGCAACTTTGCGAGCGGGCTATAACCGACGTGGTGGGACGTCCGGGTGATTTGAAATAGAAACGGGAGCAGACGGTGCAGGCTTGCGCCGGTAATCCGCGCGATTAAGAGGAACATGGTGCATGTGACACAACAGAGACATCGTTATGAACAGTGAGGCGGCGATTAGGGAGTGGAACCTACAGACAACGATGAGAAACATAGTCCATGTTTAAAAATAGAAATTGTTCTGTTCGTCTTGACAAGTTCACTTGTATTCGCTGTATGAGCGGTTTGTGATGGGTTGCTCGTGCATGGCGAGTATTGTTTATTTCCCGGAGTGTTGTCTCATTGTCTGGGTGCAGACTGATTCATTTGCGTATCTGACACGTTAATGTCTTACTTCTATGGGTAAACACAAGCAACAAACATCAGACATCATCAACGAGGGCAGACATACGATCAAACCTGTTTCAGCACACACACACACACACACACACACACACACACACACACACACACACACACACACACACACACACACGCTCCGTCAAATTAATTGGATATACCCACAGCGAGAAGTGCCAAAATTCCACTGCATTGATTGGTCGTTACACGCCTGTTTGTTTTGATTGAATGTATCGGTGTCCTCCTCTGCCTTCTGCATGTTGAGCGCGTCACTCTCCGCCATCAGGTTATGTAAGCCAGTGGCATGAGTTCTCATGTTGTAATGAGCTGCCGGGCCAGAACTAGGTATACCGCTGTATAGGTCCAGTTTATGCCCTTGGTAAACTTGATGGTACTCCTGGTGGTCACAATGACCATCCCTTGTTCCTTGTTCTTGGTGTCACGCACACATGCATGCACGCACGCACGCATGCACACAGACACACACACACACACACACACACACACACACACACACAGACACAGACACAGACACACACACACACGTGCATGCAGGCAGGCAGGAACGCAGAGAGACATCCACACACTCTCGCAAACACAAACACACAGACACACACACACACACACACGCACACACACACCCTGTTTGTTGGCGATGCAATACGCAGTGTGACACAACAGACAACGGGAAAACCGGAGAGAAGAATACTTGAGAGAGATGTGTTCAACAATTCTGCTGACAGGATTTTAGGCACTGCCTGAATTGTTGAACGCAGGTGTCCTCGTCCCACAGTCGAGACAGAAGTACCGGACATACGGTCTCTATTGATCGGCTGTCAGGCAGCTGCCCCCCCCCCTCAGGCAGCATCCCTCTTTATGTCCACCTTTTTGTCGCCGCCATCTTGCAGCCGATTGAGCAGCGGGACAGAGCGACAAAGTCCCCGGGAGACGCCTGTAGAGTGTGGAGCAAAAAGACAGAGCGGCCCGCTGTAGACTCAAGAATCCCCCAGAATGACCGTCGTGTGTGTGTGTGTGTGTGTGTGTGTGTGTGTGTGTGTGTGTGTGAATGGACCGGGTCGGTTCGGCCTTCGTGGTGATTCCCGGCGTTCCCATCGGCGCCAGCGACACGCTCCCTCGCTGGGCCGGGACGCCGCTGGTGTCCTCCTGTCCTCCCAGGGGGGACGGAGTGTCCGTGGGTCCCGACCGGCCGCCGCGTGGCGAACGGTCGTCACGGCGTTCACGTGGTGACGCGGCGTGACTGTTTGGTATGGCCACGTCTGCCTTAGGAACTGCGCTGGGGAGCGGTTCTACGCTCGCCACTCTGTCTGTCTCTGTCTGTCTGTCTCTCATTGTCTCTCTTTCCTTCTCTCTCTGTGTGTCTCTCTGTCTCTCTCTCTCTCTGTCTCACTCATTGTGTCTCTCTCCTTCTCTCTCTCTTTCTCCTTGTATCTCTCTCTCTCTCTCTCTCTTTCTCTTTCTCCTTGTCTCTCTCTCTCTCTGTGGGCCTTGCAACGCTGGCTGAACACTCAGTGTGATATTTCATGATATTTGCATGCTGTGTTTGTGATTTATTGTCTTATTTCTTCTTCTTCTTCTTCTTCTTCTTCTGTCGTACGCATCGTAGGCAGCAGCACACTGGCTGCTGGATCTGTAAGATCACAGAGTGGACACATTTCCTCAGGGGCCCAAGTCACAGGGGACCGTGTGTGTGTGTGTGTGTGTGTGTGTGTGTGTGTGTGTGTGTGTGTGTGTGTGTGTGTGTGTGTGTGTGTGTGTGTGTGTGTGTGTGTGTGTGTGTGTGTGTGTGTGTGTGTGTGTGTGTGTGTGTGTGTGTGTGTGTGTGCAGGGACAGGTGGCTTATGAAACATGTTGCACGAGTCAACAAGTGTAACAATTCAGTTTATTATTATTCTTTTATATTTCACTTTTGTGCTGGTGGCCAGAGATAAACTGCAGCCTAGGAGGAGGAGGAACAAGTGTTGAGAGAGAGAGAGATGGAGGAAGAGGAAGAGGAAGAGGGAGAGGGAGAGAGAGGGAGAGAGAGAGATGGAGGAAGAGGAAGAGGGAGAGGAAGAGGGAGAGGGAGAGAGATGGAGGAAGAGGGAGAGAG
>JAXIVH010000011.1:12056896-12064396 GCA_036785325.1 Urophycis tenuis
CCGCGGAGTCATGTGGTGCATACAAATGGATGTTTGGAGAGTGTGTGTTAGTCAGATAGCAAACATAATATTTACCTTTCCCTTCATATCACCTTACGCGCCCGCACTTTACCTGCGCGGAAACAAACAAACAAACAAACACACACGCCTGCGGTCCTGTGTGGTAGTGCGCATTGATTTGTCTTTGTTCCTGGCCGCTTCCAAAAGAGATGTACGGAACGAGCCGTATTTAAAACAGAGGGGAAGCGAGCGGTGAGGCCAGGGCAACGGCAACGCCGGCTGATTTGCGATAAGGATGGCTTCATTCCAGTTAAAGGCGAGGCGCACTTTAATGTATCGTGAAATATAATTCATCACGGCGCCCTAATCGATTGCCCCGGCGGAATGCTCACGGAAAAGATAATGGGCGAATTCCAAATGTAAACTGTGCAGCGTGCCACGGAATGAAGGCCCGTGTGTGTGCGTGTGTGTGTTTGTGTGTGTGTGTGTGTGTGTGTGTGTGTGTGTGTGTGTGTGTGTGTGTGCGTGCGTGCGTGTGTGTGCGCGCCGACGCGTGGAAAAACTGTAATCGCGGTTCCCTGGTTGCCGTTCCCGTGCCCGCTTGCGGAAGAAGACGCACGGCGTCCGGCAGTCGCGATGGAGGTTCCCGGCGTGGAGTTGAAGATTGTAGATTAGAGCCTCACACTTGACTTGGCGGTAAACAGCAGCCAGCGACTCCTGTTTACTGCGTCATTTAAACTGACTTTGGGGGGAAAACTCACAACAGACGACGCAGACAGAAACGGCTCTCCGGTGCTTTTACCGTTTCTGGAGTCGCGGGTTCGACGATGTCCACAGAACAATCAACACTTATGTAATTCACTTATATAGGTGCTGCTTTTCTTTTTGTTGTTGTTACAAGATCACTTCATGGGAAACTTGGAGCGGTCTCAGTGATTTGACTCACATTAGAGTTACAGCCCTTGGGCCCTGGGGGGCATGGCGCTGGTTGGGGGCTTTTCTCTTGTGCCCACGACGGAACAGCGTGTTACCACTCTATTTATCAGGCCCGCGCTCCGCTGGATTTTAAGGCTGTTTTAATGTCAAGCCCGAAAGAAAGTGCAGAGCTCACTACAAAACACTCAGGCAGGGTGGCGGAACATGGGAGACAGAAATAAATAACGACATGAATAAATAAATACACAGTAATTGAGAAGAAGATAGAAGATTATATCCTTTGATCGTTTCATCAAGTAGATGTGAGGAGATTTTGGGCGCTTTTTAATTAAGACACACACAAAAAAAAAAAAACCCCACAGACACACAAATATAACGCAGCAGAGCGCATGGTGCAGACGAAGGCCGACGCGCGTCTGTGCATAATCATACATTAGGATGATTAACTGTGCTTCTGGAAACACTCTGCTCTCCCGCTATGACTTCTGCTTCGGTTTGAGGTGAACCTATTTTCTACAATTCACACACACACGCACACGCACACGCACACGCACACACACACACACACCGTGAAGGAGCGTGTTATCATTTGTGGATCTTGGCCATGGCCCTCGTGTTAACTACGTCTCCGTCAGAGCGGGTGGAGCTTGAAGACAATGGAGACATGGACCCCTGCAGCTGCTGCCCGGCTGTGGCTCCCAGTCCGAAACAGCTGGTCGTCTGCTGCTGTGCTTACTCATTATGGAGCTCCATCAGGCTAGACCGCGCTGCCACCACCACCACTGCTACTGCTGCTACTACTACTACTGCTACTGCTACTGCTGCTACTGCTGCTGCTGCTGCTGCTGCTGCTGCTACTACTACTACTGCTACTACTGCTACTGCTGCTACTGCTGCTACTGCTGCTACTGCTACTACTACTGCTACTGCTGCTGCTGTTGCTGCTACTGCTACTGCTGCTGCTGCTACTGCTACTACTGCTACTGCTGCTAGGGTGGCAGTAGCTCAGTGGGTAGAGCGGGTGGACAGAGCGGGCCGTCCACTTACTGTAGGGTCAGTGGTTCAATCACCTTGATCCCCTTGATCCCCCCTCCTCCTCCAACTGTCCACATGTCAAACCCCACAAATGTACTGATTGTAAGTCGATTTGGACAAATGGGTCTGCTAAATGCCCCCTTTACCCTTTACTACTTCTACTGCTCTTATACTACTACTACTATATTGTAGTGTTGTACTATATTGAAACTTGTTCTGGTGAAACTTGTTCTTTCTGACTGTATCAACAGCAATGAAATGTTTCACCTTCTTCTGACGAATGTACTTTTTGTGAGTCGCTTTGGATAAAAGCGTCTGCTAAATGCCCTAAATGTAAATGTAAATGTAAATGTACTACTACTACTACTACTACTACTACTACTACTACTACTACTGCTCTTACACGACTGCTCCTATGCCATATGCGTTCCTTACGTGAGACTCAGCGGTCCTCAGACCTGGCTGGACGCCCGGTGCAAATCAAGCTCCTGCCGACATCAATATATCACTCTGTACTGTATGAGCTGCTGTAAAGGCACGTTGTGTCATATTCACGCCCGCAACCCCACGGTCAGCAGAATGAACCCGCGGCGGAGAAAGGGGAAGAAAATACAAAACAGGCCAAACGGCCGGCGACCGCAGAATAACTGAGTATTAAGTGAGTCAAAGTGCTGAAAAATGAGCCCTCAAACATATCGAGTCCATTTCGGCGGGAGACGGAGACGAGCGAGCGGTTGGTTGTATAGCTCCTGTCCCTCGGGGGCGTCTCCTCTTATCAGATCTGGTTTTCCTTAAACGGTCTTTGATTTAGTTGTTTCCTTGATTGTCTTACATCTCATTGTCTTGTCTTACATAATTACATAAAGAGCAACCTATGCTTAGCATGTGTGCGTGTGCGTGTACGTGTGCGTGTCTCCGTGTGTGTGCGTGTGTGTGTGTGTGCGTGCGTGCGTGTGTGCATGCGTGCGTGCGTGCGTGCGTGCAGTAGTGTGTTAATTAATGTCGCACGCGATGACATTGATGTGGACTCAAACTAAAGTTGTCTTAATGTTCAGTGAGCCCCTTTTAGCACTAAGCACTAAGGAGCCGTCTGGTCACAATGACACATTTGCCAAAAGTCACGTTTAAGCACAGTCATTTACATAAAGACACACCAAATTAGCACATTAAAGGAGAGGTTAATTCCTTCCTTTGTGTAAGCAGGAATGGGGCAATAGATGGGTATTTTAAACAACAGGAGCTAAAGACCAGCCATTAATTTGAATGTGAGGTTATGACTTAATGCCATTTAATTCACACGTACAATGTACCTTGACTAACAAGTGGCAATTGCTTAAGCATAAACACAGCCGTGTTCATTTATAGATAAAACACATCCTTGACATGATTACGATTCTGCTGGCGCTCCGGGTCCTATTTTACCGTCGATATATATACATTTTCTGTACATTTTGTTGGCTAAGCTCAACTTGATTTCTGTAGACTGACTGCTTCACACAGAGACATTTCTGCAGGCGTTTCAAAAGGGGGTTTATTAGGAGAGTATGTCTTCAAATCACTGTAGCCTCAACCCTGTAAAGGTAAAGGGGGCGTTTAGCAGACGCTTTTGTCCAAAGCGACTTACAATCAGTGCATTCGTGGGGTTCAACATGTGGACAGTTGGAGGAGGGGGATCAAGGGGATCGAACCGCTGACCCTACGGTGAGCGGACGACCCGCTCTGTCCACCCGCTCTACCCACTGAGCCACTGCGGCCCCACCATGTATCAGATCGCTCCTACTAGTTTCATCCCCATATGACCGCAATTAAAGGGTTGCTTCTCAGAATCACTGCATGGTAAATTGTCGCAATTGTTGGGGCGAGAAATCAGTGACTTGGTCAGAGTACGGACACATTTTTGCCGGGCCTGCGGTTTCGTTATCCCACAATGCATTTCTGCTTTGTGGGCTGTCGGCGTGGCAACGCCATCCCTGCAGCCGGCAAATTATTGCCTGGTCTGAGTAGGAAACAGCCGGGTAGTCAGCGCTAACAAGGCAGACTTGGTCTGTTTTGGTCATTTATTAATGATATTTATAATAATTTGGTTGTGCATTGTATCATTGCATAGGCCTACAGCCAAACACCCAGCTAGCTTTCCCAATGAATAACAAAGCCCTTTATACATATTGCTGCAATAACACTGGATTAATTTAATCCAATTATAAATGTAGCACTTACAGAATGTTACCGCCTGATGCTGGAAAGGGGGGGGGGGAGTAGTTCTGGGTAGAGCAGGAAATCAGCGGATCGGGGCAGATCTCAGGAAGCCTGACACCACACCAGTGAGAGTTTGCAAATATTCTGAAAAGTACTTAAATAGAAAGCGAAAAGGAAATCAACGTGTTTTCTCACACTGTCAAAGTGTTCTAGCATGTATCATCCCTTGACTTAGTGACTAACGCCAATAGTGCTACTACAGTGGAGACGTTTCACACAGATAAAAGAGAGGAATCGTGCATTTTAAGAAGCAGCCAACTGTAATAACCAGGGCAGCGTGGAGGAAAGATTTAGCTGATACATTTAATTGTAATGTATTCTATAATATTATACAATATTTCATCATACTTGCATGGGGTCACTCTGACCTTATCTAACTAGCAGAGTGCACTATTTTTGTATAACAATGTGTGTGTGGGTGTGTGTGTGTGTGCGTGTGTGCGTGCTTGCGTGCGTGCGTGTGCGTGTGCGCGTGTGTGTGTGTATGTGTGCGTCTGCAGACTTAATAACATAGAAAGAATCTCACGAGAATGTTGTATGTATGTTTGTATGTATGTATGCATGTTTGTATGTATGTATGTATGTATGTATGCATGTACATTTCTATGCATCTCTATATTACATACATACATGCATATTCCTTGGGAAGGCTAGCCCTTTACAACAACACTAATGGGAACATAGATCAAGTTGACATGTAGCCATCTAGCACTTGACCTAGTAACTAATGTTATTGTAGAGCCATTTGAATAAAGCAATTATAATCAAACAAATTAAGTTAGCAGTCAATGTAAAAAAAAAGGACAACAAATTACAACTGCCGGCTTTCATCAAATACATACTTTTTTTTCCCCCCATTCTCTAAAGAAAATATAGAAATGTCATGCCGTTTCATATGCCCAAAGATCAAATAGGTTTGGCGAGAGATGGGCGTATATTAACTTGCCACTGTTAATTATAGATAACGGAAATAAACCAGCAGCGTTTTCCATCGACGCGTCCTACCGCTAAGCGAACCCAGCTGCCCGAGTTTCAAGTGGGTCAATATTTCACAGAAACATGAATGTGTTTCCCCTGGGGGGGAGGGGGTGGAAGACGTCAGGGAGCTAATATGTTTTGTGTTTTAATCACGGGGAGCTGCCGGGGGGCAGCCGCTCACCCCTGGCAGACCCCTGTCGCCGTCCGCGTTCCACCGTTACACCGATGTCCTCACCCGCCGCCGCGTGAATCCCAAACCCTGAAATGAGGCGCTCGGTTCCCTGGGCTAGATATCCCCCCCCCCCCCCCCCCCCACCCCCCAATGCAATTAGGATACACCTTGAGGGCACGACTAGCAAGGATGTTTGGCTTCCGATTACAATCGCGAAACTTTTTTTTTTCTTCTTCTTCTTCTTCTTGTTCGTTTGCTTGACAAACGGCGCTTCCTCATATCCCAGGGGGAGCCAGACGGCTGCCATTGCTTTTCAGGTCGAATTAAGGAAAGGTCTTCGGCCCCCGCGATAATTCCATTCATTGTCTTCCCCTTGTTATCTTATTAACACAAAATGACTCACGTTATTGCGAATATGCATTATACACGTTATTAACGATCGGGAGATACACCTTACAATTTGAGATTTTGCCAATTAGTTTCACACCATGGGCTACCTCCAAATTAAATACATATATCAATGTCAAATCTCATTAGGATTCTTTTAAAGGGAATTCTTTCCCCCCGTGTTTCGTGCAAGGAAAACAGCTGGCAGAGCACTTTCGTACTGCCATCTAGCGTTTCAGTTGGCAACGCTGACTCCAGGTCACACACAGCTCCTTCACGCTCTCCCCCTCTGCCGGGCGCAACGTATTCCTCAAGGCACATCTGGAGATGCATTCCAGCTTGAATGCATGGCATGAATGCATCTCCAGATGAGACCTGAGGAATGCATTGGAAAGTGTCGAGGGACGCAACGCATTCCTCAATACACATCTGGAGATGCATTCAGTGTGGAGCCGGCTCCACACTGTAGTGTAGTAGTCTGGAGCTGGCTGGAATGCATATCCAGATGTGACGTTCATTCATTATGGAGCGACGGATTGAAGATTCATCATCAACATTCCCTCGACATTCTCTTCGCACGTTTTTTTTTTCTTTTATATTTTCTTCCCGTAATCGTGATACAATACAACCCACCGTTCCTTCAGTCCTGTGGGCTCACATTCCTCGCACGCTCCTTGTCTGAAATCTCTCGGCAGCTGGAGTGAACGCACTTCCTGTCTAGAACGTGGACGGTGGAGGGGATGGGAGGGGGAGAGGGGGAGAGGGGGGGGCGCGTGAGAAGATGATGGATGGGGAAATGATAGTTTGATGTAAGTGATGATTGGGAAAGGCAGTCGGAGAGAGGGGGGCCTTGTTCCCGGCAGCTTCGCTCCTACACGGTTGCAGCAGATGTAGCGGAGAGACCCACGGCTCTGAGTCACCGGGCCCCCGCCACACACTGTGTGCTGCGGCAGCTTGGAGTGCAGCTGGGGGGCCCGGAGACGCACGCACAGGGGGGCCCGCCTCAGGGATGGGGGGGGGGGCGCTCCGGGCTCGGATTCTCATTCCAATGCGTGTTCTGTTCCTCATTTACCGGCACGGCGCCTCGCCCAGATAACGGCCGCTTCGCTGGCTGCATTCATTTGCCACATTATGCTTTCTATGGCCACCGTTCATTTGTAATTACTCCTTCGTATCATCATGCATAATCATGACCCTTTAATTATAGATAGATGGCATGTATATATATATATATATATGTATATGTATATTTATAATGTGCTGCAGAGAGCCTTCGTGGCAGTCCTCCTGGTGATTAATCATTCTCTTTGCGCGTTAAAATGCGCAATTGTTGTTGTACAAAAACAATAATTTGATTGCCCCTTTTGATGAACGCGGAATCGCCTCGGAGAGAAGCGTCTGATAAGTTGTCAAAATACGAGTAAATATGAGGATATACTTGCTCAGTGCCGTTACACTCCCTATAAACGTGCTTCATTCCATCGGTTTATCGGCCCCGAATTTCCCCGAGGGGATCAATAAAGTTTTTATCTATCTATCTCTATCTCTATCTCATCAACACTTTCCAATCCCACATGAATGCGTCTCATGCATCATCACGTCCTATATTCCTCCACTCATGAATAACACAAATAATCTCAAACTATGTATCGTATTCATGAAGTACCGGAGCCGCGGTGTTTCTGCAGCTGCAAGCCTCCGCCTCGATGGAGTGGTGAGAACGCATTAGAGGGCGA
>JAXIVH010000011.1:12069396-12099396 GCA_036785325.1 Urophycis tenuis
TGGGTTGCATCAGTGACTTGTAGCCGCGATCATTAGCATTCAGCGCGCCGGCGCTGGCTTTATTACACATTACACGCCTCTTTAATGGCTGTAAAGCTCCCGGGCAAAATTACAATCAAATAATATGTTTGTTTTATTTACATTTGTAACTTTCGCCGCCAGAGAGGCTTCTCGATAATTCTCTTGTTGCGTGGCTTCTTACGCACACAAAAAAACAAAAAAACATGAGCGAATTGAATCCTGGTAAGATGACGATAAATGCGTTATACTGTTGTGTATTTAAAGTTATATGGGGACAGTAAATGCTCAATGACGGTTTGTAAATCCTATGACCTCAACACCTGTTTTCCCCACCCAGTGGAATAATCATGCGGACGTTGACTTTTGTGGAAGGTCTTATTTTATCTGCATGCACACACACACACACACACACACACACACACACACACACACACACACACACACACACACAAGCTCACACACACACGCTCACACTCACACGCACACTCACACGCACACTCACACACGCACTCAGCCAGGTTAATCCCCATGAAATGTGTCAGTCGTTATTGTGATGCATGAAGACATACGCTATATGCTGTGGCTTTTCTGTAGGCCGGCAAAAATCGTGAATTGAACATTTGTTGCACCAGTAAAATCCACAGAAATCCACCCGCGACATAAACAGAATCACAATTGGATCCACTGGTGCTCATGGGACCGACAGGCAGCAAGATAAAAAAAAAGAAAAAGATGAGAGAGCTTAACTCAGACTGTAAATCATGGTAGAATATAAATGTCTTTCTCTCTGAGTCGGTTCTGTCTTTCTCTTCACTGTTTTGGTCTGAAAGTAATCAGGCCGTTTGTTCAATTGCATGGACATAAACAAATAAACAGCACTGGAAAAAAAGATCTCCCTTTTCTCTTGAATTAACTTTCTGCACACAAGCATGCAGACACACACACACACACACGCAGACACACACACACACACACACACACACAAACACACACACACACACACACACACACACAGCGTGACGCTCTTCCCCCCAGCTATGTGGTACATTTACTGAATCCCTGTCAGTGAGAAACCAGAGCAACAGGTTGACTTGCTTCTAATTAGCAAAGCAAGACAAACCCAGGGTAGTCTTCCCCTCCCTCCCCCCTCTCCCCTCTTCTCAGAGACTCGGAGGAGAGAGGAGTCTCTTCTGTCTTCTAAAAACGTCCCCAGGAAAGAGATGGGGAGGGAAAGTAAGACAATGACTATGATGTGGTGAAGGACCAATTTGTTCTCATTTGGATATCAGAGATGTTTAATTGATGGATGGGTAGATGGCGAGGTGGCCGAATGGATAGATATGATTTTTCTGTGACATGATGGCTAATGCAGTCCCAATGAATTTTAATTATTTAGCATGTCTCCATGATGAGATCGTTTTCAAAATGGATCAAGTAGAATAAATGTGTAGGCCTATAACTCCCAGCTAAACCATATCATCTCTCTGTCTCAGATCTATAATACATCAATAACACTGAGTTCCTTCTCTGTTCTCAGTCCATATATCAATTGTGTTTTCACTGGACTCTATCTAATTTATAGAGGTCAGACAATTCAAATTTGGATTATTCCATATCTCTTGTTGGCAATATACGATACATGATAATATATTTGATATTATTGCCTGTTTTGTTCAAGCAGAGCTCCATTACCTTCCGTTGACCACATCAAAAAAGCTTGCACTGAATTGTAGAAATAGTGACGTTTTTACAACGTTTGCTGATTTCCCAAGTCAACAGTCATTGCATTTTCAAATGTAAATAACTTACTTCCTCTAAAACTCAGTTTGCTAACAGGGCGTACTTTCCCGCCTCTAGTGATATCGTAACACATTTACATTAGTGCGTAATTGTAATTTGTAAGTGATGTCAGTGAGCGACTATTGTGATTGTTGTGAGTTGAGGACTCATTGTTGTGGCTAATAGATATTTTGGACAAAGGATGAGTGCTGCATTGTGGGAGTGTTTCTGTTCCTCCCCTGATAGCGTGAGTCCTCAACAATTACCTCTGGACAGACCATTTGGTGGACGGTGTAGACCCATCACTGCAGCAGAATCTCTGTACAGAGTGTCCAGACCTCCAATGTTGCCAGGGTTTGGTGCAACGTGTTGAGATAGGACACATTTCAAACAGTACCGCAAAGCCATTTCACTGCCATAACCCGCCCGCAAAAGGAAATTAGCTAGAGTTAATTAATGGGGGTCAATTAAATCACAAAGTGGATTAGAAACATGCTAATTGCCGCGGAGCTTTATTATTTTCTTTGACTCCTATAAGAATTGATGACGTGATGTTATTCAGAAAGATGATTTCCTGGCCTCAATATTCCCTGATTTATTTATCCTCTCGTGACTCGTTCATTTTCTAATACACTAAATCCACACATTAACCAACAATTGATCACCTTCATTTGACAGAAGAAAGACAAATTTTGAACATTCCCGTGATGGAACCACTTTGCCTGCATTATTAAAATCTGCTGAATAATTCACCAACTCTGATGGTTTAAGAACTGCTTCACCGTTGCGCCGAGCCTCCCGGTGAATAACAATCTGATGGGTCGATATCTAATTCTATTACCAATACTTCTTCGGAGGCCCCATTGTTTCCCATCCGGCCCGTCCCGGCTGAATATGCCTGTCCTGGAATATTACAAAACAACAAACTCACGGTTTGTTTACGCTCAGACGCACGCCTGGAAGACGCGCGCGCGGAGGGGGGGGGAAACAACAACAACAACAACGTTGTTCTTTCCAAAACATGGCCGTCCAAACCGCCCTCAAGCAGCGCCGCCTATAGCTGTGACGCTAGCATCTGTTGCACGGCTAACGGCGTGATGGCCACGAGCAGCAGCGTGACGTTTTAACGGGAGATTGAAGCGGGCGGCGTGTCCTTGGATCAGTGATGGATCAAGGTGACGGCGTCGCCACACCACCAAGTGTGGGACTCCTGATTTGCCGTCAGAGATGGCTGTGAAGTGTATTTGCATACCATTCACTTCCCATTAACACCCCTCTGCCACACTCAAACCCCCAAATGGAAAGAGGGTTTTTTTTTAAGGAGGCTCTCGGAAGAGGAATGCACACGTCGGTTGTTCTGCGTCTGGCGGTGATTGTTTGACTCGCCGGGGCTAAAAAAAGTGTTTACATGTTACAAAACTTCTTGGCTAGAGAAAAATAGATTAACCTCCTCCAACACTCGCAGACGCAGGCCTATTCTCTGTTGTGCTTGTACATATTTTATTTGATGCTTTCCATTTGAAATCTATTTATAAATGTCTCTTTCTCTTTCTCTGTTGGATTCTGCTCCACCGTGGACCTCCAACCATGCATCTGGAAACACAGGTAAGCCAAACACGTGTGAATTCTATGTCTATGTGTTAATTCTGGACGCGTGTGTCCGTCTGTGTGTATGTGTGTGTGTGTGTGTGTGCAGAAGTGCCAGGTGCGTGTTTTTATGTGTGTGTGTGTGTCTGTGGGTGTGTGTGTGTCTGTGTGTGTGTGTGTGTGTGCGTGTGTGTGTGTGTGTGTGTGTGTGTGTGTGTGTGTGTGTGTGTGTGTGTGTGTGTGTGTGATGCTTATGTGAGGAATTTGGAGGAGCAGTTGAGTTCAGGCTCTCCTCTATATCACACCCACATGGCCATTAATACCCACGTCTACCTTCAACAATTTGACACCAGGGCCAGAGCTGAACGAAGACACCATTTTCTCCCAATGTCAGTACCTCAAGCTAGTTTGTTTTATACTCTTTACCCCCCCCCCCCCCCAGTTGATGCAAAATATTTGTCAAATATGTTGAACACTACATGACCGATAAAGTGGCAGCGTGGCAGTTTTAGTTTGCTTTAGTTCTACTCATTGTTTTTCCAAACTACAGTTTAGATGAACGCCACGACCAGCAGTGCTGACAACGTCCAGACAATATCAATATTACAACTGCCTACCTATCATCTCCCGCCTTATGAATACATATTACAGTCATCTTTGTTTGCATTCACAACACATCAACAGCAAACGTGACGGATTTCTCAATACCAAAGCTGCTCTGGTTTTATTCCTCAGAAGGAAATATGCAGACCATGCGTGGGCTGGTTGAATGAAAGCTCCTGTTAGGTGGAGCAGAGCACACAATTAAAGTATGACAAGTAGAAAATAGTAATTAATCAAAAGGCCTCGGCAGAGTCTCAGGTAATCAACCCGGGCGTGTGTGATGGAAGCCGTTGGGGCGGCGTCACTAGAAATAGACAAAGCAGGCGGTATTCAGGACATGGAGCAACAGCAGGGGGAAAACTGGGGCTCCAAGAGTCATTAGCAGCACAGTGGGATGACTGTGGAGGCTCTGAGACAATACTGGACATGATGCAGTTATACCCTCCACAGCATGGCCGGGAGACCACGCTGTGTGTCATTTGGTTTTTGGATGGTTAGACGGTCAGCCATTTTGTGAATACATAACTTTAGAAATATTTGAACCAACCCGGGATTAATTACAATGAGGTGCAAACCTGTAATTAAGTTGATGATACATGCAATGTATCATAATTAACGTGTTTGATGCGTTTGACCTGAAAACACTCATGGTTGGGTCGGTCTTCCACCTCACTGTTGCCTCATTCCTTCCTTTCATGAATGTGTGTGTGTGTGTGTGTGTGTGTGCGTGTGTGTGTGTGCGTGTGCGTGTGTGTGGTGCGCGTAGACATGATTGTGTGTATTTACATTCCCATCCACACAAGTGGGATAATTGGTCCCTGAGAAATATGGTTTCATAATTTAAACCATTGATAAACCACAAGCTGCCGCCCAAATGATAACCATAGTCCTAAAAGTACAGTTATCTTTAAGGATGAAAAATAAAGTGAATGTAATACAAGAACAGCAGATAGTTTGGAGAGTAAATAATGTCTCAAATGAACTGTGTTTATTATTTCACTGATGTGGAAATATGGCTAACTTTTAGCTAAGTGTGTGTGTGTGTGTGTGTGTGTGTGTGTGTTAGGGATAGATAAATGAGTTAACAAGCTGTGTCCGTTTGTCAGATCTTCTGATTTTCTTTGCCACATCATCAGCCACCCTGGGCGTTGTCCGTTTCCTCATTATCCCCCTGATGATACATCATACTGATGATAACAGTATTTACAGTGAACACATCATTCTAGCCTTGAGTGTTGGTGTTTGACACCCTTGTGATGGCAGTATTGAGCCAAGGAGAAAAATCCTAACCACTGGCACGTGAAATTGAGACAGCCCACAGCGACTTAAGGTTATACCCTGCGGCTTGCTGCCGGTCCCGGAGCCTCCCCATCAGAAACAGTTCTTCACCAACAGTTCTTTCATCCATCACTTCCAGAGGGGCAACTTGTTCTTGAAGTTTCCCGACCCCTGGTTCGAGAGCGTTTGTTGAGAAGAAAAAAAACAAAACAGATTAGAGAGTTTGGGGGGAAAGTCGGAATTTTGGACGTCGAAGATGAGAATGCATCACTTTTGGGTGAACACGATTTTGACGACCGGATTTGTGTCTTTTTCTGCATTTCGAGGTAAGGACCGGAGTTAAATCATCGTTTTTCTAAATATGTCTTCAGGATGCTTTATCATGATTTAACTGTAGTAGGAAATGTTGATGTTTGGAATTTACTGTACCTCTCATTCTAATTTTTATGAACATATTTTTAAGTGAAGGTGTAGGCCAAATATTGCAACAGGATTTTGATCTTGCCAAGTATTTAGAAGATATTTGGAATGAGTGAGACAAACACTCATTTCAGATTCTGCATTAATTAAAATAACATGCTTGCCGAGAAGTAATAGTTTTTAAATAGAGAATTTCTGCTACTAATGGAAACGGACACTAACTGTAGCCTTGTGAGACCATAGAGATCTCGAGTTAACTTTCTGGTTATGCTCATTGCGAAACGCACACATGAATATTTTGATGGTCTCGCGAGGCAACACTGATGTTCCATTTCCATTAATGACAGAATTAGTCAATTGAAAAACATTTATTTCTCAACACATTTCATTTAGTTATAGTAGGCTACATTTTTACTTGGTGTGCTCAAAATTGCAACATTTGGCCTCCACTTTCACGTTAAAATACTCAAATAATTACCATAAAATCCATCATCGACATTAGTTGCAGACAGTATCAGTGGTGACATGTTGACTTTTATTAACTGACTTCTACTGCGTATTTTAGCCTGGGGGCTGAGGAGTGGATACGATAAATGATGGAATGACTGCAGACTGGCCTGGCCATGGTGTCCATCCAACGCTGCTGCACTGGTGCATCTTGTATTTCCTGCCTTTGTTTAAAGAGTAACCTGCTACCATTTGGGCTTTTGTCAAAATCGGAAATGTTGAAACAAAACCAAAGAAGAATTGTTTGCTTCTCTCTTTTGAGAAAAGTGTGAGCTTAACCTTTTATGGCCTCTGCAGCTTACAGGGGTCAAAAAAACAAGTCGAAAACAAGTCCAAATAGTTTTCAACTTTTGATCTTTGTCAAAAAAAGGGCAACCAAAGAACTAGCAGCTATTTGTTTCTATGATATCTGTTAGTCTCGCAGAGACATAGATCATCTATGTCTGTCCTTCCATTTTGATTAGGACCATTAGTTCCATGCCTTTCCTCTGAATTGGACACAAATAATGGGCTAAAATCCAATTTCCCACTCACCTTGATGGGTTAGAGAGGGAACATTGTAAAGTGGAATTAATGCCTCACCAATCCAAAAGTATGCTAGCCTGTGTTGCTTGGCTACCATTTTGATGTCTAGGGGAACTACTGTATGTTGCTTGGCTGAAGAAATATGATTTGGTGGTTATTTAGTGAAATGCGAGGTACGAGGTAGTGCATGATTACCATTTTATAAAAGCAGCTAGGGGGGGGGGTTAAGCACTCTGCTAACAACGACCACTAGCTATTGTAAAACACTTGTAAAGCAAAGCCTCTCGTGGCTTATTGTTTAATCAACTAACACCTTCACTGACTTTATCAGCCTGTCAGGAAGAAAATAGAGGCAACCACATGTTTTTTTTTTTTTTTTTCCCAATACCAACCAAACATACTTGGTGCCGTACCTTTAATGCCATTCACTTACATGTTTGCTTTGGTTTGTAGAATATATCTGTGTGAATAGGCATGCTCATCAGTCTCTGGAACAGCCTGCCAGATCACCTAAGGGTAGCTAGCTCAGTAACTACTTTTAAATCTCTTTTACAAACACATTTTTATCGAGAGGATTTAAGGATTTGTTTTAATCTCTGAGGGCAGCAGCTCGGTGTACGTGCATTTTAAATATATTGTGGTTCTTCTGCGTGTGTTCTTCTTTGTGTGTGCTTGTTATTAATTGTCTCTCATCATGTTGGTATCACTGTGTCAGCATTATGTTGTTTTTTAAACAATCTACCTGTGTTTTATTTGTAATAATAATAATAATAATACATTTTATTTAAAAGCGCCTTTCAAGCCACTCAAGGACACTTTACAGAAAAATATCGGTTAAAATCATCATCAAACATCAATGGCATACAATAAACAACATCAGACACCAGTAAAATCATCAATAAACAACATCAAACATCAATATTATACAATAAACAACATTTAAACATAAAATAAATGGAACAACTCTTAACCTTTTTAAGAAAGGTGCTATACAAATAATGTTTGTTATTATTAGTGGTATTATTATTATTATACCCTTTTATACTCCATGGGATCTGCCATGACATGTAGATGCATTGGTACATACTAGCCATTTCTTTATCTGAAAACAAGATGACATCATCACGCACCCGATCCATTCCCTCTGGACAGTTTTGAGAGGTCAGGGTTAAGCAGCCTGCTCGGGATTCAAGTGAAACTTTAGACCTGCTCTGGTCAATAAAAGCAGATGACGGAGACAAGAGACGGTACGGTGATGTAGAGCTTCCTGCTCAGTGCCCCATCTCTACGCCCTCAATAGGCCCTTGTAAATCACGAGTATCAGTTCATGTGAAATTAACTGTCTCTCTATTCAGTCGGCCCTCTGCCCCTCATCTGACAGGACATCTTTGTATTATTAACTATGTGTGTGCGTGGGTGCGTGCGTGTGTGCGCGTGTGTGTGTGTGTGTGTGTGTGTGTGCGTGCGTTTGTGTGTGTGTGTGTGTGTGTGTGTGTGTGTGTGTGTGTGTGTGTGTGTGTGCGTATGTGTGTGTGTGCGTGTGTGTGTGTGTGTGTGTGACATGATTGATTTTCATTGTAATAAACATTAGTCCAGAGATGTAATATTTCAATTATGTGTCCAGGGGTAATACGATGCTGCATGCTGTAAATGGACTGAGTCATAATTTAGCACTTGAGTGTCTCAAGTGTTTACGCTTGAAGTGTGTACTGTAGGTAATGGAGCAGAGGTGCTGTTGGTTGTCAGTAGAGCTCTCATGTCGTTGTAAATACTCTGCATGGGCATGGCAGCGGCAACACATGGGTTACAGAGTCTAGAGTGAATCATCACAAGAGCATCTTCTCCATTTTTTTCAGCAGGGTTCAGTGGTCAGGTGGCCTTCTCTCTGGGGCGGGGGAGGGGGGCTTCACAAAAGAAGCCATTTTGTTTTTGTCAGAATCGGAACATTTCCAGAAGTGTCTCATTTCCTCTACTTAGGGATGGGATGATTTAGAAGCTTGCTGAAGCTGAGGTAGTTCTTTTTTGTTTAACATTTACATTAAGACATACAGACATATTCATGTCTGTCTGGTATTCTGGTATTTTGTTTATCTATTTAATTATTATGGCAGCAGGATGTTTAAAAACATGTCCTACTGTCTTATAACCCATTAACAAATAACAAAAATAGAGCATTTACTTTCAACAACATATGTAGAATACCCAGAAATACTCGACTTTTATGTTTCATAAATTGTGCGTGGACCAGTGAATGTAGATGAAAGCAATGAAGATGAGAGCACATATATTCACACCTTCATGTAGCAATCCTGTGGGTTGACATCACAGAAGCTTATTATGGTTTAGTTTCACAGACCAGTTCATATTATGCCTTGTGTAAAGATGGCAGCCCCCAAAACACCCTAAGATAAACTGCTCTCTTTATGGACTGGAAAAAAAACTATTGGGAGGCATTGATAGGAATTATCACTGTGGTTTAGACTACAGTGCTTATGAATACGGCTTATTTATTTTCACAGGAAATTGAAATCACTTACGTTTGCTAACATTAAGAAACATCTATGGATGTGAAAGCAGATGGGCATAACAGTAAATATAGGCCTATTTAAAGATGTAAGATTACGTGTCTTTATGTATCTGGAGATGAATGCAGACTTTATCTTTGAAGCTTTGAGTGAGAGTCACTGTAATTTTCCTCTCTAGTTCTGGTGAAGCAGCCATTTTCTATAGGTGCCTTTTCATGTTATTTCAGATGGAAATTATGCAGATGCAGGCTAAAATGTTTTAGTTATACAAGTATAAATCATTGACGTGAATGCTGAGTTGTGGTGGATTTCTATAGCAGGAGCAAGCCAACCAGCTGGTCAATGAGGTCCCCAAATGGCCCAGTGTCTCTTCAGGCAATTAAAACATTCCTAACACCCAGTATGCCATGTGCAGCTTTAATTGTTTTCTAAATATCGAGTGTATACACTTTACATTGGTGCACATTGCAATGTATAATTGATAAGCTGTGCTGCCCATGCCTTTCAGGTTTGATAAAGGTGGCACTTTGTTATTTTTGTGTTTAGTATTGTGTCCATTCAACCAATCGATCCATTCTCTCTTGCTCACTAATTTAACCTTTAATTTGTATTCCCAGTCATACAGCAGTCCATGTCCAACTGACCCAAAACCAGTGAAAAAACACTACCACTAAAACCATTAGTTTCAGACCCTGTCTTTTAATCAACTGTATCCATCAACTGTCACAATGCAATTAGTCAAGTGGGAAATCAATTTGCCTTCTAATGGCTTTTGGGCAGGGAGGGTGGGGGGGGGGGGGGGGGGGGGGGGGAGAGAGAGAAGATCACAGCAATGCAGACCTCATGTGTGACGTGACTCAAGCCAAACGTCTGGCGCCACTGGCGCTTCTGTCACATTTCCCCGCGGTTTGAGGACGTGATGTGGCCGGGATGTAACCCCTCAAGCCGGGCCATGATGACACCGCTCAGACATTCAGACTGCGCCGTGGGGGGCTTGGCCCTTATGTTTTATTCTGATGTGTGTCGTGTAAACAGGCAGTCCATGGTACTCTGTGAGAGGCCCGTGCAGCACAGCCATTTTGAATGAATCATTCGGTTTGAATTGTCGTGCACGGTGGTACTGCCACATCTCTCTCTCTCTCTCTCTCTGCAGTAACTGAGATACACTCTGCTGATAATCTACGCATATGAGAGGGGTTAACTCAGGGCAAGTTGTGTATTGAAGACCAGCAAGAGGGATTCTAGCTTTCACAGAACAATTAACTTGCCTACACTTTCTACCTTGGGGCCTTTTTAAAGTTCTATTAAGGACAGAATTATCATTTTAAATAAATTAACAAAGTAATGAGTAAAATGTTGAACCAATGTTAATGCTCAATTACATTGAATGTTATTTTTCTTATTAGTTTGAAACGAAACTGTTTTTTTTTCATGGAATACTGAAGTCATACTTCTTTCCAGTCGTCTCCAAATATCTGCAGGCATCAGTATATCAAGAAGTGTTTATATCACACGAGTTTGTACGAGTTCCATGATTTGCACAATGCTGCCCTGGGGATTCCAGATTAGTCTTACATGTTTTACACTTTAATTACACAAGAGGGAAATTCGGCCTTCAAACTTGCAAACACATCCGATATTTAATCACACTGACAGAGGAAATGTGTACATATTCATGTTGGAGGATTGTTTTAAGTTTCATTGTGCTGGTAATTCTGGGGTTTCCACAAGCAGGTTGCATGGCGATGAGGGGCAGGTTGTATAACTGTTGCTGTACCGGGAGCTAATTATTGCATGTGGATAAATCACTGTAATTTAAACGCACACAGTAATTAACTGTGATAGGGCTGTATAATAATTACATAGTCGGATAAACGGCATGCAATGTGAATATGCACACTGCCAGCTGGAGTAGGCCATATCAACACAAAGGCTGGCAACTGTATTTCTCGGTAAGAAATTAATATTTTAGTAATGTGAAATTCTTGCAGATAGCCATTCACATGTGTTTCTGTTGCTCTCTCTCTCTTTATCTCGGCATCCACCATGACATTAAAAGCAGCAATAAGTATTTCTACAACAACAACAGCAACCCTGAGGCTTATTATCTGTACGCCGCACCATTTTCCTTGAATCATTATCGATGTTCATGAGTGAGGGAGGTGAAAGATGATTGGACCGTGGCAGGCTTGTTGCCATGCTTGTTGCCATGCGTGTTGCCTGACCTCAGTTAAGATGTCCAAGGCTCAGCCTCATTCTTCTGAAACCCTCTGGAGTGACTCTGTCTGCCAGCCCCTCAGAGACAGAGTTCAGGGTCATTGGGGCCTTTTTTTTTTTTTTCGTGTTTCATTGCTGCGCGTAATGCTAACAGAATTGCTTTGTTGACCCAAACAACGGGACAGAGTGACCTGTATTTTAAATGCGCAGTAAGTGGTGGAAATGCAGTTGCTGGCATGTGCAACTGAATTGTTTTAGGGTCGTGACTGCAACTTTCGTAAAAGGCCGAGCTTCACTTTCAGACAATAAGGTGGCCTCACACTGTCATCCGACAGCTGAATAATAGTGTCCTGTGTCCTACGTCATGTATCCTATATCATACGTCATATGTCCTATGTCCTATACCCTATGTCCTCTGCAATGGAGCCATGAGGAGGAGAGAAGGACACGTGAGCCAGCATGACAAGGGCCGACTTTCAAAAGCAAATGGCAATGGACTCTCCTCTGCTACACTCTCAATCACAAGCTTCCCTTTAACCTTTAACCCCCATCTCTCTAGCCTAATGATACTGAGGAGATAATACCTCATGAACTACTGTGGTACGGCCATACAGAAAATGCAAAAATGAATTGGCTTGTTTTGCTGCGGCTCTTAATATGCAAAGTGGAGATAATTGTGTGTGTGTGATCATGAATAAAATACATTCGTAATGATCATGATGTGTCTTTTTGATTTATTACATCAGAAAATCTGAAAAATGAACATCGACTATTAAGCTACGCATCGATGACTTGAGTTGTTCACTTGTATCAATATAAAGTAGAATTCTTACTTTGAGTGTTTGCAGTTCCAGATTGTGATAAAAGGAATAATTGCTATTTCAAACGTAAATACCATTGAATTATTGTAAACGGATGGAAGCGGAGGGCGTTCTATTCATTTACACCATCACTGCCTCTGATTTTCACTGACAGAGTGACGCGTTGTGAGTTCCATCTGACAAATTAAGATAATCTGTCGTCAGCAGTGAATATTAAATATTCTACTCTGTTCAGTTCTTAACGGCTTGTCAGTATGAACATTCATGTCACTATCCTCATAAACAAAATCAACGGCCAATTAGAAACGGATTCAGAACAAATGAGTAGCGTTTTGGCCATGGTTTTTATGTAGTTTATACGATCACTGACCACTAACATTATGTTGTGAGATTCTCATTAAATTTCCTCTAGGCAGCACAGACACTTAATGACCCATGACCATATCAATAGAATGTGCCCAAAACGCTATGTTTAACATATTCTCAATCCACTATCGACCGTAAGCAATTTTAGGGTCCAGGGATTGCTGAAGCTACAAAAAAGTGTATACATTTGTCATGAATGTCAGTTACTTAAAATAAAGAAGGAAAAAATAAGTCAAAATAAGAAATTTGTTTCTACGGGACATTTTTTGGGGTAAAATCAGGTTAAGTTCAGGACATTGCACAGACTGACTCGCTTTTCAACTTGTATTTGACAACTTTTGGACGTGCTAAACAGCCCGCCCACACGGAAGATAGATGTGTTCTTCTGAAGGCTTCTGTAAAACCCTGTGGGTATTGACCTTCCAGGTTTGGAATGGAGAGAACAGTGGTTTTCTGTCTTCATTCTGCTGCTTGGTGAGAGCAGTGGTACTGAGCATCCCGCTGTGATAGACTGCTGAGAGAGAGACAGAGAGAGAGAGAGAGAGAGAGAGAGAGAGAGAGAGAGAGAGAGAGAGAGAGAGAGAGAGAGAGAGAGAGAGAGAGAGAGAGAGAGAGAGAGAGAGAGAGAGAGAGAGAGAGAGAGAGAGAGAGAGAGACTCACCTTTTGTCAACTGTTCTTTAAAGCCCTGCTTATGCTACTGGGTCTACACTGGTTGTATTTCTGTTAAGTCACGTGTGTATGTCAGTGCAGATGTCGATCTGAATTGGGGGGGCCACTCCTCTTCAATGATGCCTGCTGTTAGGTAATTAAGTATTTCTACTGATTAGAGAAGATTATATTACAGTAATTGTATACATAGTAACATAGGGTTTAAAGATGATTTGTATGATGACAACTGTTGGTAATCTGAGTCCACCAGCAGTGGTACTTTGTCAGGGGGGAATCTGTGATACCGCAGTATTGAGGAGATATGGATAAGTGATGTTCATACCTAATACGGTATTGCTGTATTGCTGGCATCCTGAGCTATGTAAGATAAGGCCGTTTCTCGACTCTTTCTTATTTGTAAATCACCGTCTTCTTCATCGCAGCATTGTTCACCATTGTTGTTTTTAGAGTTCCAGGGGAAAGCGTTTGGACTGGATGGGAGGGCTGTGTGACACTGAAGAGGGGTTTAAAATATTGCATTCTGTATTGTTCATTTATTTTCTTTGCAATGGAACTAAGAAGGGTTGTTCGATAATGTATACACTGTATATATGTAGATACTGCTCTAATTATCTGAATGTATTTAGTTTGATTGAAGAGTCTAATGGTTCAGTCCAGGTCATTTCTGTTGTGTCCCTATTTCATTCCGGCCAGCCTACTGATGTGGGGTTGTAGGTTGCTAGCAGGCTAAAGGGTAAAGTGCTATCTTGTTATCTTGAAGTGATTGATTCACCAACATGTAGTTAAGAATAAATCTGCTGGATTCTTCGACCCAAAAGCCTCATCCTCATTAAACCCTCCAGCCGAATTATTCAGCCAACTCTCTCTTGCACGCACACACGCACGCACGCACGCACGCACGCACACACACACACACGCACACGCATACGCATACGCACACGCACACGCACTCGCACACACACACGCACTTTGCTTCTGTTCCCCCGGGGATCTGAATCAATGAATATCCTTTTCAGCCCTTATATCCTTTGCAACATAATTTCACACTGTGTCATCATGTTAAGGTGTGTAGTCTGATCCTTATACGGGAGATTTAGTAAAGGTGATTAATGCCATCAGTGTGTGAAGCTCAAGACGATGTCCTTGTTGAACACATGGGTTCAAGTTGCATCAGAGGTGATGTGACGGATTAGAATTGCGATTCTAAAGCCGAATTGGCTGTTCCGTGGTTCTGAAGAGAATCATGTTTTGTTTCTGGACAGGGCCAGTCCCACATCACAGGGCAGTGGTGGCAGATGTTTTAATGTAATTTAAGTAATGGACAACAAAAACTGTAATTTATTTCCAATTATGCAATTAAGGCTTATCATGGAACGGGCTTTAAATGCAGTCTTGGTGATCAAACCATGGTGGCTGTCCCTCCTAGCTGCAGTCAAATATGTTACCAGGACAACCAGGCAAAATGTCTCATCACGCTGCGAGAGTGTGAGCTTTCAGCTTTTCAAATCAATGTTAACAAAATACCAGTGAATCCCCACGCAAACACTTTACTTTTGATTCCCTCTTTTTTTTTTTTGCATGTTTCCGTGAAAGTTATTGTGGCGTACGATATTATAATGGTAACGGATGTTTTGTGAAGCCAGGGCACACACATGACGTGTTGACCGTCGCTAGAAAACGATGTTCCATGAAGTCCATTGCAATCTCACTTGATTTGAGTCTATCGATTTTCCTTCTTTTCCTGCAGCTGATTTATTGGGTGGAGTCCATTTTTCCTCTTAGCTACGTAGCCAAGCGGTGGACCAATAACAATGCACTCACATTACAGCAATGGTGGAGTCATTTATTTATCAATCCTAAGTCCTAACCTCTTCAGGACTGAGCTCCACCTGACCAGATATTCTGTATGTGTGGAGTGGGTACAATCCCGCTTTGATATGGTGTCGTTGTTTCAGGTTTACATTGTGTGATCCATCACTTTTAGGTTTGTGTTCTTTTAAACTTTTCACTTGGGTACAACACCCCCCGGTACTTCCCAGTTGGGGCTCTGAAACCCTCGTTCACAGATGTAGTTCTTGTTACGCGCCGAACACATTGTCCGTCTGCTGCTTCAAAACAGCCTGGGTACTGAAAATGTTTTCCCCTTCGGTGAACAAGGCTTTTTTTTCTGTGATCTTTTCACTTGTTGTCAGCCTCATCACATGGAGGGAGAGATGGAAAGAAAGAGGGTTTCTGCAGTTGATTCTGTTGAGCAGAAGAAAGTCTCTTTGTGTCCATATTTCTAGCGTGGAATGCAAATGTCAGGGCTTTGACATTGGCGTTAAAAAAAACCTTCAAAGAGTTAAGATTAACTCGATTAATCATATGATAAAAACAAATAATCTTATGTAGTGTTGAAAATATAACCTTCACAAGAAAGAGCTTGATGCTGGAGTGCAACAGTGGACCCTTGCATTTAATTTGTGAAATCCTTGTGATGATGAAACATTCAACTATAGATTGATTTTCCCAACCTTTTGCCAATTTGCCGTAACCTCCACAAATCATAGGATCCCATACATCATTTGTTTAATGGCTTCAGCGCATTGATATATTAATGCATGAATAATGGAAAGTGAAAATGATGAACACATGCACACACAAATGTACACAGTCTTGGATGAATCCAAGGCAGGATATTGAGAGAACAACTATAGTTCACTGCTCTAGTTAAACACTGCAAACAGGAAGAAAGTCTCACGATGGATAGGGCTGGGGTTGAAGAAGAAACTTCTAGGTTGCCATGGTTGCAGAGGAGGACATTATCTTTGAAAGCACATGAGCAGGATGCAAGTCAAGTAGCTCCCTTAGTCTTGTGGACAAAAAACAGGAGGCAGCACTGTAAATGACAGCTGGTAGCTCCAATTATATTTGTTAAATGTTAAAAATGTGTTCAGTGAATGAGACATCCCTTTTCCTCTTGACTGACAGGGAACTTCTTCCCTCTAGTTCTATTGATTGAAATTGTAAAATGACTATATCATATTATACATATATCAAGTCACCCTTGCATTATTTGCTGTACAAGTAACTTCAATATTCATCAATAAATAGAAAATATTCAATAAATAATGGGCTATGATTTTGTGGCAGTATGTACAAAATACTATTCAGAATAATTATTTGATCATTTATGTCTTATAGCTAACTCTTGACGTGTGTAAAATAAAGTCTCTGAATTATATTAAATTCACCTTTAATGCGATCAGAATAGTTTGGATTATTGAATTGCATACAAAAAACATCCAACATTGGAAAACAGATCCGTGTTCAAAATAACATGAGGCACCATGGCTTCTTTTATTGTATTTACTGTGTTTCAACTGCAACGACCACCAGCCTCGTCACTTTGAAGATCACATTCCATCGTCCTCTAATTCAATGAATATGATGGGCGAGTTTGAATAGTGATGCAAAATGTATGCATGTGCTAATTTCACCCGATTCATTAAGAACAGCTGTGGCTAAAGTAACGCACCATGAAACGGCTTAGAAACAGCAAATATATGGAATGGTCAATCCTCAAAGGAGCAGCAGAGATATTCAGTACATTCACAGTATCTCCTTTCTGTATGTGGCCACAGGCACTTTAAATAGGGCTTGATAAGAGGGACTCCAATTTCTATGGTAATTCACATTGTCGTGGTGAATGAGAACTCGCGGCTGGACGTCGGAGATTGGCTTTATTTACATACTCTTGGGCAGGTGTGTGGTGTGTAATAGCTCTGTCACAGGCACTTCCTCTCACAGTTCCCTCGCTCATCATTCAATTGCACGGCGTGATTGTTTTTTCTCGAGCGTTCGTCAAAAAACGACAGACTAAGTCAGTTCGAGGCGTCTCTCTGTGACAAAGTGAATCTGGTTTCACTCTGGGTTCCACTTCCTGATGTCGAGTGAAATTCCCCCTATCCGTGTTTCTGTTTGAGCGATTCATGGTGTCATGTTTCCTCTGTGAAAGGCATATGGACACATTCTAATGGGGATGCACGATAAACTGCCTTTTTTTCCCAACCGATGGGGGAACCTGATAATGACCTGATTCTCGTGGCCGCTGACGGATAAGATAAGCAGTGTGCTAATGGCCTGTGCGGCCGACCGACCGACATCACAAATAATTGCAAAAAACAAGCTGCAGTTAACACACAGCAAACCAGCAAACTACCAACAGTTCTGACTTTTATTTCATTTTTGTTTTTCTTGTAAAGTACGACGAAAAAACTCACTTAGAGTCCAATCAAACATTTTGTCTTAGAAATCAGATCAAATGAGACCCACCAATGCACCAGTTATTGAAAGAAAGAGAAGTGCGTCACTCACGAATTGGACGACTTTTCTAAACACTTGAGACGCGGCAGTTTCCCAAACGCCCTCTGACGTGTCACACTGCGCTGGCCTTCCTGTGTGCGGCAACGCTGGCTGCTTCATCATGACTTCGAAGTGGCCGATTAATGTGATAAACTAGTAGACTTTTCGCGCTGCTCTTGGAACCAAAAAGACGAACCAATGGCGGAAAAAAAACAAAAACTAGTCAAACCAGAGATGACATGTTTGGTGTTTGTGTCCCCTAATCTACCTCCACCCCCACCCCCACCCTGCGGCTCCACACGGGCTACGTCATGAGCTCGACGATGGGGTGAAGCACTTTGTTCAAGCCCCGGTTGTCGGATCTTCATCCTCTGACGCGAATAACACTCGACGTGCATGTCGTGTCCGTCGGGCTAATTTCTAACGAGGAAACACAGTGGACGGGGCTAATGGGGCCTTCACCACGGAGGTGTAGTCGTTCGGGGCAGGAGCAGGAACGGGTGTAGACCAATTACCGCCATGAGGTACGTGTGTGTTCACCCCTACCGTCACACCCCCCCTCCCTGTGATAAAGGCCCACCAGCGCTCAGAATGTACACTGGGATGAATGGCATACAGTCAGATTCATCTACAGGGCCACCCGGGGCTCTTAGCGATTACATTTAAAGACGAGGGTTCAACATGGCACTGCAAATACGGCGTAGCGAAAGATGAGGTCCCGGGGTGCCGTCTACGCTCCAGTGTTTGGACAGGTTGACTGGGAAATCCCAGGAGACTCAAATTAGTATGTCTGTGCGGAATTGGAAATTGAGCCCTCTGATAATTGGTATCCATGGACTCTGTAATTTATATGATTGACACGCATGCCCGCGCACACACACGCACACACTCACACACACACACTTACAGAAGCACACACACACACACGCATACGGATGTGTTAAATGGCGGTAAGGAGAAGTGTTCCTCTCAATCCAAACTCAGAAGACTCAAACATCAGACGACATGAGGCTCATTAAGCCATCCCTGTTAGTGGGCTGGTTTTTGTTTTGATCCGCATCACACAGACCTTCCCACCGCACTGCCGGTACCCCGGACAAGAGCACATCGAAGCACAGAGGGTGAAGAATGGATCTGGGCCCACAGCCACTTCCCGGGCCACTGCGGCATGCAATGCTGCTGCGCCCCCGACTCCCTCTCTTCACGGCTCGTGGTTTCAGAGGCATCCCCCTCTGATGGGAGCTGAAATGGGACCACTATGAGAAGCGGGATTTAAATGATAATGACCCACACAGACGAGCTGTGAGTGTGGTGGCGGTCGTGACACGGCGTGGACTTTTCCCTTTTTAATTTGACCAGAATACCGAGGCTACAATACTTCCAGCGACGGCGATGAGGTTCGCTGTTCTCGGCTCACCATTGATCCGGTCTACTTAAGTTAAAGCCGCTGTAGGTACGATGCAGGGATTGGAAGGCAGAGCCTTCAAGTTCTAGTACTTAAGTCTTACCCACAGCACCCATCACAGGCAGCCCCTGCGAGGGGAGCTACATCTGATGGAACCCTGTTAGTACTGTTGACAGGCCTGACATCAGTTTAGTCATAGAAGTGTCATTCCACTGCAATCCTCTTCCCGCAAAGACATGCGCTGATGGAGACATACAGTAGTTTGATAAAAGGGAGAAGATGCAGTCTCTCCAGCAGTCTTGATATTGACTTTTTTTTTTAGAGCACCACCAATTATCCCCATTATCTTACAGCTGATATGTTCTTTACCACAGCAATCAGTGTTCCACAGAATGAGAGTCATTTACAATTCAATTGTCCTCTTAGCTAATTCGCTTCACGCATCTGTTTGAAATGCATTGATTTGCCGTGTTTCAAGTCTCTAGTCCAAGAGAGAGAGAGAAAGAGACAGCGAGAGCGGGAAAACACACAAATACACTACAATGAGACTGAATGAGCCATATTATCTATTCTTCTTATTTGAAAGCACATAGGAAACCATGAAGGGAGACACGTGTCTCTGTGTGTTTGTTTGAAAAGGGAAGTGGAAGATGCTGGAGCTGGATGCCTTGGTTAGTCTTTACACTACAACAGAGCTTCATCATTTGGCAAGGCCGTGGTTTGTATACGTTTAAACGGGTTCAATTTCAGTGCAGGACATTTTGGATGTTGACTCTGTTGTCGGACTGGACCTCTACCTCTTGCAACCCGTTGCTTTCTCTCCTTACCATCCAGACCTAAGTGATCCATTCCCTACTTGCTTTCCTGCTTAGCCATCTACCAGCCTGCCTACTAGATCACCTGAATTGTCAAGGTGCAGCATTTTTGTAAAAAAAAGCATGCCTATTAAATTTTAATCTTTGAAAAATTAGCCACCACGGGCAGTCTGGATTAGTACAATTTTATTTTTCAGAGTGTGGTGAATAACATTTCGTTGCTTGTGTACTTCCCTCCGCGTATTTGTAATTTTATTTGGAAGTCAGTAAGTGGTTTGTTTTGGTTTTGTTTTTCAGTGTGCAACTTTTGTGTCAGTAATAGTTCAACAAAGTTGGAGACAGGGGAGGAATATGCTTTGTCAGGTGACAAACTCGGACAGAAGCATCCCTTGTGCATCTTTTCTCATACCCTTCATTCCACAATAAATGTAAATGTCATGTTTCGTGCAGTCATTTTTTATTAATACTTCACAACATTAACGTGTGAAGTGTGTCCAATCGTTGTCTCGCTTGTTGATGTTCTTTGTATATGTACACCATAACTATGATTAGGTTTTTCGCCAACTTTGTATGCCACAAAGGAAAGGTTACCAGGTCACAGTCTGGTACTGTCAGCTAGCTTTAACTTTTACCCGGCACCCCTTGACATCCATCTCACAACTCAAACGTGATTCTTTCCAAACCTGAACTTACCTTTTGCCACAATGTAGACAATGTGTTGTAGACATGATTAAGATTGATGGTTGGAAGCACTGGCATCTCATTTATTAACATATTTTCCCTGCCACTGATTTCCCCCGACGTTATTGAAAGTGACATTGATTTTCACTTCTAATTCTGGGAGATGTTATTAATGTGATAAATGATGATCAGATGCCATAATATATTGGAGGACATTTCTCCTGCCTTTGAAAACATTTGACATGCAACAGATCAGACTATGGTAGTCAAACCACATTGCCAAAACTCAATGATACATTTTCAATTGTAGCAGGTTTCCAAATGTAAAGTTACATATTCCTATGATATATATACATTTGTTTACTATATATATATTCTATATATATATAGTAAACAAATGTATATATATCATATTCTTATTATTGAATAGAAATAGATTGTTTAAATAGATCGTCGGCCGTGATGAGTTTAATGCTTAGCAGTCACTTTGTTACTTTTGTCTTTGATAACATGGAATCTCTCTGTCAGACACGGTTGCAAACAATATAGTCAACAGTCCTATTGGAGTCAACAGAACCACAGACCCCAAGGCCAGTGACACCACTGCATAAGAATGGATTTTTATGAAGAAGGATAAGATAAGATAGGAAGAAGATAAGATAAGAAGGATTTTTTCCCATAGCGCATATTTTATGAATATCGCTAAATTTATTCAGCATTTATAAATGATGATTGATGCAATTATCCAGCTGTCTGACACTCTGTCTCAAAGGTATTTGTGTGTGTGTGTGTGTGTGTGTGTGTGTGTGTGTGTGTGTGTGTGTGTGTGTGTGTGTGTGTGTGTGTGGGTGGGTGACATCTGTGGCATCTGTGTGTGTTTGCTGGCTATTTGG
The DNA here is from genome assembly GCA_036785325.1 of Urophycis tenuis. NCBI lineage: Eukaryota > Metazoa > Chordata > Actinopteri > Gadiformes > Phycidae > Urophycis > Urophycis tenuis. The sequence goes on from JAXIVH010000011.1 coordinate 12,090,854, forward strand.
CGCTCAAGTGTAATTATATTCCGTGACCTCTATTTCCCACTCCAAGTGCCCTCTGAGAATTGACATGGACTACAACCAAGCATCGGCTTCGATCTGAGATCAAACTGAGATTCCCCTGATTAATGCCTCATATTTACCGTTACATGAGACTGAATGTTAAATCACCCTTGATTCATGGAAAGCGTTTGCAAGGATAATGCTGATCTAATGTTTCGCTATATGTTGGAAAACAAGACAGAAGTGAATAGAGTCAGTCCAATGTAGGATTCTATTTCTCAGTAAACTGAAAGCCAACCGATCCATCATCACATGACGCGTTGAAGAACAATCAATGGTCAGGCGAGGAGCTGATTCCAGCCAATCAGAGCTCTTGGGAGTCCATGCTGAATACACCTTGTCCTTCCTGAGGAAAACACTTTTGACATCTATTACCTGGCCAAGTCCAAATTGATTTGTGTTTTCCAGTAAGGTCTGTGGTGCATCCATCCCATAATAGCCCTGAGGTGAACAACTATCAGGCTTTCTTTATTCCCTTTTCAACTAGCCCTGTTTTAACATCGCTTTCTGTGTCTTCCTCTCGCGGTTCCATTCTCGCTCTGTGTCTCAATGTTGAAAGCAGCTTTACACTGTTCGCACTGTTCTACATCAGTTTGATGTACAAAGGGCTCCTGTTTTCACCGTGAGCCTTCCAGCTGGTGCACTTCACTGGGCAGGCTGGCGGACTGATCTAGAAATCCTACATCTAGGTGGACACTCCCACTTTTGATGTCAATATGTCACAGGGAAGGGCAGGTTTTGAAATGGCCTGTAGTGGCACTCACACTCACACCTGGTGGTAAGATAGGTGCCCTTTTGAGACCTCTCTCCAAAGACTAGCAGTCTATGGGAGAAAGCTTCATTATGGGGCATCAGGTGAATTGCCATGTGCAATTTTCAGTCATTCAACAATGTGGTGATTTGAAAAGTTTCAAATGGACCAAATTTCTGCCTTTCTACATGGATTGTTTCAGTCTGGAGTCAGATTGTGCAGTTACTCACACAATAGTTGGAATAGCTCTGCTAGTTTCCGATAAGTGATGTACATGAGGTTGGTCAGTGCACCAGGTGTGCTTGTTCATGTCTATGCCACATGCTGAGCCTGGCTACTCTATCGATCTGCTAATGAGTCCGAATGGGAGGTACAACATCCACCTATTATTTGTGACTGTAAAACAACATCATGTGCAGTAGTTTGTATTTAAAAACATCAATTTCACTTTAAATCAATGAGCCGTCCCAGTGTGGCTGTTTGTCTTCATCTGTTTTATTGGTGTTTTTCATCAAGCTCCGTCTCCAGCTGTCAGCCATAAGAATATTCCAATATCCTCCCTGACTTTCTATCGACCACATCCTGTCACATCCTGAACATGTGAAGTTGTTTGACAACTTCCTGAATGTGCTATATAAACTGACTGTGGGTTTATAATTTATTCATGAAAATGACTGACACCCTTCATATTAAATACTGATTAACAAGGCATATTATCTCAAGCCTTAAGGATAGTACTGTAACTTGAAACATTAAAGTCCCCAATGCTATATTCTACAGAATGTATGTGTGTGGTGAGATGATGAGGTCATGAACCCATTACTGACTTTAATTGGAAAGCCATAATCGAAGGCAGTGCATCAGTGTGAAGTGTGGAACAAGAGGCAGCGACAGATAAAGGTTGAATGCTAAGTGAAAGGGCCGAGGGATGGAGAGGTCTCCACAAAACCTCCATCAACAGGGATTAGAAAGAATGTACCTAATGTTGACTCCATTCTCTTTGGAATCAGGCCTAATGAATGTGCAATCACTCGTGGAATATGTTAGGGTGAATACACTGTAATATCCCGGTTATAACTGAGGCAGAGATGAATCTCACAGATACAGGCTCTTTAACTTGCTTTATTTTGCTGCAAAAACTACCTCCCCATTCAAACTCTCACGTTTTAAACTCTCGCGAACTTCCCCACAGCCCAACACAAACGTAGCCTATGGCTCAGAGAAACAATAACAGTTAAACAACCCACAGGTCATCACACTGCCCTCCCCCTTGAGAAAACCCTTGCCCTCAAGGGGTCATTGAAAAATCATTAAACCACTGAGGCCTCCGTTGCCTTCTCCGTGGCCTGCCATCAGGTGAAACAGGTGTGTGAAGCTGGGAAACAGAGGGAGTGTCCCGGGCATTATTTGAAGGGGGCAAATGTGGGCATGGGTCCTGGGGGACGAGGTCCGTGGAGGGCCCAGTGTCTGTCTGCAAAGCTGCCCCCCCCTCAAACAAAGGAACAGCACTCCCATTGTAGGGTGCTAACCGGCCCCGATGGAGAACTACCCTCCTACCCCTAGGGGGAACTTGGACCCTATAGACCACCTCTCCCACCCGTTCAATGACTCTGCAAGGGCCATCCCCATGACTAGTTTAGGACAGCGCCCCTTCTTCCTCTTGGGGGTATAAACCCAGACCAAATCCGCTGCCTGGAAGTCCTTGCCCATACTCCTCATGTCATGGTTGCGTTTTTGTGTCATGCCGGCCTTCTCCAGTTGGTCTCTGGCAAATGCATGAGCCTTCTCCAGCCGGTCTTGCAGCTTCCGAGCATACTCCAACCCGGGTGGAGGGGGCCCTGTAGCATCCATTGGCCCACCAAAGGCCATCTCCGCAGGCGTCCGGATCTCCCTGGCCAGCATGAGAAAGGCAGGGGTGCAGTTAGTTGAGCTTTGGACAGCAGAACGGTATGCCATTAAAATAAAAGGAATGTGACTGTCCCAGTCACGCTGGTGGTCTGCGGTGAGAATGGCTTGCTGCTCTTGCATGGTCAAGTTAAAACCTTCTACCAAGCCATCGTTCTGCGGATGTAATGGCGTGGTGCGTGTCTTCTGTATGTCCAAACGCTCACAGAGAGCTGCGAAAACTCTGAAAATTCTGGCCCTTGTCACTGTGGATGACTTCTGGTGCACCGAACCGGCTGAACATGCCCTCTATCAAAGCATCTGCCACTGTTTCAGCCTCTTGGTTGGGTTGAGCATAGGCCTCCGGCCACTTTGTAAGATAGTCCATTGCACAAAGCACATATTTGTTCCCTCTGTCTGTCTCAGGGAACGGGCCCATTATGTCCACCCCTACCCTCTCCATCGGCACTCCCGATGCCTGTTGTTGTAAAGGGTCGCAGGATTGATCCAGTGGCCCCTTGCCACACACTCATCACAGCGCCAGCAGAAATCCTTGACATCCCGCCGGTGCTGGCCCCAATAGAACCCCTGTCTCAGCCGGCGCAGAGTTTTTGAGGTGCCAAAATGACCGGAGCCAGTGACCCCATGACAGGCCCCCAGCACCGTTTCTCTGAGAGCTTTGGGAACCACGGCCTGCCACCTCTCTTCCCCTGTGGCTGGCTCCTTCCACGCTCACTGCAACACCCCCTCAGAGAGGCGCAGCACACCAAACTTACTCCATAGGCCTTTAGTGGCAAACGACAGACCCCACATGGCCCCCCACAGTGGTCTATGCCCACTGCGGACCCACTGCCGCACTGACCTCAGGTCCACATCCTCCTCCTGACGGGCCTCCAGCTCCCCAGTGTCCATCACCTGCAGCGTGCAGCATTTTGGTTCCGCGGTAGTCTCCTCACCCCGCAGCTGCCTTTCTCTTGTGTCCCTTCTGTCACAGTAGCTGTAGCCACTCAGAGCACATGGCCGCTGGGACAGGGCTCAGCATTGGCGTGCTGAGCCCCAGGCCTGTGCTCCACAGTGAAGTAGAACGACTGCAGCTCTTCAAGCCAGCGCGCCACCTGGCCCTCAGGTTCTTGGAATGACATAAGCCACCGGAGCGCCGCGTGATAAGTCCTGATGGTGAAGGGTACTCTGCACAAATAGTACCTGAAGTGCCGAGCCGCCGCTACAAGTGCCAAGAGCTCCCGCCTTGTCACACAGTAGCGCTGCTCACTCTTATTGAACACGCGGCTGAAGTAAGCCACCACCTGCTCTCCATCAGGCCCTTTTTGAGACAAAACGGCGCCCATGCCGGTGTTGCTGGCATCTGTATCAAGTAGAAACGGCATGGCTGGGTCTGGGGGGGCCAGGACCGGGGCCTGGGGAAGGCCTGCTGTAGGGCGGTGAACGCCCTCTGGCAGTCCACATACCATGAGAAGGGCTGATTCTTCTGCAGCAATTGGAAGAGGGGTGTGCCACTGCAGGAAAACTCCCTCACAAACCTCCTATAGTAAGAGGCTAGCCCTAAGAAACTCTTGAGCTCTGTCTGCTTATTAGGGAATGGCCAGTCCCTGATGGCATGCACTCTCTCTTCCAGCGTGCCGATGCCCTCGCTGCTCAGCCTATGGCCCAAAAATTTTACCTCCCTCTGCTCGAAGCGGCATCTGTCAGGATTCAACTTAAGACCAGCCGCTGCAATTTTCCCCAGCACCACCCGCAGAGAGTTTAGTGCGGCCTCAAAAGTCTTTCCATGGGCCAGGACATCGTCCAAGTACAGTCCGCACTCTTGGCGGGGAACACCGGCTAGTACACTGTCCATAAGCCTTTCAAAAGTCCTGTGGGCATCGCATAGCCCGAAACTGAGGACCTTGAACTGCCAGTGCCCCCTGCCTGTGCCGATCACGGTCTTCAGACGTGACTCAGGGGCGAGGGGAACCTGCCAATACCCGCTACGTTGGTCGAGTAATGAGAACCAGGCAGACCCTGACACTAGGTCCAGCGTCTCATCCACCCGTGGAATGGAGTAGCAATCCTTCCTCATTAACTGGTTCAGAGGTAGTCCACGCAGAATCTCCATCGGGAGCTATTTTTCTTGGGGACCATAATCACAGCAGACAACCATGGGCTGTTAGAGGCCTCAATGATACCTGCACTAAGCATAGAACGGACCTCCTGATCTGCAGCTTCCTGCTTCACCATGGGTAGACGGCAGGGGCGCACTTTAATGGGCCGTACCTCACCAGTGTCGATATGGTGCTGCACAAGGTGTGTGAGGCCCACCTCGTCATCACTGAGGGCGAAAATTTCCTTGAACTCCCACAATAGCGGCACAGACTCATTTGCTGTTGGTCGTCCAGACCAGCAGAGTTCTTTTCCCAAATGGCCCTACTGGCCTCTGTCCGATCTTTCGGATCCCTTGGCTGCTGACATGGGGTTGGTATTGCATGGTCTGCAGTCAACTCTGGTGGGCTAGACTGATGGGCGTGAGTCTGAGGGCTGATCCCCGCAGAATGTGTTGATGCGCTGTAGGTGGCTACTACCTGCGACATGGGATGTGAGGAGGAGGCTAGCTGAACATCCTGTCCCCCTGGTAACATCAGGACTCCGGCGCTCAGATTCAACACACATCCTGTGAGTCTCAAAAAATCAAGCCCCAAGATGCAGGGGTCACGCACCTCAGCCACCCACGTCTGAAACGTTACTGCTACATTCCCCAGAGTGAAGACAAAGATCCCTCTGCCTTTCATTGGGGCTGTATCACCGATCACTGTCCGTAATCTTACTGCAGTCTGTTCTTGGATGGTTCCTGCTGGAACAACGTCAGGCCTCACTACTGTGGCGGTGGACCCCGTATCCACCAGGACTGAGCATGACACATTACCCACCAACACGGGGATGTGGCACAAGTTAGCTACTTCTGTCCAGTCCACAGTCACTACAGGGTCAGTCTGAGCTGGTGTGCCAGCACCCTCCCCCCCCCCCCCCACAGATGAAAATAGCTGCTCCCGGTGAGTGGCTGAAGGGGTCTGTGTCGTCTGGGATACACGGACCCTGTCCCGTTTCCCTGCCGATCTCCCACCGCATTACAGTTGCGGAGCAGGTGGCCAGGTTGGCCACACCCCCAGCGGACCAGTAGACGGCGATCAGCGTTGCCCCGTGGAGGGTGGGCTGCCTGTGTCCGCACGGCACGGACGAGCTCCTCTGCCCACGCCGGTCTCTGGTCCTGCACTTCAGTCACAGCAGCAACGCCAAAGGAAGACGATGCTGATGGTCTCGTTGCATAAACCACAGTATCTCTCTCAATTGCACAGTAAAGTGCTTCCCCCAAGGATGCTGGGTGACTAAATTGTACATGCAGGCGTAGTTCGTCTGGTGTGAGTGCTTGAACAAACTGGTCGCGGGCTAGCTCACTCTGGATAGAAGAGGGCATGTCCGCATATGCGCGTTTGCTGAGGCTCTCAATCTCATAGGCCAGGACACGGAGTGACTCACCCGGTCGCCTGGCGCGGTGCTTGAACTCACAGCGTAGAGAGTCTCTCAAGTTAGATTCCCCGAAACGTCTCCCCCCCCCCACCCCCAGTGCCACGTAGTCACCTCTCTCCTCCAGGCTCAAAAGCAGCAAGCAGGCTGAAGCATCCTCAGTCAGTGAAAGAGCCACCTGTAGGGCTTTCGTTGTATCAGGCCAATGAGCCACAGCAGCTAACAGTTCAAATTTGGCTCTGTATGCTTCCCAGCTGCCTTTACCCGAGAATCTCGGTGTCTTGGCTATATGGAACCCCATACCAGGCGCCGCCGTCCTCGTGGCCACCGTAGCTGCGGCGTTCATCAGCCTGCATGCCGTGCTGGGCGCCGCCATCTTTGTTGACAACGTAGCCGGAGCACGCATCTGGCGTGATCCCTTCAGGCTGCCGGTGGCGTGAGCTGCATGAGGCGTGAACTTGTCCGCCAGACCAGGGCAGCTGGTCATGGCAGTCAGGCATAGTTATAGCACACTCTCCTGCCTCCTCCTTCACCTTCGGGCGGGCGCCACTCTGATGATCCATAACGCTCTCTCAGGATTCCGGAACACTAATATCCAACTCTCGGGCTTCTGACAGCAATGTAATATCCCGGTTATAACTGAGGCGGAGATGAATCTCACAGATACATGCTCTTTAACTTGCTTCATTAGCTTTCGTCCACGGCAGCAACTTCAGTAACACAGTCACAACAACGGTGCAAAAACTACCTCCCCATTCAAACTCTCGTTCACGTTTTTAACTCTCACGAACTTCTTCACAGCCCAACACAAATGTAGCCTATGGCTCAGGGAAACACGAATAACAGTTAAACAACCCAAAAGTCATCACAATACTAACAGAAATTAACGTTCAAAATACATTTCTTGCTTGGAAATATTAATCTAAATCAACACACATTTGTTTCAATCAGCAATGTATATTTGTCATAATAACACATGGATTGTCAGCCAGCACTAGTGGATGTTTTGTGAATTATTATTCAATGTTCTGCTCATTTTAAGGAAAAATAACTACCATTTTGAACAATGAACAATGGAACACCTGTATATACAGATACATACAGAACGCATTAAAACAGGATTATTGTGGAACTCAAGATGTTAACTGTGGTGAACTGGTCAATGCACATCAGATCACCAGTGGCATTAACTGTAACAGAAGACAGACATACAGACAGACAGACATACTTTAATGATCCCTGAGGGAAATTGCATAAAGACATGGAAGCATATCACTTTGTGATTCTTCATCTTTTTTTTTCTTTTTTTTTTAATCTAGCCTCCATACTGCAGCCATGAGGAGTTTGGTGGAATTTATAGTCGCAGTGTTCGTAAACGAGTAGTCAGGACGGGCATCGCAGTGGCATTTATAGGTGCCATTTTTGCGGCAACGTTTCCGCGGACACGCAGTTCACGCACTCCGCTCGCAGTGCCTCATAAATTGCCATATGAACCATGCACGAGGGCAGTGATTTCGTCATTCCAGGTTCACGCCAGCTTGCGCAGCTCACCCACGGCGACTATAAATTAGGTTTTACTGTACTAACTCCCCCAGAACAGAGTGGTAGCAGCGAGAGGCAGTGGTTAAAGTGCGTGTAAATGTCTAGCCTCGAGACTTGATAGACCCTGTTGAACGGATCTGGGTATTTTTTTATGACATTTTTCATTTGTGTTTTGGCCTCATAATAAAAATAAACATTATTTATATGGCACCTTTTGAAACGTATGCTGCAATGGTGGTACTTTACGTAAAATACAAAAAAACAAGACAAGCCTTAAAAAACTGGAGCAGATGGAACGCAGTGCATAAAACCAAATGTGAGGATAAAAGTAAAACAGGCGTATAAGTTAAACAAAATAAAAAAAGTATGATGATAGAAAAATAAAACAATGAAAACCCAGCATAAAACGAACAAACTAATAAAACCCACTTAAGATCCAGACACGAGTGCATAAAAAGGCCTGTCTAAACAAGTGTGCTCCACATCGTGATTTAATATTTATCACCTCTACAGTGTTGGTCTTTTTTTTTAAGTGTAAGTGGATATAAGAGTCAGTCTGAGTAGTAGTTGAAGTCCAGAGGATTTGTGGGTCTTGTTTGTAGTTCTTCAAAGTAGGAGAGAGGCGATACTGAATATTTTAGCAAAGAAAAAAAATATATAAACACTTTTACTGCTGACCAGGAACCTGAGTGTACAGACACAAAAAATGATTTCCATGCTCTTTTGAAATGAAACCCATTATCCCGACCAGCCAACTTAACAAGTGCTCTGCATACCACGCCAGTGGGTGGCA
>JAXIVH010000011.1:12111896-12126896 GCA_036785325.1 Urophycis tenuis
TTACAAAATGTGAAAAAAACCATATAACAGTTCTCCCACCTCACTGTTTCTTTCTCTCATTCTCTCGTCATCTCCCCTCTGTCTCTCCCTCTCTCTCTCTCCTAAGTACCCTGAAGAGATAATATCTTGTGAACTCATGTGGAACGGCCATTTAAGAATCTGAGTGGCTTGTGCAAATTAGAGAGGTGTGCGTGTGGGTGGTGTTTGTGTGTGTGTGTGTGCGTGTGTGTGTGTGTGTGTGTGTGTGTGTGTGTGTGCATGTGTGTGCGTGCGTGTCTGTGTGTTTGTGTGTGTGTGTGTGTGTGTGATTGTGTGATTGTGTGTGTGTGTGCATTTCTGTGTCTGTATGTGTGTGTGTGTGCGTGGAAAAAAACAACAAAATAAAGCCCTATTTGGATAGGGCCTTGTTCTGTCCACATTTGACAGTTTGAGAATGTGGAGAAACTTTCTGGCAGAGTGTACACTTCCTATTGGCTTGGTAACTGTATGCAGGACTGCTACAGATTACTGGACATGTTACTGGATGTGTCATATCACGTCATATCATGTCATATCAAGTTCTCAATCATGTGAATTCACCAAAATGCAATTCAATAAAAGCATCACCCTTGTAAGACCTTCACATGCATAATTACATTCAGGAATGTACACAACATTAACCTTCTCAAACATAGCCAACCTTACGCAACAGTAGTCGTTGTCAACATGTTACCACACATGTTTATATGTATGTATGTTTTGAATCTGTGTTACTGTCAGTGTGGACAAGTGGGGAATTAATTAACAGATTAATTAGCAGATGACCCACCAGGAAGTTTACAGTTAACATTTTAGATTTCACAAAACGTACAGATAGGACAGGATCCTATTCCCTATCAATGTACCCTCACGCAGTAATCTTAGACTTTGGCAACGCCAGAGATTGATTGCTCCCATGCAATAACAACGTTATCTGGCACACTCTCTCAGAAATGATCTTCACATGACTGAATAACTCATCCAAATGACATAGTACGGGGGCCATGCATCTTTTTTTATGCAGCTCAAACGAGATTATATTGTCACGACCAGATAATAGACAAGGTGACAATCTAAAGCTGTTTGCCAAGATACACCACATATAATGTGTGTTAAATATCAAGCAGTCCAAGGTCAGACACTCCCCTCATTCCCATTCTGGTGTGTGTACCGTGAGTATCATCCTGTGTTCGTAATCCAAAGTATCACATTCTGCACATCCACGGCGAATAGAAGAAGATTAAATCATGGAAGATACTCGCCGTTACTGCTGATGCTCACAACGCACACACACACACTCGTTTAATCAATGGGGGCGGCCGAGTTAATTGTTGACAGCCAAAAATAATCGACCATTTCTATACCGGTTTGGCGTACGCCGCAATTAATTCCCGAGGCCCGCGGTGGAGCGGTGCAGCGGTGCAGCATGGTATTGATGTTGCCGAAGGTCACTGTTTATATTCTGTTTATTTACACTCTCACCCCTTCTGTTATTCTCCTGTACACTGTGGCCCTGGCTGCCACCCCTGTATGAGGGCCCCATTTAGAAAATCTCAGATGCTGCTGCTCCATTGTCCTTAAACCTCCCTCTATGGTATTGAAAGGTTATTTTTATGCGCCATTATAACCCTGATGCATTTGAAAGTTGTGTTTGTCATTCTGGACCATGCTCGTTTTACTTGCATTTTATTCAATTTTCCATCTGGAACCGTTGCGTTAATGTCTTAACGTTCGTGGCGGGCACAGAATCCTGGAATCCAGAATCCCAGAATATGTCGCTATATCGCTAAATAATGTTTTTCTTCATGTGTGACATGCCCGCCACGAAACACCCTGAAGGGTGTTTGCCTCCACAGCCTCTTATTGTTCACGCTTCTTGGTGTGGTGCTGATGTCTGGGTGCCTGAGTGTGTCTGATCGCCATGACGACCATTACCATTCTCAACGACCAATCCGCGGGCCCCTGAAGTACGGCTAGCTCCGCCCCCTCACAGCGCATGTCTGCCCGGACTGCCGGTGGTATTTAAGTGCGGGTGCTTTGGCGGCGGTGCACTTGAGTCTGCAGTGGAATGTCAGGACTGCGTTACGCTAAGTTAGGTCGAAGGGCAGACACCAGTGGTGTTGTGCGCGGGATAAAAAAGATAGCAGAACTATACAAGTGGCAGCACTGAGAAGCGGTGAGTGCCGGCGATGAGCCCTGTTCAGATCAATCTGTGAAACCGTGTGCGAAACCGTGTGTTTCCTGCTCGAATTCAGTGCTTCTGCTCAGTCTTTACACCTTCAAGTGATTGATTGATAGATGCGTCAACACCATTTATCAACACACGGTACTGAAATATTTTTATGTTGATTTTCTCCTCTCATTTGGAAGGCTGTTGTTAATCTCACTAAACCGATGATCATTGGCCATAAGGAGTGAATATTAATACTGCACACAGTTGGAATATATCCTTCCACTTTGTACGTTTGTCAGCTAATATGCATGCATATCGTAATACGTAAAGAATATAAATGGCCTTGCCTGTAAAATGTATTCGCAATATTATCTTCATTCCCTGTCTAACTTAGCTAGTGCTTTGCCCATTCAAGACATGCCTGTTCCAGACCAGACCGATGGCTTGGCCTCCTGGATTGCAGCTTGCAGCTTTAGCCTCATTCAAACTCTAAACCCGACACTGCTGTTCCTCGGCTCCTCAGCGATACCGCTGCCAGTGCAGTGGAAGTGGATCAGATGAACGGCTGTAGAGACGCCTTCAACCTCCGCCTTCAACCTCTCCCTGAACCTTAGAGCTGAGATCCCCACCTGCTTCAAGTCCTCCGCCATCACACCCGTCCCCAGGAACCCCAAGGTCACCAGCCTGAGTGACCACCGCCCCGTCGCACTGACCTCCACAATCGTGAAGTGCTTCGAGCGGCTGGTCAAAACCCACATCTGCTCCACCCTTCCCTCCACCTTAGACCCTCTTCAGTTTGCTTGCAGCCCAAACCGCTCAACTGGCAATGCCATATCCATGGCACTTCACACCGCCCTCTCCCACCTGGACAAGAGGTGCACATATTATGTCTGAATGCTGTCTGTTGACTACAGCTCAGCATTCAACACTATTGTTCCTGGGAAAACTCATCATAAAGCTCAAGGACCTAAGACTGTGCCCCTCCCTCAACGTAATCCAGACCAAGGAGCTGATGGTGGACCACATGAAGCTGCAGTGGGGGTCACACAGACACTCACCAGTGGACATCAATGGAGCTGAACTGGAGAGCGTCCGCCACCTTAAGTTCCTTGGTGTTCATGTATCTGACGACCTCACCTGGACTCACCTCACGGACACCACGGTGAGGATGGCCCGCCCCCTCTTCTTCCTGAGGAGGCTAAAAAAAAGGGTTGGCGTGTCCCCCAACATCCTCATAAACTTCTACAGATGCACCAGTGAGAGCATTCTCTGTGGCTGCATCACTTTGTGGTACGGCAGCTGCTACGCCCAGGAGAAAACCGCCTAGACACAAGCAGGGTGCTGCCCACCCTAGACATCATTTACCCCAGCCACCCAGCACACCCACTTTTCAACCTGCTGCCGTCTGGAAGAAGGGACAGGAGCGGTCAGTCACGCACTTCACGACTGAAGGACAGTTTCTGCTTACAGGCCATCAGGCTTCTGAACCGCTGAACTATACCTCAAACCCATTGACACCTTATGTATAGACACTTTAAGTATAATACTTATATACACATGAACTTTATCTATATCCCGCACAACTGTATCTATATCTGTATCTATATATGTAGGTCATTCTCCATTGCTCCATTGCATACATACATACATAGATACATACATACATACATACATACATACCGTACACACACAGGGAGTCCTCGTTTTATAGATGGATATCATATGTACATTAATTTATTATGTAAAAACCTACCAGTTAATATTTCTATTAAGTATACAGTCATATTTGAAATGTATACATTACACCATCAATCAGCACTGTTAACATTCACAGACACGTCTGTCACAGTATAGCCTGCAGCCCAGATTCAGTGACTTCTCCCTCACTGACCAACATTATGTTGTGAGGTTCTGTGCAGAGTCTCTCAGGAGGCCACACACTTACTTAATGACCCACGAACGCGTCAATACAATTAGACGGAAACTACGTGTTTAACATGTATTCAATCCACAATCGACTGCAGGCAATTACCCTGGCAATCTCGGTATTGCCCCAGCTACACATAACGTGATCCATACAGTATATTTAGTTCATAAGAGGATCAGACAACGATGCAAATAAAGTGCTGACCCACAGTCTATTCATGTCCCATTTGTCTATAATGTAAGTCCCATTTATATCACCGTACCGCGGCATAATGAGGACCCATTATTGCTGTGATTGGTGGGTTCTGACATCCTGACATTTTTCTGCCCTTTCTTTTGGCCGTTTTCCTTCTCTCCCCGCAACCTGTCCTGACTGCTCCCACCATCGATATCCCTGATTGGTTATTGAGCACGAGGACCAGAGGGCAAAGAGAAGAACGTGTAGGAGAAGTGTATTTTCTCTGTGTCTCTACTCTACGCCGGGCCGCCGTGTCCCATTGGCTGCGGTGAGACCGGGGTTCTTTTTTTAGGGCGTCGTTACTGTGAACGCTCCGGAAGAAAAAGCGTCCAAATAAGTGGCCATGTAATGCCGGGCTATTTCTGAAGGCTGGGCAAATATGCGTTGTAATAATGAAGCCCCTCAGGCGTCTCATTCAATGTTCACGCCGAGCTGTTGACAGAGCTGCATGGAACCTCGCAAACTGATTACCAATACGACTGTGGCCCCGTTGTGAAATCCTGCCCCACTGTGTGGAGGACGGCAGGTATGTTGTAGACCGAGTTCAGTCCGTTGCTGGGACATATTTCCCAGGACCTTGAAATGGCTTGTTTACTGTTGCTCTTGTTGTGGTGAGGTGCACTAGATGGGTTTAGATAAATGTGCAGATTGCTGTGGGCCTCATCTCATATAATGCGACTGCATTGGCTCTCGGGTCCAGCAGTCCTACTAGGTAACTTCTTGGGGGGGGGGGGGGGACGGTACAGCCTGTGCTGGAAAATTGAAACTGCAAGGGGCAGAGTTATGCTCTGTGCAATGTTTTGTTATGGATGGCGCTTTCAGCCGGGGGATTTGTGTATTTCCGTAGTGGCCAGTCTACCAGATGTGGATTCGAAATCTTCACACATTCAAAATCCTTTCTTTACTAGTTTTTGTTCACGAGTTAAGGGCTTCAGCATCTCTGAATCGTTCCTTTATGGACGGCTGATGTATGGACCGCGTTTATGGAGCACTTTTCGAACGACTTGCCACGCCAAGCACTTACCACACAAAGCAAGCATTCCAATATTGCCTTACAATTCACCCTTTCATGCACACGTTCCCACGGCGACGGCGGTCTCAAACACGCGAGGCAGCAGCCATCTCGCTGGGGGCGGCCGGGGGGGGGGGGGGGGTCAGGTGTCCTGCTCACGGACACCTCCGACACTCGGCTTGGAGGAGACCGGCGATCAGACCAACAACCTTGGCTAACAAGGTTAGCATCCCGCCGCGCCTCCTGAGCCTTCTGCTTTCCGTGAATATTCACAATGCTCTGTTCTCATCCACGTGGGACGGAGCGGTGGCCCCCGCTCCTCATCACTGTGAAATCATCTACCTCATCAGAGCGTGGTACAGACACCGCTCCTTCCCCGGAGGGGAGATCTGAAATCGGTATTGATCCTTTTCAGCCCGTTTTAAATAATTTCACACCGTGTCGTCATGTCAAAGCGCAGCGCCCCAGATAGGAGAGGCCGTTAAAAGCCCCGGTTATAAGCGCCACCAGCCAGACGCGAGGTGTGCCCTTGTTGAATAGATGGGCCCAAGGAGCATCAGATGCCGGAGATGGGATGGGACTGGCACTGCGGGGTGGGGGGGGGGGGGGGGGGGACTGATGAAAGCCGTTGATAAGCGGCGAATGCTGTTTTGTGGCGATGAAGGTGGAATATGAATGTGGCTCTGGGCGGGTCCAGACCCAGCCCCGTAGAGCAGCACTGGGCTGCTGCTGTTGTTTTAAACACAGTGAAAGCAAAGGATGAGTAGATGTGGGGCGTTGTGAAGCACCGTCATTTCAATGAATAACACACACACACTGTCTACTGATGGGTGCGGGCGCCCGCCATTGACAAACACACTGGTAAAATCACTGGTTGTAAATTGCTTTAACTGCTCGAGTAAAACTGGTCTGGGAAGCGGTCCGAGGGATGTTTGGACAGTGACGGAGGCAGCGTGACACCTGGGAGCGCCGATCGCTGTTCCCTCGTTCCCCCCCTGACATCTCTTTTGGATGACACACAATAACCCTCGAAATAACAAAAACTACTTTGAAAAAGAGGTATGAGGATGATATAAGACCATAATAAAGACCTTTGATATTGCTTTGTGAATAACTCATAATGGTCCCAGATTTGACTGCCGTGCAATGTTTTTTCATTTTCTTCTTCCTCGCAAAAAAAAAAAATCAAAAGAGGAGCCAGTGATGGTGCATACAGACTTGACACCCCCTCGTCCTCCAGGTGATTCTCACGTGTTAATATGTTGATATTAACATGCCGCTGTTTGTGATGTTTTGTGCAACCGAGAGCCCCGCATGTCTTCAGCCTCATAATTAGTTTGGATATGAGGAATATGATTTCTTCATAAGACGGAGGCAGATGGATTCACGGTGCACGGTGCACGGTGCACGGTGTCATTTACAAACGCTACCCCCCCCCCCATAAACGGCTCGCTCACGATGAAACAATGGAGCAGCGACGTTGTTCAGTCCTCAGAGGAGAAGCAGGAATATCCACGTACATTGTCAGTGTCTTCCCCTTTCCTCCGCGTTGCCACTAGCATTTTAAGCCGGCCATGATAACAGGTCTTCAATTTCTATGGTAATTCACTTTTCTTTTCTTTTTTTACGATGAATGAGAATTCACACCGGATGTGGGAAAGATTGTCTTTATTTCCATACACTTTGCATTGTATGTGGAGCCCTACAGCAGATGTGCGGTATGTAATAACTCAGTCACGAGCACGTCTTCTGATATTTAGGATGTATTATGTGTCTCGTAGCGTTGTTAAAGCAAACGGCAACAACCGAGCCATCGCTATCCATCGTTCTGTCACAAAATGACTCCTTGGCACGGTCACTGTCCAAAAACATGATGTCGTTCCCCATCACATAGCTTATATAATGGATGTTTTACTGCTCATTCATTCTGTCTGCGTAAACTGACACAAACACATCTGATGACAGAGAGATAACCTGCACAGGTTATCTCTTGATCAGCAGGGTGATGGATTGTGGCTATAAACCAACAATTATACCCCCTGTCATCCTTTAAAGTGGGCATGTGCTACCAGCAGAACTTTAATACCTGCAAGAATAATGCGTGGAAACTAAAGTGATGATATATCACCCTTCTCCTGGTTCACCACAGGCACTACTATTGATTAAGAGGGTAAATACAAAAGTAAGCCATCATTTGTCAATTATAGATATATTATAGCCACATGAGAGGGATGGGGGGAACGCATGGCATGACATTTGTGTTGCTTACTCAAACTGAGAACTCTGGGACAAATATGTAAATGAGATTTTGGAGGGTTTTGACAGATTGTGTGAATCCTTTGTTCCCGTGCAGACAGAGGACACCTTTTATCAAAATGACGCATAGACAGGTCAGGAAGTGTGCATCACGTTCCTCTTCCCTGGCAGACAGTGGCAAAGGGAGGATGGGTTGTTTGCTGTTGCCATAGCAACTGCCTCACCGGCTCGGGTGTAATACAGATTTTAGGTTTGGGACAACGCTGACATTTTCAGAAGCATTACATGGATGATTAAATAAACCTGGAAACAAAGAACAATGAATCTCCCTGTTTACCCTGGAATGGTCTCACACGTCTGACGATATCACGATTAATGGGATGGCTATTCCTAAATAGATGCGATACTCAATGGATTGAAATACTGAAGTAGCTCTACAATCATGGTGTCAACATGTGCCTCCATTGAGTTTGATGGAGTCAATCGATGGACTACATGTATACAAAGACAACGGGTCACCTGACTCTGCAAACACACCAGGGGGAAACTGGGTTTTGGGACGCCATGTTGACTGGACAATCCCAGCGGACTTCCATTGTGCGAGATGAATGTTTGACGTCGGCGGTCACAGGGGGCGTTCGTGAACTCAGCCGTGTGATTGGCTGTTCCCTGGTACAACCTCAAGCTTCTGCCGGGCGTTCGCTACCCGATGTGCCGGCTGGCTGGCGAGCGGCGCAGCCCATTTGTCACAGCGGCCAATGAGAAGTCTCCATCAGTACATCATTTGTGTCAGTCCTGCTCCTGGTTGATATCGACGCCGCGGCTAAAAATATGTGACCGTGGAGTGTTTGGTCTCAGGGTAGGCCGGAGCAGCTCAGCCGTATTGCCAGCTCCTTGGTGCGGATTCTGGCACCAACAATTGTGGCTCGTTGATGACGTTCCTCCGAGGCGTAAGAGGAACAGGCAGCGGCGTCGCGGTCGCAGTCACAAAGTATGCACAGCACGTGCACTCTGGCTACTGTAAGACTGGAATTGTGATCAGTGTGAGATGGGCCAAGAATTTGGAATGGCACGTGGCGCATGTCTGGCATGAGTTACAGATCACAATGTCAGTTGATTTAACAGTCCACGTCTTAGCACGAGTTCACACTCAGAGAGAGAGAATGGGAGAGAGAGGGAGAGAGAGAGAGACAGAGAGAGTTCATGCTGAGCGGGAGAGAGGGAGAGAGGAAGAGAGAGAGAGAGTTCACGCTGAGAGAAAGAGGGAGAGTGCGTGTGTGCAGTGATTGTGGATTGTGTTTATTCTTCTTGTCTCTGTTGAGACAATGCTCTGTTGATGCTTGTGTAGCCTTTAGTTTGAGGTATTAACCTCAGAAACCATGAACATGTTTTCAACATTTGTTAATGGTTTAATAAACCATCACCTTTTTGCCTTTATTTTACTTTCATTAAATATATTTTTCCGTTCAAATACGGTTTATTCTGCTTCTTATGATGTAGAATTACCACATTTTTTGTTTCACAAAAAAAAAAAAAAACCTTGACAAGATACAGCCTTTTATATTTCCGTATTCATTAACAAATCACAATTGTCAGTCGGAGGTTGTGCCGTATCGTCTGCATCGGGGGTACAGTAGCCCGTAGACCCGGCAGCAGAGAGAGTGAATAATGGCTGTGAGCCCCGGCACCACTTCCAGACCCACTGCTGCATGTAATGCCGTTGTGGTTGACTCCCTCTCTTCACGGTGGATGGTTCTTCATCAATAGCAGCACCTCCGCTCCGGGCGCGACCAAGATGAGAGGGTGGATTTGTATGATAACGACCAACACACAGACTAGCTGCGAGGACGCGGGATGTGACCTGGCTTGGGCCTATAATGATGTAATGAAATGAATGTTACCTGTGTTGATGAATTTTTCATCCTGATCACGCAACTGTGTTATGGATTTGGAGTCTGGCTACTAAAGAGTTGGCGCGAGGGAGCATGCATTTGCTGTGGCGCCAATGTTCTGACGCTGCCCCTCATCACATATGTACTATTTTAGTCTAATTTGATCATTCATTAATACCCGAGTATCGTCATGCCACCCTTGAGAGCAAGATGGCTGAAAGACGTAGACACAAGCCGAGGCCCTCTGATGGGTGAATGTGTAATCATCTCTGAGTGGGGGAGGTGAAAGAGGATTGGTCCTGACCTCTGTTTAGTTTAGTCCAAGGCTGAGTGTTGTCTCTTCAAAACCCTCTGGAGTGACTCCTGCTGCCTGCGCCCACAGTTCAGCAGGGAACGTCGAAGCCTCTTCTCCTTTCCAATCTCCACAGGAATGTAGCCACAATGACCCTCTAAATCGCTCAGAGAAAACAGTGTGCTACAGCTGAGAACATAGGAATGACGTGTTACAGTATATACAGTAGTGCAAAATAAAGGCAGGTAGTGCACCATATATAGAATCCATTCACGCAGTCGCTCCATCAGCATTGACATTGAACAACGTGTTCCAGTACAATTGATGCCCTTGCTTGTATGAAGTGCACTAAAAAAAAAGCCATTATCTTATGGGTTCTGATATGTTCCTTGGCCCTGCAAACAGGGTTCCATTAAGAAGACTAATGGACTTTGCACTGGGCTCTTAGTAATCCATTTCAATCAGGTTTAACATGACAATGCATTAAGATGTCATGTTGTAAAGCCAGTTAAGACATACCTTTCTGTCCACAGTGACAATACCCCATAGGTCAGTGCCAGAACTGTATGGCAATATTGAGGTAATTCAGCATTTAAAGTCATTCTCTTACAGTCCAGTGACTCGCTGATGGAAAACTCTGTGTAGCCTGAAGGGGAAATGCATTGAGTATTAAGCATGAAATGCATACTTAAGATGCCATTTTCTTTCTGGTCTGAGATAAAAATGGAATGAAAGAAAAATGTTGATTCCCTTCCTCATCTCATTTTCTATCACTGAAGCCCTTCAATTCTGCCCCACTGATGCCTGATAATAGATTGGTTCACGACGTCTGCGCAATCATGTTCATTTAGCTCCCAACAGTAAATTAAAACAATTCACAAATATATCTAACATGTATACAAAGTATTCCCAACACTCATGTACAACATAAATCAGTTTGCATAAAGTCATATTCCCATTCCTCTCCTCTCCCAGATACCAGGTGCAGTGGCTTGTTGTACCTTACTAGACCTTGGATTGTACCACATCAGACCTTACCTCATTAAGATAAATAGTTTTACACCGACAAGTCTATATGGATTTTTAAAGCCATCTTCTAATCAATTATATTCTGTAATAAACATGTCAAAGTGTTGCAATGCCCCACCGCACAATTGACATAGGCATACTCCCAGCGTGAGTGGTGAAACACGTATCAGATAATCTATTAAAATAACCCTGGGCGGGCAGCTCGGCTTTGACTAAAACCTGTCCGGTTTCTCAAAGTCAAAGACACCAGCACAGCCCTCCCACTTAGCAGAACTTGGTGCAGGTGCTCCAGATGTTCCTCCCAGGTTTCGCTGTTGATGTCATTCACACTGACAGCAGCGCAGTCTTCACAGCCTTCCAGGACTCTGTACATTAGACACCGGGAGGTTGCCAGAGCTGCGGGCCGGAGTGTCCCGATGGTGTTCTGAAAGCAGTCAGTGCCTTTGACTGCTCATCCAGCAGAAATTGCCTGTACCCTTCAACAGTGGTAATACAATTGGGTAAGCATAAAAATAAAAATGAATGGTGTTCAGCAGGAAAGTCAATGGACGGGAGAAAATGCGTTGCTCCACCTGCTATTATGTCATGCTCAATGATGTGACACCCAATTCCAACATGTTTTGGAGTTCATCCTTTCGTGGTCATACCTGTCATTGTAGGACTTTGAAACGTCTGTGGCAGATCTCATACTGTTCCGATTTAAAGTACCTCAGCTGGTGGACCGGTACCTCCATCACTAAAAGGAGGAAAAGGTGGGGCGGCCAAATCACGACTCTTCTCCATTTTGGCACCGCAGTGGTGGACCGAGCTCCCTGCCAATGTCAGGACTGCGGAGTCACTCCCCATCTTTTCACTTGTTCAGAGTTCACATGAACCCTGCATAACATCCATCCTCTACCGACCGAAACTCCCCTCATGCTCTTATTTGTTGTACGTCTTGGCACTTTATAATTGCTCTTTGTAACTTGGCACTTAGTCAGAGATGTTGTATACTAGCAATGGTTAACCTTTAAGAAATTGAAATACTTGAAACTTGTTCTGGTGACTTGCTTACTGTATTAACAGCAATGAAATGTTTTCACCTTCTTCTGACAAATGTACTTTTTGGAAGTCGCTTTGGATAAAAGCGTCTGCTAAATGCCCTAAATGTAACTGTACATGTAAATGCTTCATATTCTATGGTTCTGTAGGATTAGGAGCGGGACGGGTAGGAAAGACCACCACTCGTTGCCTGTAACTCAAACTTTCCCATTGTCTGCTTGAGTGTGTGGTTCCACAGTCCTCGACGGGTCCATCTGCCTGTGGCCGCTGTGGCATTGTACTGATTGCTTTAATCCCCAACTCCATGTTGACTCATTAGGTGAGATATGCAGTTGGCCTCCTGTCAGTCAAAATGCCCACATAGGGAGGACGACAGCTTTGGGGAGTCCTGGCAATATCATTCACCACATGGGGCCGCACATTGTCTAACAGGCTGTGTTCAATGCTATATATTTCCCCATCGGATGCAATCATGTTAGTCTCCTTGTTAATAAGTGGCGTCAGTACACAACTTTAATTGATGGATCGGCCTCCTTTTGTGTAACGTCATAGGTCACAATGCGACGAGCGATGGTTTCTGTGTCGCGGTGATGAAGTGAGATAAAGAGGGAGGGGTGAGTGCGTGTCAGACACCAGACATTGCAAATGACTGGTCTGTCTTGTGAGATTAGTTCTTCGCCAGCAGTGATGGATGGGCAGCCACAGGAAGGTGTTGATGTTGTTCTTCCTCCTCGATGATATACACAGGCAGGCTGTCCAATTTGCAGTCGGGCTACTCTATTACCTCTTCTTTGTCAGATCAAGGGAATGTGCTAGCGTCTCCTCTGATTGATGTCAGAAGTGTTTTTGAATACCCTTCAATCCACAACGTGGCCTCTCCAGAGCACTCTTCAACCTCTAAATGTGTAAAAGTAGTTTCTCTTCCGGGAATGATCTCAGGACGACTTTCAGTTCTCCTGCTGGTGGCCTGTTTAACTTTAGACACAGATTCATAGCCGCTCACTTAGATTGTTGACACTCGGAGTTTGGCTCGTCAGACTGTTCTTTTTCTTTTTTTGCACACACGTCCCTGCTTCTAGAAACAGGCTGATCTGTGGCTCTTTGTTATCAGCAACAGGGAGGCGATTGGAGCCCAACAGAGAGGGAACGGACACCCCCCCCCCTGTGTGTGTGTGTGTGTGTGTGTGTGTGTGTGTGTGTGTGTGTGTGTGTGTGTGTGTGTGTGTGTGTGTGTGTGTGTGTGTGTGTGTGTGTGTGTGTGTGTGTGTGGGATACATGAACTCAGGGATACATGAATTTAAACTGCGGGCTCATTCTCCCTCAGAACACACCGCTGTGTAAGAGTGCATATTCTCTGACTCCTGATATTGATATGGAACATGTGACATGTTGTGACGGGAAAGTGTGCACTTCTTCTCACAGGATTTTGAGGGTGGGGTGACTTTTCTAATTTGAGGAGTGGCAGTCAGGTGATAAATGACAAAGATCCCCCAGCATCTGCCGTGAACAAGAATCCTCATCATTTCTCTACACAGCTGGTTTAGGGTCCTCAGCATCTGTGTTGATTATTCACGTGCCACTTTTGTCATAATGCGTTTAGAAACAGTCAAATAACCTTGCCATTGTTGTTATTGTTTTTCAATGCCTTTCAGTTATTATTCCCACTTTTTGAGTATTTATTTTTGCTTGTCAACATGTATCCAATTATATGGCTCCTAAAACATTTATGAACGCTTATTAACGCCCTTCAGTGAGTTGGACCTGTGGAGCAGGGTCATGCAGAATGTACTCATATGTTTCATTATGAGCCCAATACATTCCACTTAGTTCTGTGCTTGTGAGAGTGCAATCCAGGAAGATAATTAACTATATGAGTTCACCCATTCACACAGTGTGTCGGCCGTCCGTCTTGTACGGGCCTGTTTGTTCCCATGGAAAGCAGGCATTTTGTGCTTTTGTGTGTGTTTGTGTGTCTGTGTGTGTATGTTTGTGTGTTTGTGTGTGTCGTGTGTGTGTGTCTGTGTTTGTGTGTGTGTGTGCTTGGGCACCTGTGCGTGCGCGTGCACGTGCGTGTGTGTGTGTGCGTACGTGCGTGTGTGTGGGCGTTAGCCATGTAATGTCGATTTGTAAAGTAAAGAAACAATGTTCTACAAACTATTTGCTTCAACCTGATCAACCAGGGAAATTACCTAAATGGCCGAATGTTATTACTGTTTATTCTCCTACAAAAGAGACAAATGTGTACATTCAAGGCAAATGAATAAATTAATATCTTTCAGGAATGCAATGTAGCCAGTGGTTTGCCGATGCATCCTATAGCCTATTGAATGCACAAAATGTCCTGCATAGTTTGTAATCATGCTGTAGCCTCCTTGTACAGACGGCTTACTATTCCTTAATAATGTGTCACAAATTGACATAATCATCATCAATAATCAGGTCGTTTGGTCTAGATATGTTTGTGTTGTTTATTTAATGTGGACACAAACAATGGCAAATAGATGGGGATAAACAGCAATTGATTCAAGCTGACTCTGTAATGCATCCGTTTCCTGTGAAGTGGTGGCTAACTATCTCTCTCTCTCTCTCTCTCTTTGTCTTTGTATGTGCCCCATCCTGGCCCTTCATCTCTGGATCTGGAATTACAGGTGAAACATCACTTCTGATGACTAGGTTACTGTGTGTGCATGTGTGTGTGTGTGTGTGTGTGTGTGTGTGTGTGCGTGTGCGAGTGCGAGTGCGAGTGCGAGTGCGCGTGCGCGTGCGTGTGCGTGTGCGTGTGTGTGTGTGTGTGCGTGCCTGCGTGCTTGTGTGTGTGTCAGGCATATATATTGATGGATTATCTTCATCAAAAGTCTGACATTCTTCACTCTCTGCCAGTTTTTATTTTGTTCCGTTTTCAGAGAGTGGAACTCTGCAGGTAATCTCTGAGATCAATCCAGAGGCCTGCAAGGTTAGACCACAGAGTGACTCCAAGCTCTCAGCTACTTCTGGGAACTGACGTTGAACTAAAACCTCTGCTTTGATCTATGATCAGAAGCCCTTCTCTAACTATTATTAATATTTTTTGTATTATTCCTTATCTTATTATGTCATCCATCTCAAATCTACAATAGCCTTGAT
>JAXIVH010000011.1:12131896-12141896 GCA_036785325.1 Urophycis tenuis
AAACCTCATATCTTGATACAGAGTAGAGCTTAAGAGGATGTGTGTGTGTGTGTGAAGTGTACTGAGATCAGATTATGTAGCCTGTGCACATACCACTCGCAGTCTGGCAAAAATGTTTGTGTAAGCAAATGGGAGATTTACCATGGTGTGTCAAGTGTGCGTTGTTGCATCCACAGTCAAGACCACACACACACACACACGCACACACACACACACACACACACACACACACACACACACACACACACACACACACAGACACTCACAGCTTTTCCTTAATCTCATGCTGAAAGAAAAAAAAAAGACCATTTTGAATGCAACGCCAGAAATCCACAGGACACAAACAGAATCACAATCGTATCCCTCTGAGATCATGGGTCAGAAACAAAGAGACAGAGATGACAAAGTTCAACCCAGACTGCTTCATGACGGAATATAAATATCTCTCTCGGTCTGTTTTACCTTCCTACTTCGACGTCGTAGCGCCGAAGTCAGCGGCACGTTTGTCCGACTGCTGAATCTACACAAAGAAAGAAACGGCCCTGAAATAATTTTAAAAAAGCTGTTATTTCTCGCGCATAAATTTTCTTCACACACACACACACACACACACACACACACACACACGCGCGCGCATGCACGCACGCACGCACACACACAACGCACTATGATTCATATCCCCCAGCTATGTGGCACATTCACTGTGAGTAAGGAGTCAGAGGAAAGGGGTTGACCTTGTTCTAATTAGGAGAGCTGTTTGTTGGCTCATCCACTCTTCATCCCACAGCAGCCATGTTGATAGCGTTGTGAGAACGACGCACTCGAAGTCGGCCGTGGTCTGCGCTCGCCCTGCAGTGCCGAGGTGCCGACCACAGTGTGCTCTCCGCCTTGAATAGACACTTTGATCGGCGGCCATGTTGTCTTGTGTTGGAACTCGGCCACAGAGTCAGGAGTGAGTGAAGATCTATGTGTGTGTGCGTGTGTGTGTGTGTGTGTGTGTGTCTGTGTGCGTGTGTGTGTCTGTCTCAGGATACACAGTGCACAGGTAGCCAGGATCAATACAACACAGCCCCCTTTCAGAACCGCATGAACTGCACCCGTCAGTCCAAAACACCCCGACACTCAACTGTGCATCCGTATCTCCCCTTTAGTGTTCTCACTCCCCCCCCCCCCCCCCCCCCCGCCTTTGCTGTGTACAGGCTCTGTGTGCTCGCTGACAGACACTGGCAGTGACTGTCCACAATAAACCGCGCGCCGTGGCTGACCTAGCTGCTAAGCGGCCCGGCGCAACGCTAATAGATGACTTATCGTGGCACACCGTAGCGCAAATGACACTTGATCGGAGACGCTTTAATGTGAGACGTCGGAGCATTTCCCCTGTGATTGATGAGTCCCATTATATTTTGCTATCAAGTGTTTCTTCATAATGACAATTTAATATGTTGGTGCTTCGGTTAATTGTTTGTCATAAAGCATGACAAACATAAATAAACATATATATATATATATATATATATATATATATATATATATATATATATATATATATATACATGTGTCATTCTTCCCAGGGTTTCCCCCCAGCCTTGTGGATGCTGACCTGCGTGATTCTAACAGACAAGAGGAGCTCTCTTTTATTCTGCTGCCAGGTGACTGAATCTCCCGCCGCGAGACGCCGCTGCGAGCCCTTCTGGAAGAAAGCATCGACGTCTATGACAATGGCAGAGGGGAGAGATAGCACACTGTCTGTTTCTATTACACGGCCCGTTCTTAATAGTCCTCCTCACCTCCTGCCTCCCTCTGTTCCCCGTCTGTGGTGTGTTCACGTTTAGGTGCTGGAGAGTAATCGAGAGAGCAAATAATAGGATTAAATCACTGAGGGGATAAAAGTGGAGGGCCAGCCAAGACTCACTCACTCACTCACTCACCCACCCACCCACGCATGCATACGCGCACACACACACATACACACACACAGGCACGCGCACGCACATACACACAGACACACACACGCACGCACATACACACACACACACACGCACACACATGCACACACACACACACACACACACACACACACACACACACGCACATGCACACACACACGTGCACGCGCACATGCGCACCCACACACACACACACATGCACGCGTACATGCGCACACACACGCACACACACATGCACACGCAAACCCACATGCACACGCGCACACACACACACACACACACACACATGCACACACACATGCACACACACACACACACACACACACACACACACACATGCACACACACACACACAAACACACACACACACACACGCACGCACGCACGCACACACACACACGAGTATGCTCCTTTCTAAATCAGCACACATTTTTTCGCCACTCATTCCTAACCTTTATCGATGCGTGCTTGTGCGTGACATTGCATCACCACCACGGGGGGTCAGAAGTGCCTCCCAGCCGACCCCGTGGGCACCGCACCTCGTCCAGCTGTGGCCCGTGGGAGGTACTAATGGACCCCGGCCGCCACGTCAGCACTCTCCAAAAAACGGCTGTTTTTCCCCCCCCGCCAGCCGCCGCCTGCCCTCCGAACTCCTCCCACTCACACACATAGGCTGCATCCGAATACGCATACTTGACTACTATATAGTATGAATTTTGTAGTACGTGAAAAATATAGTACGTACGAATGCTTAGTACGCATTGTGTAGTACGGAAATGGTTTCCGAATGCGTACTACCGCCACAGTGTACAACGGAAGGACACTACGCTATCCCACAATGCAGCAGAGTCTGATAAACGAAGAAGAAGAACGCCGCGGAGAAATTTAAAATAAATAAATGCAGCGATATCAGGAGACATTCGCGCAGAAAGAGATATTTTAATTCACTAGGAACGACGACAAGACAGAAAAGTTTGAGGTAAATGATCGGAGGTGACTTTTTAATTTTGCCGGCATCTGATCTGCTGCGCACAGAGGGGAAATACGTCATCTCCAAAGATCCGGTAGCGTTTTCGGTGGTGTTCTACGTACGGCTGTAGCACGTACTACATTAACGGTCAAGTAGTAGACACTGAACAGAAATAGTATATGCTGAGTATTCGGATGCAGCCACACACTCTCCCTGGGTCCTGTGAGCACCGCTGCCTGTCCGCTGCAGTGTGCAACGGGGAGCTAATCACGTCTCTCCCAGTGTCTCTCCGGGCCCGATGCTAAGCTGCGCTCGGCCGCCACATGCGGTAGCGAGCGCAGACTCCTGCCGACCTTGGGCCGTGCGGTCATTATTCTGCAAGCTTTGACATTATTTGGCAATGGGACATCTCCCTGGCGCAGTACTAATCTGTTTAATGTATTGCGTACTCACTCACCTGAGATGACACCGCACCCTCCCCCCCACCCCCCACCCCCCCCCCGCTACACCGTCCGCCTGGCCGTGACCGCCGTGGCGTCGCTCTGCACCTGGCCCCCAGACACCACCCCGCTCTCAGAGTTTATGGCCCGGGTAATGCCCAGTCTCACACGTGTGATTTGACTGCGTTGTGGAGATCTCTGGCAGGCCAGGGTTGGCAACGTCGGCGAGGAGACGTTGCAAAAAAGGAAGTGCATTGAATCGAGGAACGAGGAAATGAATGAAGGCAGTGTGAAACCGATCATTACAGATTGGAATCAGCCCAGCGCTAAAACTGCCAGCGCCTCAAGACTGCAAGCAAACATACAGCACACGGCCATTGAATGAATTTGACTTTCGCACTCAAAAGTATTGCATTTTCTCAGGGGGGACTTGTGTACACAAACGGTTTCCTGCCACAGCCGTCTCTCAATAAACCCGGATGTCCACTCGTTTTAGAGGTCGTCCTAACCTTCGTATTGTATTGATGATAGGGAGCCCTGGAGCTGGCATGAGGTCTCAGTCTTCAGCAGAATTTCCGCAGTAGCTGGATTGCAATAACAATCACTGTCCCTCCAGCTGGAGCAAAACCCACAAACGCAATACTGGAATAAACACAGCGTGTGGCTTTATCTTATGGTTTGTATTCTGAGTGGAAGGTGCGACTGCTGAGTGAGGGCTGTTGGTTTCTTGTGGGATTAATTACCGCTCGACCGTGGACTCCGTGACCTTTCAGTAACTCTCTGCTACGGCCCGGAACCCGCCACACAGAGAGGCTGACATCTCCAATGTGTTGACAATGAGGCGGGGGGGGGGGGGGGTTGGGGGATTGGGTTTCGGACAATCGTTCCTCCGAGAGGCCCCACCGCGCCGTGGCTTTCATCAGCGTTCACGCCTTTATTCCCCAGTATTTCTCTCCATGCTGCTGTTTTTGTTTTTTTGTCTTTAACAAAAAAAAAAAAAAAAACGACTTTCCAGTTTCAAACCCGCATCCACGCTCGCCACCAGATGTTTGCGGAGCGACCGAGGAAGGGCCCCGGCTCGGAGTGTGGCCTGCGACCCGCGGCGCCTCCTATCGCTTGCAGGCGTGTGTTTGTCCGGGGCTCTGTCCGTGGGCTGGGCTCGGCAGTTGGGCTGCCACAGCTGGTCTACTCAGTATTGTTGTGCCGTGCTCAGCGGGCAGGGAATGGAAAATTACAGATTAGCATAGATTTAGTCATGCCTGCCGAGTTTACTGCGGCTCGTAACATAATTCTATAAAATGTGCCACGCATCTGAGTTGAATGGATAGAATGAGAAACGAGTCAGAATTATGCTACTTGCGGGCATGTGTGTGTGTGCTGTAAGTCCTGTACCAAGTACCGCACTACAATTTAAACTAAACATTTTGATTAGTACTTATTTTACGGCTGTGGGGTCGAAATGTGTCCCCATTGTGATCGTTGACATTTGTTTTTTGCTGTTTGTTCGTCTCTAATTCGCTGTCGTGACACGCCGACAGTATGTCACACCACGGCAGTGCTCTCTGTGATGCCAGCGACCGTGTGCATCCTACCGGCAGAGGAGCCGCCAACAGGCAGGCCAGGCAAACGTTTGGACCCCCGAGCCACTAGGGGGCCCCCCCCACCCCCGCCCGCCACCTGGTCTCACCGCGCCTGCCGCTCGCCGTCGAACAAGGGAGAAATGCCTCCGAGGTTGAACGATGGAGAATTGCCTCCGAGGTTGAATGACGGATGACGTGATTTTGCGTGCTCCTGTCCTGTCGTACAAACACTACATCTGCACATGTACGCTATAAACGGCGGATCAGAGTTCAAAGAATCCGCACGTTAAAAAAAAAAAAAAAAAAAGAAAACGACAGACATGCGCGATATTCTTCTCATGTTTTGCTTAACAAAGCTAGTTGCTAACGTTCACTGGTCCAGACGACTGAACTGAACACACACAGTGGTGTTCATGTAAAGGTGACTACAGTTAGCACTAGATTATTTATAGCTTAACATAATGGTGTTGAACTGGTGGGCCCCCTAGGAATGTTTGCTTGGGGCCCCCACAGACTCTAGAATCGCCGCTGCCTACTGGCCCTCGACACGGCCGCCATGGGAACGGTTTGTGTTGCCGGCGGTGTGTCAGCGGCCCAGATGTTGCAACAGGGACTTTGATGTGGTTCTGCTAAACCCGCATTGCATCTGGAGCGTGCAACATAACAATGGATGCATATTGAATCTGCGTTGTGCATTTGTGAACACAGCTATTTACTGGGACCTTGTGGTCTTCATTTGTCATTCCTGTGTTTTTTTAGACATGGGGACGAAATTCTTTCTCTGCATTTGCCCCATCCTATTGTACATAGGAGCAGACAGACAGACAGACAGACATACTTGAATGATCCCTGAGGGAAATTGCATTTGTTACAATACTCATATATATATATATACTATACAATACAAGAGACAGACACTCATATGTATAGTAGAGTGTTAGAATATATAAATATATAATATAAACCTATGTAATACAATATACAAAAATATACATAAATGTACATACATCCAGGCATACACTACGAGGTAATAGCATAGACAAAGATGTAGCATGTCAGATTTTATGTGGTAAAAAAGACCAGTTATGCAGAGAGATGACCAGTTATGTAGTGAAATGACATTACCAGTTATGCAATATGAATAACCTGTTATGCAGCAGAAACTAAGATGAAATGATCATAGCAGTGGGCTGCTATGATCGGCGCCCGGGGAGCAAGTTGGGGTTCAGGGTTCAGTGTCTTGCTCAAGGACACTTTGACATGCAGACAGTTTTGGAAGTGGGGATCGAACTGCCGACCCTACGGTTAGTGGACGACCCGCTCTGTCCACCCGCTCTACCCACTGAGGTACTGTCGCCCAGCTATGTTGGTCAGCTGACGCTAGAAGATTCCTCTTGGTTTGCTTTGGTCCACCCAGGATGCAGGTTTGTATTTATCAGGGCACTCGCCTCTTAATCTCTTCATCAGTGTTGCCCTCTTTCCGCTCAAAGGCTCTCAGGATGTCACGTACAGTACAGTCGTTTAATGAACTGAACATCTACGGTCAAGTTCTGTCTGCAAACAACATGGCCTGCTCCCACTTCGCCTACATTCTCTACTCTGAAGGGGGAAGTGAAGCTGTGCTTCACTTTGCAAGCAATCTGTGTGCATCACTTTGATCCACACACACACACACACACACACACACTTGACTTGTTACCATGGTGACAGTTGTACCTGTTGGTCTCCCTTGAAGGAATGATTACATAGAACAGTTTAATTCCAACAGGATTATAATCATTATTCAATTCACTCACTTTGTAACGAGAATGAAGGAAAGAATGGTGAATTATAACATGGCCACTTTGTTCAGACTGTGTAATTCAGTTCCTATGAATGAGCGCGAGACGGCAAACTCAGAAACCTCTTCCACAATCGGCACGTCGTCTCGGCTCACCGAGAACAGCTGAAAAGTCTCAGCACCTCAAGTCGTCTGGCATACTTGTTCAAATATGGTCCTGCTTCACTTTCTTTAATCGACTAAGAGGACGCCCCCCTCCCTACCTCCTTCCCCCTCCCTCCCTCAAACTCGGTTCAAGGTGTGTGCGCGCGTCGGGAACTTTCGCCGCACGATCCTCTCTCCGAGGTCACTCCCGCCGCGTCTCAACGGGAGATTCGCGCTCGGACCGCCAGCTGCCACGCGCCGAAGAGTCCGTGCCAAAGAAAAATCTCTGCGCTGACCTTGGCGCCTTCGTGTCTCTCTCAGCCAGGGAGCGTCGGTGTGACACTCACATCGCAGGTGTAACACGCATCGTTCTTCCCCACTGACTCAATCTCCCCTGAACAGCGGGTGAGGGCGGGCGGGGTGGGGGGAAGGGGGGGGGGGGGGGGGGGGCGGTTAATGGAAGGGAAGGTGCGCCTGCCATTGACACCTGCCAGAGGCACCCTGGCGGGGACTCTGGGACCCTTCCCCACCGGCCCCACAACACCTTC
This sequence comes from Urophycis tenuis, assembly GCA_036785325.1. Taxonomy (NCBI): domain Eukaryota; kingdom Metazoa; phylum Chordata; class Actinopteri; order Gadiformes; family Phycidae; genus Urophycis; species Urophycis tenuis. The sequence goes on from JAXIVH010000011.1 coordinate 12,139,305, forward strand.
CCAGCCCTTCACCTCTTAACACAACTAGCGTGGCGCCGGCTCGACCCTGGGCCCCCGCGGAGGACAGGCTGTAGCGGGTGACGAAGTGACTGAGAGACGAAGGGATCCGCGGGATCACCTTTCCCGGGCGTGACGTCGGCTCTCCGGGCGGGTCGCGACGTCCTGCCGCGACCGATGAAACACTTCCTGATCGGAGATGTCTTAATTCTTCAGGCGCCGTCATGGGATAATTGCTCGTACATTCCGTGCCCATATCCGGTGTGTATTAGCGCCATCCATGCTCAGTTTCCTGCCATTTGAGCCCTGGCCCATGAAGCAGACTGGGGTTGGGCTGCTAAAGGCCATTATCCTGAGACCTTATACTGGCAGATAGAGACCTGATCGAAAGCTGCCTCGAACCAGAACCCTCCAACCATTGTCCTCTGTGTGTTTTCAATCAGGCCAGTATAGGGAGGGACTATTAGTCTGCCCCACGACGAGGCAAGTTATTGACAACCAGCACTCTCTCCCAGCGAGGGGCTGGCATGGCTTTCCGTTCAGGCATCCAGACACACACCTCGAACACAGCCTCCTAGGTCTTCATTTTATATTCATTAGTCACCAAAAAAAAAGACTCTGAACAAATTCCCTCCCTTCCTCCCCCCCCCCCCCCCCCTCCCACTCTGAAGCCAATAGAATGGAAAATAAATAATTGGGGTCAACATAATCAAACACTTTTTATTGGTCCAAAGAGGGTAAAAAAAAACAATGTCCAATTTGTATTCATTACAAACAAATCTATTAAATATCTAATTAAAAACAGGGTGTCCTTGACTGATCAGTGGAACCGATCCTTTATTAATTAGGACCTCAAACTCTTCAGACAGGTCGTCTGTTTCCTCCCAGACGGCTCTGTCCCCGTCACAACACAAAAAAGAGAGCGAGCTGGCCACCTTAAATATGAAGTGTATCTCACCATGGCTCCCTTTGCTCCTTCCCGTTCTCATTAAGTCTGGCATTGTCAGATTTATCGTTAACACTTACATTGGATTCAATTTCCTGTCTGAGAGTCTGGGTGGCTTTCTTAACCCTGTTGGTGGAGCAAACTGCGTGCTTCTGACAGAGTGTGCAGCTCCCTCACCTCCTGACGTCGGCTTACAGAATTTAAATTACATTTTCTACCTTTCCACGGTAGTCAGCATTTTCTTTCCTTCCTTTCTTCCAGCTTTTGACACGTTTCTTAAAAAGGGTTCTAAACAGCAGGCTTAATGTTTCTTTTCATCTGGCGCGAGCTAAATCACATCCAACATATGTTTGATGAACAGCAGCAAATTTGCTGAATTTCTCTATCCGGGCTATAAATAATGTCAACACGCGACGTTATTCACGCCGCGCGGAAACTGTCAACTAACACGGCGCCACCTCGCCACGACGTTTCTAAAGAGAAGAAATGAAGTGTCGAATGTTCAGACTGCGGACCGAGTGAATCCAAAATGTTCCCCCTGGCCGTTCACATTCACAGACAGCGGAAATGTCCAGACGTTGAACTTGGACGGGGCGCGTCTCGTCAGCTTAACACTGGTCCAGACGTTGAACTTGGACGGGGCGCGTCTCGTCAGCTTAACACTGGTCCAGACGTCCGTGCAGAAGCAGGCGGTCCAGTGGGGTCACATCTTCTTCTGGAGGAATAGTGACAATGATTGGCAACACCGTTCAACGTAATGAGGATGAATGGTGTGGATCTGCCTTGTTCTGCCTTGGCGTCACGGTCAAACACAGGCACACACACACACACACACACACACACACACACACACACACACACACAAGCACACGCACGCCCACACAAGCACCCACACACACGCATATGCACAAACGCACACACACACACACACACGCACAAGCACAAACACACGCACGCATGCGCACACGTGCACATACACGCACACACACACACGCATATGCACACACACACACACACACGCACACACACACACACACGCACGCATAAGCACGCACGCACACACACACACACATAAGCACATGCATGCGCACACACACCCACACACACACACACACACACACACACACGCACGCGCGAATGCAAGCACGCACACAAACATGCACACACACACACACACACACACACACACACACACACACACACACACACACACACACACACACACACACACAGACACACACAGGCACACACACACACACACACATCCGTCTAATTTGACGGTCCTCTTTCGCCACGGCTTCTGCCTGAGCAAACAGCAAACAGCTCCTGCACACATCGTACAACTCACAGCAGCAGATGCTCTGCCCGCTCCAGATGGATACAGTTATACTTGTCACAGTGTGCTGAATTAAATGCCGCGCTTCCTTCCGCGCTGCACTTTGTGTCCAGCTGAGCGTGTACTTCTCAGTTCAAACGAGAAGGAAAAAAAAAACAACAACCTGTGTTGAAGCTTTGTTATTCGAGTCAACATCGTCATCCCTTTTTCAGTAGCACCCTGTTGTGCATGACTGTTGACTGACTGCATGCATTAGGCCGGATGAAGGTGAATGCCGAATGCTGTGAGTGTTTGTTTTTTTTGTCAGCATAGG
>JAXIVH010000011.1:12146896-12151896 GCA_036785325.1 Urophycis tenuis
TCAGTGTGTGTGTGTGTCAGTATGTGTGTCAGTGTGTGTGTGTGTGTGTCACACACACGTACGAGCACACACACACACAGAGATAGAGTTGTTGGTTGTTTCCTAGAAGCCACCAATCAAACCGATCAAAAGGACAGAAAATAACAGTAAATAGATTCAAGGCTACCGTTTGAAACGCATCATGCCACGACTCTGGCTTGACCGAACAGATAAGAGGCTCTCGCCAGAGACACCATTCAGCCCATTCTCCCGATACGGTACAAACGGGTCGGGTTTCCTTGTAGATGTCGGTGCTTCTGTCAGGGGACCGATGTAGAGCTGAATCCATATCAGCCATATGGGAAACTGGATACTGGTGTTTTCATTCAGAAACGCTGTTCTCAAACCACTCGATGTTACGCTGATAAAACAAAGGCTTAGAGTTCTGTCAGGATGCACTCGCTGACTTGATCTCTCCCTCTCATCGTTCATTCAGGATCCCTTTAACCGATCTAGATCATATATTCGAAGCTGCTGTTGGGAACGTTTTAAGAGCTTTTATCTGAGTTTCAGTTAGTTCGCTATTAGTGAGTGAAAAGCGCGGTGAGAATGTGTGTTTCCAGTTGACTGGCCTTGCCTCTTCATGGGCCTGTTTAGGTTTCAGACCGCTGCCGACGCATCTCTGACCAATCAGTGCGTGTCCTCCGTGATTCGTCCAGGGAATCCATCCCGGCTTGTCCATCACAGGTGCATGAAATGTAACACCTCTGAAAGGCGGAGAACCGTGCGGAGGACCCCATAGAGGGAGAGGAATCCCTCTTGGCTGTGTGGTTTCAAAAGCTTGCTCTTTCCCAGCCTTTCTGCTGTGTCGCTTTACAACTGCCCGGACCTTACCTTACCTTACAGCACCTTTAAGGTAACACCTAAACGTATCCGTCTTCAACGTCATGTCTAAACATACCTACATATCTATTTGTCATGGAATGATGCAACACACCTCTGTGCAATTGATGTTTTGTCAAAATATAAACAAAGTGAAAGCACACACGCGGACACACACACACACACACACACACACACACACACACACACACACACACACACACACACACGCTGATGGAGTCAATCAAGGTGATATTATTTGTTGCAAATGAATAAGCACAATTGCAATGGAATTGAATGGAAGTGATAGTGACTGGATCCTGGACTGAATATGAGCCCATGATTGACCTCCAACGTTACCGTTAACCATTCTAGACTAGAGTACTATCCATTCAGTCCTGACGGCATTGATCGTTAAAAGCGGATGACAAGGGACCGGGGGAATGTAGAGCTTTCTACTACCTCGGTTGGCCCTTGTGAATCACTTCATGTGAAATGAATTGTGGTGTTATTCAATAAGCCCTCTGCCTCTCTGCTCACAGGACAGCCCTTTGCGGGCTTTATTTATTTTATTTAATATTGGCCTTCCTCACGTAATATGTTGGCTTTAATTCGAGTCCAGGAGTGATTAGATGCGGTGATGTGAAGTAGTTCATGTTTAGTCATCAACAACAAGAACTAGAATTGACTCACCCATCTTCAAAGCATGTACATGATGATAACAGAGACATCATTGAAGGTGTCAGCATTCACCCACAATGGGTGAATGGACGGCAATCAGCAAATAGCAATTAGTCCAGACATGGACATGCTTTTTTTATCCTTTGTTTTTTTGTTTGTTTGTGTGTTGGTGTCTGTGCATGCGTGCATGTGTGTGTGTGTGTGTGTGTGTGTGTGTGTGTGTGTGTGTGTGTGTGTGTGTGCGTGGGTGCATGCGTGTGTGTGTGTGTGTGTGTGTGTGTGTATGTGTGTGTGTGTGTGTGTGTGTGTGTGTGTGTATGTGTGTGTGTGTGTGTGTGTGTGTGTGTGTGTGTGTGTGTGTGTGTGTGCGTGCGTGCATGTGTGTGTTGCATTCCCCACGCGTACTTTGTGTGTTTGCGTGCCGTTAGTTCCAGCTGACTAAGCGGTATGTAACATGTTTAGATTGAGGTAAAGATAGACAAACAACACTCCTACATACACCCTAGGGCCAGTGATATGTGTTGCATGCTGGGATAATGTGTTCTGTCCCAGCAGCCCCCTCAGTCCAGTGGAACGTAACTGCGGTCCCACTGCGTCTAATAAGTAGGTTTCAACCTGTGATGAACGACTCATTAAAGATCTTTCGAGGTCAAATTCAACCCAATACAAATCATATGCATAATCATAACTCAGAGAAACAATTCCGAAGATGATGTTCTAACCATGCGTGAATGTGTTGTTTTCAAATGTTGGTTTTACACCAGAGAGGATTTTATGTTTCATTATTTAACATTGTACACACTTCCTTCGTGGGATGGCTCATTGAAAAATCTATTCCTGGCTTCCCTTAATGAATCTCGTAGCCCTGGAGCACTGTAGTAATTACTCTAATACGTCAGAGAGAAGGAGGACAAATATAGTGTGGAGAAACCTTTTAGAAAATAGATTAAAAAACACCGATTATTCAGTCTAATCAGTGACACCGGTCAGCGCGAGGCGTTGTGTTTCGAGGAACGCTCTCAGGGCACACAGTCGGGCGATGAGTTTGAACCTGAACCTTGATTCACCTCTCCCTGTGTATGCTACGGAGAACATGAGTCAACCGCAGTGTGTTCAAACACGGTGAAACTCACGCATGCACCTCAGCACCTACACCCTCGTCAGTACTACAGGGCTCATCATGTGCTTTTTTTTTCAGGTTTCTTTCTGCTCCCTTTCCTGTGGAATACTGCTTGCTTATCCATGTGTATGGCTCCGCTGCAATACAAAGCTCCGAGTGCCGAGGGGAATCACTCTGCACACAAAATACCTCCTCTGAACTGTCTGAAAACGCTTGCTTGCCGTTACTTAGTGATGTCACCAAGTGGGGTTCGGATCTGGTTCCGTTCGCCGTCAGCGCCAGGCGAGTTCCTTGTGTGTGGTCTTCCAGAGAAGGATGAACGGAAGAACCAGTGGTTGAAATTCATTTTGAACCTCCATGCTTCCTGTACGGGCCCACAGTTCACTGCTGGGTCGTTGCAACCCTGTAGGCTCAGGATCGCAGCCTGTATGTTTGCTTCCTTGTGATGCTTAAAACAAACAAGGCAGCCACTATCGAGTGTTTGTGTGCAGAGTTGTGGGTTGTTGCGGAGCTGTACACCCAGTGTGAAAGCTAACAATATCTTGTTCAAATGTTTTTGGTTAGTCAGCTGTAGGCCTTGGCTCACTTGCCAGCTCACGTTATTGTGTTAGCTAAAAGTGTGTAGAAATGTGCTGATGGCTGGGAGTTGCATTTATGATTACACAAACGGTAATGGTACAGCGGTAATAAAGGTATTTATCATGGCTGCCAGGGCTGTATGTGATATTGTGTTTGTACATTGCTGTACAAACCTGCGTATGGTAAAGCTGTCTGCTGGCTCGTGTTATGCAAGTCCAAGCAGAGTGAATGACGTCCTGCAGAGCCAATAAAAACAGGCCCTCATTTTACTTTGGAAAACATCTTTGTTAAACATAACACATTTTTTTAATTAAAATATTTTAATTATCATGAACACCCTTGACAGACTTGGAAGGTAGGTGGACTCCAGACACAATGACAACTCGGACAGTGCTTCCTAGAGCAGCTCCAGCTGACAAAAGACTGTTATTGTGACAAAAAAAAAGTTGCTTTGAGAAAAAAAACGAAAAAAAAAACAATAGTTTCTAATTTTGTCACTAATTATTTAGGTCTGTAAGTATAATTACACCTCTCTTGTTTTGATTTTATCTTCGACATTTGAAGCACATTACGTGGAACACTAAATGGAATTCTATTCCACCCCTCAAAGGTCGTCAGCTTAATTGATGGTGTTCTTGTTAGTTCTCCAGGCCTGGATGTGATTACTGTGCATCTCACAACCTAGTGTGGAAAATAAGACAAAAATAAATAAGACAAAAAGTACAACTAATAACAATAAAATATTGTTTTAAATTACAGCAAATGAGAACTCAGGTGGCAACCTACGCTTAGGGCAAATATTGATCCCGGAAGCAACATGTGCTTCACTGTTTAACATTTCTTTCAAATTAAATTAAGTTTAGTTAAGAAAGACAATGGTGTAAAACATCACCTTCTACGTGGAGGATCATCTACAGGGAATCAGGTGGTGCAGGGTCCTGTTGCCAGGGGAAGGCTGCAGAAATGGAGCAATTGATTGCACAATCGATCAAGTTGGAACCGTATTATCACGGTTAGACCATCACATCTGCTGTATAAGATGCTGGTCCAGCTGCTGGGGTGTGATACACACACTAAGCCTTTGACCAATCAAAACAGAGTGGGCCAGCTGACCAATCAGAGCAGACTGGGCTATTGGGGAGGGGTGCCTTAAGTGTTTCTGACAAAGGGCATTTCGGCAGAAATGAACAGTGGGAAAATGGTAAGCCGTATTTTTAACATTAAAGCTTGTAAACTCATTGTAGTATAACCCCCAAATTAAATGATTGACCACAAGAATTGCTTGATAGTACCCCTTTAATATAAGCTCTAAATTTGACACACACACACACACACACACACACACACACACACACACACACACACACACACACACACACACACACACACACACACAACACACATGCACACACACACACACACACACACACACACACACACATGCACAACACGTGCGAGTAAAGTAGGGGAGTGTGGGCCCTTAATGCCAGCAGGATTAAAAGGCTGGCCATATAATTGCTTGCTGAGTTATGACTAATAATGTTAATTACCTCACAGGATGTGTTTTGAATAACAATGGGGGGTTAATCTGAAACGCCTAAGCCATGTCCCCTGCACAAGTCCGCTCATACCCACTATTATATTTTACAGTGTTAGGATGTTGTGTGGTTCTGGTTCTGGTTCTCTTGACGCAGACCCGGATCCATTCCCTGATATCTCACGCACGCTGTGAGCGCCATCTTATTCTGCCGGGTTGATT
>JAXIVH010000011.1:12156896-12184396 GCA_036785325.1 Urophycis tenuis
ATAAATCCGTTGTATTTATATCCATGCGTGTGTAGTGTGGTCAGTGAACCGTAAGGCTGTCCTCACCACATGTATTGATTAAGTGTAGTGTGGTCAGTGAACCGTAAGGCTGTCCTCACCACATGTATTGATTAATTGCCAATATATGGGGTAGAGACCCCCGAAGCATCGTAATTAACTAGCTTTTGACAGGATATGATATATATATATATATATATATATATATATATATATATATATATATATATATATATACATACATATACATGAGCAATATGCCTCTACTGCTCCATGTTTCTGCTTCTGAAATTAATGCAAAAGCAGCTTTCCGTCCTTATCCTGAGCCACATTATTCATGAAGCTGCACTGATCTGATCGCAGATCTTCTCTCAAATGACTTGAATGTTGCATGAAGCGTGTTTGGCTGAGGGACAGGGGCACGGCGCCACAGCCCAGTTTTTAACATGGATATCAGCCTGCCACAGGTTCAGTCCTCCGCGAGGGTGAAACCTGTTCTGGTGTAACGGGGGGGGGGGGGGGGCACCGTCTCTCCGGAGAAGGCATGATACAACATGTTTTGGATTCTGTTGCACCCAAATATTGTATGGTTGAGAAATAACCCCAGGCAGTGTAAGCATCCCGACCTCTGGAACATCCAGCCAAGAATATTAAGAAAATGTTTTCCAAAAATGAAAACACTAGCCCTCATTGCCTACTCTCACATTCACTCTCTCCCCTAACTATCTGCGGGAGATAGTGTCTTGTGCACTCATGTGAAACGACAATTTCAAAATGCCAAGTGGCTGGTTTTGTTGCAAGCCTTAATATGCAAATCAGGAACGATCATGAATGAAAATGCATGTATACCACGGCAATACCTTTTTTTAATTTGAACATTTAACATAAGTAATGAAACGTAATTTGGACCGTTATGCAAGTGTGGCATAAATATGAAGTAAAGTGCTTATCTTATCCACACAAAAAAGGGAACATTTCTAATTAAGCAGTCCATCACTTTGTCTTTGCAAGAATAGTCTACATGTTACTTGGTTGTAAAGTAAATGGGGATGCAAAGCAGAGCTTGCTAATGAGACCTTTTCACAACTGCACAAAAGCCACCTTTAAATTCATGCTGCTTACACGCACACACACACACACACACACTCTCAAACACGCACACCGACACACGCACACACACACACACACACACACACACACACACACACACACACACACACACACAGAGACACACACACACACACAGACACACACACTCTCACACTCACACACAGAAACTTGTCACTCCATCTGGTGATACAGAAACGTGTTGAAATTCGATTGATGCGATCAATCCACCAGGCGCCGCATCCATCGTTGATGCTTCACATATTTGGTGCGACTTAAATCAAACGGCTCTCTTATCAACCCTAATGGCTGCAAGACTTACTTCATTTACCATTTAGCCTTCACACACATTTTCACACACTTTTTAATGAAATATGCCTCGCTTCACTTCTCACCATTTACCTGTTCGTCTTAACATCTTTTAATGGCTGATTGGCGGTGCATTGTTTGCAGTTTTGAATATGTCAATTGGCACTCTCCATGAAATATGTTTTTGAATCAGTCCTGCTTCTTGGGAAGAATCAATGCATAATACAAAGTCGTGAGTCTTTTCAAGCTGTGTTGTTTGGCAGCTTCGTCCGACGTGCAATTAGAAATCAGATTAAATGATCAATGAATCCTGCTGATTGATAGTCGATGATATAGAGCGGACAGAGCAGACGACTGAAGAATACAATAGTGTGGTTGTTTTGTGTTTTGTTGTGTTATTGATGTCTGTTGTTTTTGTCTCTTAATAGTGAGTGTGTACAATAGGTCTTATTCGGTACACGTACAAACATAGCTTTATGTGATTACTAATGCATGTGCCGTACATGTATGCATAGATATGCACACACATCACTCTCTGAGGAGAACTGAATGAATGACCCTGATAGAAAACATCCTCTTTGTGCATTCTAGTGAATGTGTTCATATATACAATGCACTTTGACAAAGGCAGTGCTGCTCTTTTGAGGGTTCCCCCGGCAGCATTGTTGATTTTGACCTTGCTGGTATTTATGGAGAGAAGCACGACTCTCTCTCTCTCTCTGTGTCTTTATTTTTGCCGTTTTGTGACTGAGTCGCCTGCTGTGACACACTGCTGAGAGACCTTCTGGAACAGATGATGGTGGGAGAAAGAGGAGAAACTCTCCTCTTTCTCTGTACTTACTGCTCCTCTTCTCGTTTCCACTCAGCATTGGGCTGTTTATCCGTATGTGTCTGATTGTGTTTGTGCGTGTACTGACACGACATCATATGAACCACTATTTGATGAGTGGTCTTCCAGAAAACAGGCAGTAGCTGTCGTTTCAGATAGTTTTTGCTCGGATTGAGTTTCAATCCAAAAGAAAACAGCGCAATCCTGATTGTTCTGCGTCAGAGGGGATTATTGCGTTTTAGCAGGAGTGAAAACTAACTAGGGTGTGTGACAAATGTTGTGTTGTGTCTGACATCCGTAATAAGGTTGTTATTGGGAACTGAATTAAGTGTCCCGTTGGAGAACACTGATAGAGATAATATACGATATACTACTAATTCCACACCTTGAAATTACATTTTTACAGCAGAGTAGAAGAGTAGAAGTGGAAGAGTCAAGCCGATATAAAAAGAGTGATAAATATAAAATGAATAAATTATGAAATACAGATTTGCTCTCACACAGTGGTGGAGCCGAACCTTCACAGCAGGCTTGTGGTTATTTGTGTCTCCTGAGACCAGACACATATATACTCCGTATTGGACGGGAAGGAGAACTACTTTGTCCTCATCGGTAGATCCAATGTCATCTTGGTCTAAGATTTCCCAGTGAAGATGCATCCTGGAGACTTCCATCAGCCATCAATGGATGATTGTTGATAATGTTTTATCGAAAAGTTTGGGCGTGCAAGTTTTGCTTGTATGAAACAAGTTATATGTTCTCTGTCTTCTTCTGCTTCCTCCTCCCCCTGCCCTCCACTTCCATTCCTCTTCTCTCCATCTTCTCATCTCTCCTCCTCCACCATCCACATGTATCATCGCACTGGGAAGAGTCTGTTACCCGTCTCTCTGTCCACCGCAAGATGAGGAGGAGACTCTCATCGAACCAGTCTTTTTATCCCGTAAATCCCACTGGATCTCTGCTGAGGAAGATTTGTCAGGGCTACCTGTGAGCTCCAGGCTGCTCCTACACAATTATCCATTCCACCAGTTTTCATGGTCTGTGTGTGTGTGTGTGTGTGTGTGTGTGTGTGTGTGTGTGTGTGCGTGTGGGGTATGTGTGTGTGTGTGTGTGTGTGTGTGTGTGTGGGGGGGGGGGGGGGGGGGGGGGGGGGGATGTGGGTGTGTGTGGGTGTGTGTGTGTGTGTGTGTGTGTGTGTGTGGGTGTGGGTGTGTGTGTGGGGGGGCGGTATAAGTGAGTGTGAGAGAGAGAGAGAGAGAGAAAGAGAGAGAGAGAGAGAGAGAGAGAGAGAGAGAGAGAGAGAGAGAGAGAGAGAGAGAGAGAGAGAGAGAGAGAGAGAGATTGCAGTCTCCAGTAAATAGGGGCTTTACCCACAACATTGAACACATCAGCAAGTGATTGCTGATAAATAAATAAGGATTTGTGCATTCGAAAAACTACTAGAAAGTAATCTAACATCTCTTAAAAAGGAAGAAAAAAAAAAACATATAAACATAAATGTATTCTAAGGTAATATGTTGGTCATATGGCGGTCCAATAACCTGCTGGTGCATTGTTGGGATGTATTTGCAGCTATTAAGCCGGGGTGAAGGGATGCGGACTGGAGTTCTTGCTCTGTGTGCCTTGTTCAGCATCCTGTATTGGCCACAACCGTAAAACCCTTCCATTATTCATAGAAATTACATTATGCATATCCATAGAGCTGAATCACACACCAGTGATTTCTGTCTCTATATGCAATGACTTACTGTCTCCTCAGACACTCTGCACTAAGCTGTTTGCCTCGACTTTGTCATCCTGAGATCATCCTCTCCATGGTCTTCATCATCTCAGCGTACCTCTCCTTCACACGCGTTGCTACCTTTCCCCGAGGATCTGAATGTGGATGCTCTGGTTCCTTTTCAACACTCGTCTCCTTTGTAAAAACATTTCACGCTGTGTCATCATGCTAAAGTGTGCAGTCTGATTCTTAGATTTCAGGCTGTTGAATCCGAAATCCTCTGACGGTTGTTTTGAATGCCAGTGAGACACAAGATGCACTCTTGTTGAAGAAATGGGCTGAAGAGCATGGTTGTTGTCAGCCGGGGTTGATATTTCAGATAAAAACCGTCGTCAATGGCAATAAAAATATAATACTATGTGGGTCTGGGTCCACCTCAGTGGGAAGCACTGTCTCATCTCATGGTCTTGTGAGGTAAAGGATAAGTGAACTGAAGGATTCCTATACTGAGTACAATGTTCTCTCGGATGGGTAAGTGGTGAGGAATGAGTCAATAGGTAACACACACACACGCACGCACGCACGCACGCACGCACGCACGCACACACACACACACACACACACACACACACACACACACACACACACACACACACACACACACACACACACACACAGTCATGTAGCTCATCAGGGACTGGGAATGTTTTGTGAATGACCGTTTGCAGCTCCATCCATATTCTCTGTTCTGCTTTCCACAGCCAGATGTCTGTATCCCTTTGAGTAGCATACTTCAAATTAACTAAGTTGATTCAAAATATGATCACAAAGCCACAAGGGGGGAGCTTTTATGTACTTTGTTACATGCAGTAGGCTACACAGCCTTTTTGAACCTCTGCTTTCTTAATTTTCTACCCTTTCCAAAGAGTTGGTATATTCTCTGAAGGGTATAGCATGTGACTTGCCGTCCTTACTTTTCTATCAGTTCGTTTAATGTTCTAGCGTATCTGCTTTCTCACTGATTAAGACTTTCTACAGCTCCTGTATTGCCAATTCAGGGGATGAACTGCGACATCTTTGTACAATGAGTGACCTCCCTCTTTTCTCTAAGTTGCCACTGAAACTGTATGTGAAGCTCAAAAAGAAAACGCAAATTTTTATGATGAACAGAAGCACATTGTCACAATGAATGAGAGTTCACGACTGGATGTCGGAGAGCTTGTCTTTACATTGTATTGATCTCGTATGCCTCCCTAGAGCAAGTGTGAGGTGTGTCATAACTCCTTTTCATTGTCTCGCTCTCTGACATTGGTGGTACAGAGGACAACAAACAAGTTATCAGCATCCATTTCCTTCCTGGTTGTGGTTAAAATACAGAAAATGGAAGCTATCAGGGCTTTGCTTTAATGCTGTACATCTGATCATGAGGTTTTAAAAATGGTTACAGTCGGCAGGCAGCTAAGTGTAGGCTTCCGCAGACTTTGTTGAGCTGATAATGTCAGCAAACATTCTAAGAAGTAGAATGTTCTGTCGTCTTAATCATTGGATGAGCTCCTTTTTTTCTTTTCTATCAGTGTTGTCCTGTTTTGGTCCCTCTCAATGGCCGTGAGTCTTACACAGCCACAGCCTGCTCTCTATGACTGCGTGACTGCTTCACATTAGATGTCATTAATGCACACATTAATGACTTGACGTTGCCATGGTGACAGTTGTGCCCGTCAGTCTCTGTGAAGAGATAATTACAATGGTTTAATTCTAAAATGATTATTATCATTACTCAAACAACTGACTTTGTATTGGGTAATAATGAAAAAAACGGTTAATTTCCACGTCAGTCGTTTTAATTAGAAACTGCGGCTGATTGGGTTAACCGAGAACAATACTTGATTGATCAATAATTGATCAATGTTTTTTTTACTGAAAAAAAAGTCCTTATTTTGTAATGTGTGTTCAGGTTGTTTTCAGACATTTAGTCGACAGACTGGGCTAGAAGATATTAATCATCTATTATCAATCTATTCATTTTTTGAATATATTGAAAGGTCTTTTTTGTCGTTCCTTTATGGACAGGGCTGAGTGGAGAGATAGGAGGGGCAGGTCAGTGAAGAAAGGTGCTAGCATGTCGCATAGGATCACATTGATCCTGCTTCAAGGCACACTGCATTGCATTACATGGTTAGCGCATTAGCCTCCAAGCCGCCACCCGAGCTATGAATCCATTCCATCTCGAGGCCTCTGATGTCTCTTCTGAGTCTCGGACAGTAAAGTATCAATCAGAAGATAAATAGTTCACAGATGGGTTTTTAGTTGCTTTCCATTTGGTGAAAGCTAATCTTATGGTAATCCTAGTTTTGGATGTCCATGTCTTTTATTGATGGAGGAAACACATTCTCGTCTTTCGCGGATGAAAGGCAAGCAGCAGCTGGTTGTGTTGGAAGGGATTGTGAGCCCTCAGACTTTTACTACGACTACTTTGTTTACGCTGAAACTTGTCTTTCAGGGAGGGGAAGGACGAGGTGGTCAACCCGGGGCTGAGTTTTCAACAAAATAAAAGCTCACTGGCAAAGACCTGATAAACATTGTTTCGTGAGCTGGTTTATGAAAACTGGAAAAAAGTTTTTCACTGTGTCTCATGGCAGCTGGTTCAACAAATTATTTTTGTTTCAACATTTTGTTTATCCATTAATCAATGTAAAAACTTTGAGCAGTGGAGCTTAAATTCATCTTTTAGTCATTATAATCATAACATCCAGGCAGTCGATCCTCTCCAGTTGTACAACAAATGTGCTTTCACCATTATAAAAACAGATAATTTGTAATTATTAATGATTTGATTACATTATTCACGTCCAGAGGTATTCAACATACAATGTTTTTTGTGATACAAAGACCCCCCATTTCTAACAAAACAATCGTGTTCGCATTTGTGACTGATACGAGTTTTAACAGATTCTGTGAATGATGTATTTCCATTCTTCAGTTGCTTTATCCTTGGGCAGAAAGAGGACACCTCTTTCAATACGCTGCAAAGAGGTCAGGGCGAACTCACTCGCTCACTTTCTTCTGCAGCACAATAGCAAGGTTTTCATGACTTGTTTGCTGTTGCCATAGAAACTACCTGACTGGATGGGGTGCAATGGTGATTTTAGGTTTGGAACCTAGCCTCTGACATTTCCAGAAATACTACTTTGATGATTAAATAGAGGTGAACCAAAAAAATACAGCTGCTTAAAATGAACCTCCTCTGAGTTTCATATGAAGTCAGCCTCATCTGAAGTTGCCCCCCCCCCCCCCCCCCCCCCCCCCAGCGGGCTCAGTGGGATGATTGACCCAACTTCAGTCATTCATACTCACCATAGTTCTCTGTTCACGTTAAAGGGCAAGTTTGCATTTCACCTCCTGTTTTTGTGTCACTGGATCTTTTGGATCTCTTTCTGTTGTTTGACTAATGTTGGTTACATGGAGGTCATTGCGCACTTAATATAAATATACAAATTAATATTATCTAGTAATTATATAGTGTATATTATATGTGAGTTATGACTATGTATGAATAAGTTGGTTATTGTTATTAATTCATTGTTTTATTATTTTAGTTTGGCTTATGGGTAGGGCTAGGCATTTAAGCCTGGCTTATGTCAGTGTTCAGGAGTTCTGGATCGCAGAAGGCTAGATTATAGTCTTGTGCATAGCTATGCCCATGGTTACAGAATGGGAACAATATTTTTGTTATATTATGAGAGTTACGTGTGTCTTGATGTATTATTGGTGTAATCTGTGGAAACATTTGAAATAAACCTGTAAAATTCTACTTCTAATTAATCTAAATTCAACACCTGCTCATCCTCAATTTGCCCACCTGACTGTGGTACCCTACGGCAGACCGAGGGAATCAGCCTAAATCCTCTGTCCCACAAAGTTCCCGCTAAATTACTGGGATAACTTTTCAGCCACTTCTAGTGATTATCACTATTAACTCACCCAGCTACGTTCTGGAACATTTCTGTCTTGCGCCCTCTCACACATGGCACAGCGATACCAGAATTGATGGGCCGAGGGACAGCCCAGCAGATGGCGGTAGTGAAGCACTCGTGGATGCCAACTGCCATGAAACTCAACCGAAGAAGAAGATGATGCGAGTCTGACATGACAGCGTCTGTCCAGTTTCCAGCCATTTCTGCAAAAAGGAGCTTGCCAGCAAACAAAAGTAGCTGTAACGATATTCTCAACGAATCACCCAAAATGCACTTGCGCAGATTCAAATTCATCATCAGCGAGGTCTTGTGATTGTTCACACATGGCCCCATGCAGGGACAGATGTGTGAAAGGGGCTTAGAGTACCAGACTGCTCTTTGGTGTGCTAGTGCGCTACAGAGCCCTAAGCCGAATTATCGATGACAATCTCATTGGAGGAAGCCATAGCATGTCCTCCTGAATCCATGTATCAGTACAAGAGTGTGTGTGTGTGTGTGTGTGTGTCTGTGTGTGTGTGTGGGGGGGGGGGGGGGGGTATAGAAGCGCAAACGTGGGAATGTTTCAGTGCCTTGTTTTTCTCAAACCGAGAGGCTCTTAGCATTCCCGCCACATAACCCCCTCGGTAGCCCTTCCTCCTCCGCGTCAATCCTCATCCCGCATTTGCTTCTCACCTCGAAAAACTGGCTGCTTTTTCGCGTTCTCAAAATAGGTCGTCTACATCGGTGTGTCAAAGAGGCCTCCTCTGAATACCAATGCACACACTTAAATCGTCATGTCTCCTCCTCCCTCTGTGTGATTTCGTGGCCTCCTCCTTTTTTCGTCTTGTTTAATGCACACCTACTGTGAAACAGCCGCTGCCCGCTTCCCCGGCGCCAAACAGAGCATTAGTTCTGCTGCTTATCGTTATGAAGCTTAAATTATGGTAAGATGCGTCGACAAATTCAGAGCGCAGCAGAGGCAGGGGGAGTGGAAGAGGCGGTTAAGGCAGCCACAGGGCCGAGAGATGCTGCTTACCCAGGTGGGGTGGCTAAAGAGAAGAACAAGAATTACTCAGAGGCCCAGACTACAGAGGCCCAGGCTACAGAGGCCCAGACTAGTGAGGCCCAGGCTACAGAGGCCCAGGCTACAGAGGCCCAGGCTACAGAGGCCCGGGCTACAGAGGCTCAGGCTACAGAGGCCCAGGCTACAGAGGCCCAGGTTACAGAGGCCCAGGCTACAGAGGCCCAGGCTACAGAGGCCCAGACTCCAGAGGCCCAGGCTACAGAGGCCCAGACTCCAGAGGCCCAGGCTACTGCCCCCTTGCCCTCATTGGCTAAAGTCCCCTCTGGCCGTTTATTTCTCTTTCACAAGATCTTTGAACTATTGTACCCTCAAGCCCTGAAATGCTGGCTCTGACCTTGTCTTCCACGCCAGACGGGTGGTGTTCTAAAAGTGCCTACTCTTCAATTAAAATGTCTCATTAATACATGATTATCTTCCAGCCACTTTTGAGAGCGGGGCGGGGGCGGGAAAAATGCATTAAATACGTCGACGCAACCTGAGGCCCTCTGCTCGGTGAATCCGTTAATGTGTAATTATCTCTGAGTGAGGGGAGGTGAAAGATGATTGGTCCATGTCAGGCTCGTTGCCGGGAACTGACCCCGGCGCAGGAGGCTGAGTGTCATCCCACTGGACCCCTCCGGAGTGACCCCTGCACCGCCAGCCAGCCCTCAGAGGCAGAGCCCAGCAGGGAGGGGGGCCCCATGTGGGCCCCAGCAGCCTGCTGGGTGGGTGACCGCGACCCTCACCCACACAGGGACACATTCTGTGTCAGAAGATGGCGGCGGGGGGCGGGGCTTCCTAACCACAGTCAAAATGTTGTAGGACACCTCCATGCACGTGTTCCTGTAGAAAATAAACCCCATTGGTACCTTTGTTGGTACGTGGCGAAAAAATCAACTTTTAAGTCGCCTCCTGGCGTGGGGTTGTGCGTGCGGCGCCCGGGGTTGTGTCTGCGAGACGGCGGCCATGTTTGCCCAGCCGCCGCCGCCGCCGTGCTCGGTCGATGGCCGTCGATCGGCCGCGGGTGACACTGAGCGGGCGACGCGGGGAGTCGGGTCGATAATCTTTCATTTTGTTTTTCCTCCATAAGGACACACACACGCGCGCGCCCGCTCGTAGGTCTTCTTTCAAAACGTCCAACTTGACGCAGGAAACGGTTGAAAGGAGCCATTGTGAGCTTCATCGCCGGGCGATCTGCTCCGCCATCGGAATGTGACCCCGCCTCGCCGTGCGCCCGCGCAGAACCCAGGGGCACACAGACGGCGCCACTGGAGAACCTTCTCTCCTCCCCGGCGAAAATGAAGAAATATTAACGAAACATGAGAGAAAGGGAGCACAGAGGTGGATTTTATTTTATTTATCTTTTTTTTCTTCTTCTCCTGCGAGTCCCGCCGGTGGCCTTGACATAGGGCCGGTTCTGGCGGCGGAATAGGCTGATTTGAAGAGCACTACCGGAGCCAAATTATCTTTGAGCTGATATGTTCTTCACCGCAGTAATCATGGTTCTATAGAGGGAGACTAATGGCCTGTTCAAGTCCTCTCGACTAGTCGATTTCAATCCATCAGTTTTAACATGACACTGCATTAACCTGTCATGTTGTACAGTAAGCTCAAAGATATCTTCCCATCCACAGTTCCAATGGGCAAGGTTAGAGAACAGAGGCCATCTGCATGTACTGCAGCGCTGTATATACTGTATATACTGCACGGAAGTCTCATGGAACGTCTTAGATGTAATAACGTCAGAAATGTCAAACTTCTCAGACATGCTTTGAATTGATTAATCAATCATATTGTACCGCACTGATCAATTATCAATTATCAATTATCAATCATTTCCTGTACTACTGTCTGATGAAGACGGTTGGTAGAATTGGTGTGGCTCTCGTGTGATCGGTTCTTCAGAAGGAATGATGATGATGATGATGATGATGATGATAATGAATGGCAGAAGCAGTCTGTCACAGTAGCTCCTACACGCATACACACATGCACACACACACACACACACACACACACACACAGGTCTGCTTCACTCCAATTTAAAGCTGGGTTGTTGCTATGGCATCCGGCAACAGCAACAGCTCCTACTACACTGTTGTTCAACACATCAAAAACACAAGCCACTACTGTGACTCTCCAGATGGATGCCATTTGATTTGTCACAGCAGGGTGAATTACAGTTCAAGGATCTGTGTGTGTGTGTGTGTGTATGTGTGTGTGTGTGTCTGTGTGTGTGTGTGTGTGTGTGTGTGTGTGTCTGTGTGTGTGTGTGTGTGTGTGTGTGTGTGTGTGTGTGCATGCGCGTGTGTGTTTCTGTTTGCATGTGTGTCACTGTGCATGTAGTTTGAACAGACAATTAGATTCCCCTTTGTGGCTACAATTCACCAATATCCAAACGCTGAATTGCATTTGTTCAACGTAGTCATGTGACAGTGCATCGAATCCTTTGCCTGATGAAGGTGAAGAGTTTTTTTTTTTAGACAAGGGTCTCCTGATTGCTGTCAGAGATAGCGGTGAAGAGGCTTTGCATCGCCTTCGTTCCACAAGTCCTCTCTGCCACACGTTCACCTCCACTGAAACAGGAGCTTTCGAAAGAGACATCAGTTCTCAGTATGTGTGTGTGTGTGTGCGTGTGCGTGTGCGTGTGTGTGTGTTACGGCCAATCAGGGCGATTCACCACATCCCATTGGGTCACCCCGGCCGGCTGATGGAATGAGGAGAAAAGGTTGAAAACGTCTCGCTGCTTTTCCTTGCTATCGTTGCTTTTCCTTGCTATCGTTGCTTTAAGTGTGCACCGTGAGGTTGTGCTTTTGTCATGTACACTGAGACCCGTAATCCCCAGCTCTGGGGGGACGAGACAGACAGCGAATAGGGTCTTACTGCTATGCGAAGGAGTATTTCACTTCGTAAACAGACTTGCAAGATGATCTCACTTTAGCCTTCGCTAGAGCTGTGTGGTATTTTAGACGTCGCCACTTTTTAATTTGATGGGTAAAATTATACAGATTCAATTTAAGAGATTTTCGCTGCATTTTATACTTATTTACATATTTTGATGTTGAGCCATGAATATGAATAGGCTATTTGTCATTTTGTTCATATTGCCTGCAGCTTTTGTCAGTTAATACGCACGTCACTCATGTCGCGTAATAGATTGCAAACTAGTCTTATTGTAAATAAGTCCACATTAAAATCTTCCATTAAACGCCGTCTTTATCTGGAATTCCTTTCAATCATTATCAATAATTCCTTTCAGTCATAATTTCCTCCAAGACTGCCAGGATATTTACTTTCACTAGAACTCAATTACAAACCAGCCAACGTGTCAATTTATTAAACTCTGTTTACTTGAGCTTAAGATGTGTTTTCATTCAATATGATGGGGGTTATAAGGTAGAATCTACTGACTGGATGAATCAATTACAATGTGATTCTATAGTTTGTTTGCATTGCGTGTGAGTGTGTGGTTCACACTTTTAAATGTATCTTTTAATTACATCTATCAAATCCAACCAGCTGTTACTTCACACAGTTCACAGCAGTCGGTTCAAGTAGATAATTCCCTGTTAACACCTGTTAACATGTCTTTTGAGCAATCAGTTTATTAATGGGATACCGCTGCGACGCGTAAAAAGACGCGTTAGCGGTGGGTTCTGTGAAACCCCTCGGGAGGTGGTCTGGGATGCACGCTGACCGCGCCCGACAAGTGGCAGTGCATCCAACGACCCGACGTGCATCCATATCGTTCTAGTTAAACCAAAGAGGCAGGAGATAGACGTGCCACCATTATGTGCCGCAACAAATCAGACGTCACATTATTGGCGACGTGACAAGCGATACAACCCATTTCGCCGTCGTCGGCTATTGAAACCATGCATTTTACGCGATACATCTGAATGCCCAAAAACGCATGTTAATGCCATAGATTCTAGTGTCCGTATCGGTTGGACACACAAAATGTGTTATTGTGCCACCCCAAACAGCAAATAATTCCTGTTCAAAGGTTTCATTTTTTTTTTTTTTTTCTTTCCCTCCCTGATGCTGCTCCATCCTGACCCCTCATCTCTGGATCTGGATCCACAGGTAAAAACACCGCCACTGCTCCTGTCTGTCTGTGTGTGTGTGTGTGCTCGGCCCATCGGGGCATAAGAAAAGTGTACCCGTTAGCAGGCATTAGCTTTATCTTTTGAACAACACCCTGTTATTCACTATTCACTCCGAACCTTTGTTTCCCCTTTGCCTGGAGTACGGTCTGATGTCAGCGTAGTTCCTGTTGTTGGAATAACCCAGTGGTCTGGGTGGCCTTTGGGAACTAACCCTAGACAAAATGGCGGCTGACCCTTTTTTCCATTAATTAGTCTAATTTTAGTAACAGTGAAAAAATGGCATGGATTCGTATGTTGATTATCATACAAGACGGATGACAAAATGGTCCAAAGCGGTTTTGGGTTCACCGCATTATCATATTAATGATCATCATAGCATTAAGGTGGCAAATGCTGTTGTTGCTTCTGCTGGTGTTGCAGTATAGATTAAGACACTCAATAATATTCCATAAATATAGGTCAACTTTATATGCAATCTAAATCGTTTTTTGAAGTTTATTTTTATTAAAACGGTGTGATATTGTGGTACAGTTTTGTTACGAAAAGTGTCATTTATACCAGCTTGATCTAAAGGAGAAAAAAGAGAGGATACATTGAAACACTGATCTTAGACCTTAGTGGCCCAATGCCTAAGACATAACTGAAAAGTGTACACAATGTAGAATGTAGACTTCCCAGTCCACCGATCCATCATCCCATGTCACAATGTGTCATGTGATGATAGATCGAATCTATCATCACATGACACACTGAAGAACAATCAGTGGTCCTGAATCCAGCCAATCACAGCTCTGGGGACTCTATGCTGAGCACACAGGGTCCTTCCTGAGGAAAACACTTTCGACAGCCATTACTTGGCCAAGTCCAAATTGATTTGTGTTTTCTCGGGAGGACTTTGTAGTAGCGATCCCACAATAGCCCTGACGGGAACAACAATCAGTTCTTTTTTTGTTCCCTTTTCAACTACCTCTGTGTTAACTCCCTCTATCTGTCTCTCTTTCTCGCATTCGTTCTCACTCTCTTCCTCTGTCGTCTGAACAAAATGGCTTGGTAATAATTCATTATGCTTTAATTATTTATCTCTGTCCCTGCCGGAGCCTTCTCTCTCTATACGTTGCTCTCCTACAGCCTTCCCACTGAGCAGTTTGGCAGATTCTTGCTCACAGCAACTTGGAAGTCGAACGCTGGGAGATGTTGAGTGATTTTGAGGTCAATTCCCCTTATAATATGTTGGTTCAACGTTCCTGCCAGTTGAAAAGTAAAATCAATACAATCTCTCCGCATCCAAAAAGTTAATTTTAGTAAATGTGACAGTTTGCTGTACATTTGTCTGGTCTAGAATCCCTCAGTGAGAAGAGTGCATTAGTATTTAAATCATTCAGGCATCGCTTTGTGAGTCTGTGATGTCCATTATTTACAAGCGTGGGTTTACAGAGGGCGGCTCTGGATCAATGAGCCATCCTACTGTGACCGTTAGTCTTCATTTGTTCTGTGGATGTTGTTGATGAAGCGCCGTCCTCTGTCTCTTGTCTTAAGAGTATCCCAATATCCTCGCCGACTCCCCATCGACTCTCTCCTCTCCAGCCCCACACCGGTACACGGTGACCCGGCCCACATTCACACCCCCCGGGTCAGAACCGACCCCTGCCGCAATGAGTGAATTACGCCGCACACATTTACAATGCATGATCATGTTACTCTTTAAATATCACAATGTAATTCATTACTGAACATGTGTGTAAAAATACAGCACATTTGCATTTTAATGGAGCACGTGAACCAAATCACGTAGAATAATATATTCAGAAGATGACAATGCAATCTAGTTATTACTTCAAGACAACAATACATTTAAATCCAAATTACGTTCCGCAGAATTTCAAGTGTAGGGTGAGAGGATGAGGTGATGAACCCATTACTTGGGTTAATTGGGAGGCCGTATTGGAAGGCGTCCGTGGGAACGAGAGCGAGGGAGATTAGAGGTAAGGAATGTCAAGCGACAGATAACATGAGAAAGAGAGAGGGATTTCCACAATGACAACAGTGACATAACTTGGATATTCTTGCAGTTGGATACGCTTGTCCACTTTCGTCGCAATCCCCTCCTGAATATTTCAAGGTTAATAAACTTGTTTCAATTGACTATTGAAGTTATATTCATGCCCCGCCGGCTCATATCAGAACGCATTCAAAGTTCATGTCAGAAAAGGACTTTGATGGTTTTCTGCAGCGGTGTCGGCTTGCGTTTAAAGAGGCTGTATTCCAGCCAGCCGTTGAGTATCTCCACCAGAGCAAAAACGATAGCGGCGAGATCAAATGGGGCTCTCAAGCTACATGATATGTCTGGAGCAGTGTGGGGGAGCGGCCTGCTTATAGCCACCTGCATCAAGACAACACAAAGAACAGTAGTTACATCAGAGTTTCCCCGGTGGGAGGGCTACTTCATCTCCTGTTTGTGTCTCCTGCGCGTACGACTGTGATTACCCTGTATCACCGCGGCTCCTCTGTGATTACCCTGTATCACCGCGGCTCCTCGGGTTAGTCCTGTTGTTGACGATGAAGCCTTTGATGTGCACGGACTGTCCTTGCCGTAACACGCGGGCTTGCGTGTCTTCACGTCTGTTTTTCTTCCTTCCGAAAAGCATGTATAAATCATACAAAAGATGGAACAACAAACTGTAGCTCCAAGCTGCCCTGCTCTCCCTCCACATCTTCAAAGGGTCGCGTGCATCTCAACTGAGGACCTTGAGGTCCACATGCGTGTTTGTCGCACAAACATCCCTGCACTCAGTGACAACTAATTGTTGCCATGGGACAACATCCGATTGATGGCATAGAGTTCAAGTAGTATATTGTTTTCCATTTGCCCCCCATTGTAAATGTGCTATGCAGATTTATAATGCATAAATCCTGTTCTTTCTTTCATTGTTTCTGGAGGGTTTCATAATGCAGCGTTTGTTGGGAGAGATTAGTCACATTGAACATAAAAGGACAATTAAACGCTATTCGGAATAGATTAATGGCAATTTAGAACAGATTAAAACTGCAAGGGGTTTTGTTACGAGCGCATGTAATATTGTATCTCTTCACAGAAATCGTTTGAATACTTTTATCTCCTGTTACACGAGCTGCAGGGAAAAAAAAGGGCCTGTGGGGTTGACCAGTGTATGAATTATCCACGTCTTACAAGGATATGAAATAATTCAAGACAGAGCATCGGTATCTTCCTCCGTCAACACCACCAGCGTACTGCCGGTTCAGCCGGGTTCTGTCCACGGGGGCTGAAAAAGGCACCATCTGTGTCCCAGAGTTCACGCAGGAGGCCGCGTGAATGCGCTCTGACTTCCTCCTGGATTCAGACCAAATCCTGGCGCCGCGGCGATTAGCGCAGACCGCTGCGGCGACGTGGGGGTGTCACTTTCCCGGGGCCCGTTTGTGCGATATCACGTCGTGAACGTTAACCACTCCCTGGCGGCGCGGCGCAGCGCTATCGGCTCGGGCCGATAAGAGAGTCTCCCGGCTCTGGCGAGGACGTGCGCAGGGCGCGGCGGCGGCGGCGGCAGACTGCGTCCTCAGTGCGGTCAGCGCGCCCAGAGAGCGGGGCTGACGGGCGCCACCACGTCAGCAGCGCTGCCTGTTTGACCGCCGCTGCGTTCTCCTGACTGAGCCTGAAATGGGGCTACAGGCTGTAGTAGCACCAACCGCAGTCTGTGGTCAGTACTGAGACTCACGGTGACCGTAAGGTGCTCGAGGTGAAAACCAAGTAAAACAAGCGATTCAGTGGTGGAGAGACGAGGTATAGGTCAGTGTAGCCTAATGAAGTCAAAATAAAAATGGATACAAGTCGGTGCACAATGGTTGTTTGGAATCATAAAAATCGATGGCTATAAAAGCCCCGTCTGGCTACAAGAACGTTAAAGTTGCATACACAGCCATAAAAAAACACTCAAGTCGCTGACGACATGCCTGTCTGCCGGTGTGTTTGTTTGCACTCAAATCAAGTCAGTGCCCCACTTGGGCCAAATAGATGCGGACACCACGGCTCCGAACGGGTTCAAGCAACGAAAAGGAAAACCGAAAAGGAACGGAATTTTACGAGGAACAGAAACAGAAACGAAAACCAAATGGTCTTCAACCGTTCCGGAACAGAAACGTTATTCTGAAAATCCCCAAAACCGGTCAATAACGTTTTTTTTGTTCTCTATATAGCCTATAAAATTTCCCAAAAGCATAGCCTATTTCATGAAAAAAGAAAAAAAAAATTCTGGTTGCCGCGTTCACTTCACCGCCCGAAGGGCTCAGCTGTCACAAATTCCCACCACCACCCTGGCGAGAGGCGATTGAAATGTGGAGTTAAATTGGAAGTTGTTGGAGAGACTTGGGTATTTGTCAGCAACATAGACAATACAACATATTTGCTTATGGCGAGGTTAGAAATTATTGAGCGAGCCTCTATATCTGAAGATCTCCATTGAATATGGATATAACTTACAACCAGGTAAGGAGTTTCTAGCCCACTTATCCAAAAATGATTTTGATACGAAGTTATATTTATCATAGAATATAGGCTACAGTCAGCAGCAGTCTGCCTGGTATGTGAGATGGATACCGCAAATTTTTTGGGACGCTGCCTGTGATTTATGATTTTTGCGCATTTAGACTACCTACTATGTAAATTAAGGGCAAATACCAATAAGTAGGTCTATTGTAAGATATCGACCACAAAAATAGACTAGGCCCAATAACACTGCCGTTAAGAACGTTAAGAACGAACATTATTTTACGTTCCGAACCGGTTCAGGAATGATATGTTGGTGGCGGAACGCAAGAACGAAAGCCGTAAACGATAATTGCCCTGGCGGACACCCCACTGCCCTCAACATTCTAATAATGTACACAGTCTAATAATGTAGAATGCATCCGTGACAAACACCTGACAGGGGCCCACATTTATCATCAGCACAGTGGTCCTTTTTTTTTTTTTATTTCTCACTGCACTGCAAAGTTGGGTTAAATCGTATTAGCCCGGAGGATTTGTGGGTCCTGTAGTCTTGTTTGCAGTTCTTCAGAGCAAGGAGAACTTATAAAATCGCTTCACTGAGTCTGACTCATTTGGCTGTCAAAGATTCTCCCTCAGTGGGCAGTAGAGAAGTCTGTGATCGTAAAGCTACAGCTTTGTCTGTTCTTCCCTCACCGTGGAAGACTTGAGGATTTCCTGAGGGCTGTGACCTCACGCCCGGCTGAATGATACATGTACAGCTGAATACTTGAGATGGTTGGTGAGGGACGCTCTGCAGGTAGGAGATTAGCGATGATGCATCCATGAGAAAGAAGGCACCATATTTACTGCTGCTGACCTGGGATCAGATCCCACCAGACCTCAGATCTTCTATCTCAGTCAGGAGGAGCGTTCTTCTCTCATTGATCCCCCAGCTACTTAAGATACATCACATTAGCATCATGTATTATACACCACACTGGTGGGTGGTAAGAGATATTGAGAAGGGGAAAGATCTCTGTGTTGTGTCCATGAACTCATTGGTCCATAAGGCAAGACATCCGGCCTGCTGAGAATGGCTTGAAGCAATCTGTTTGCTTTACAGGCTCCTTATCAAACAGAGACATATGAGGAATGTGTGTGTCCATGGTTACACTGTACAATTTCATTTTTTTTTTTATTACCAATAATTACTAATGCATGAATAATTTACTCTCAAACTGTACTATTGGAGATGCAATTTGATGGATCTGGATCTTTTTTTGTTTTTGTCCGATTAACAAAAAGGATATTACTGTCCAACCGTATTATTAAACAAGCTTTGATCATTGGCATTTCCTTCATCATGCATTGTTTACTAATAAAATACAAGAAGACAACTTAATAACATGGTGAAGAGGATGAGAAAGGACAATTGATAGCCAAAAGAACAGCATAATCCCCATCTGTGCTACTCTTCCACCTCTGCCCCCAAAATCCATGTGGCTCCAGGGAAAACATGTTCTACCCAAAGCACCGCACAGCTCCAGGAGGAGAGGCAGTCCATCTGTCCGGTTAGTCCAACACTAGAGGACCTCCACTGGGACAGAGCGTCAGTGTTTAGGCCAGCCTCCCTGGGGGACCAGAGCTTGGCTGTTGAGCCTAACGGAGCATTCAGCAAAGACTGCTAGTGAGCCTAGATGATGGAGAGGAGTGGGTGGATGTGTGAGGGGGTGTGGATGGACTGGAGATGGAGGAAGGAGAGGAAACGCTACTGTAAAAATGTCAGACTGTGTGTAACTGGAGACTAGGCGTGTCTGATAACAGACACGTTGTTTTTAGCTCTCCTCCGTGGTCTTGGTGTCCATCATCCCTGATGGATGCTGTCCAGCGGCTTAATGATGCCCGTCTCTCACTCTCACCACGCACACGCACACACACACACACACACACACACACACGCACACGCACACGCACACGCACATGCACACACAGATACATATGTCCAGTATACCATATCCAGTGACGCTGACATGTTGGTTGTTTCTAAAAGTTAGCCACTCAAAATGATTGGCGACCATTATTCTAACCTCACAATGTTCTCCCTTTGGTTTGGCCCGACCAGATTAGATGTTCTGTTGAGGAACATCAATCAAAACTTACCACAATGGGGCTTGTACATCATGACGTCAGATTGCAATGACCACCTTCATTTTGAAATTATAGGAGCATTGGAATTATATTTTTTGTCATGGAGTTTTGGTCATTGTTGAGTAATTTATTGTGAAATTATTTTTCATTTTTGGGGCGATGTATTATTTGAAAATACCACAGAGCTTCTCATGCAAGACGCGGCACAACAAGACGTGGCAAAACTACGATATATTTATGTTCAGTATTTGACAGTACTAAAACTAAAGTCAATCTATCACTAAATGGAGTAAGCCCACAACATCCCATGAAGCAGTCTGATGTGCAAGCCTTATTAACACGAGTAAGGTTGTCAGTGTTTGTGTCTGAGATATGTAAGACACCGTGGGACTGATTTTAAAAGCTGATTGCATTAGTCATACAGCAGACGGCACGCTGCGAGATATTGCACTTTCATTGAGAAACCTTTGTCTGTCTCACAAAGATGTCTCCTGGTAACCCATTTAGAGGAATAATGGAAGGTGAAATGGATAAACCAGTGTGTGACCGTTCCCTGTGCTGTACATTCTGTATATGCAGAGCAGTGACTGGCACGTTCGTTTTGGGAGTTACAAACTGCGGCTGTGCTAATATTGTTTCAAACATGCTGTTCATACACCAATATACTGACAAATATACATCTGCACCAACTAAATCATCAGTATTGATGAAGGCTTGCACACTGGGCAGAATTGGATCATTAGATCAACAGAGAGGCGCGCACACACACACACACACACACACACACCTTGGTTCATAGAAATTTCGTTATATTTCCTCATGCGGTCTTTAAATATGAATTTCAGAAGCGGGGCCCAGTAATCTGATCTATTGGCTATCGATTGGAGCAAATCTTGAAAATGTGTTGTTCAAAAGAAAAAAAAGGATTCTGAAATGAGATTAGAGAGATCCAGTCCCCCTTTTGATCTGGTTCAAACCTTTAGTATGTGTTGTTCACACTGTTAAGTAGGATTGGGATACCTTGGTTCAAAAAAACAGCAGAAGGGTGGATTGAGGGTGGATTTCAGGAAGATACAAACTACAAAGAATAAAACTGTAAACTTGGTCAAATAAAACATTTGTATAATGGATTTGTATTTTGCACTTGTTTTGTTATTACCACTGTACATTAGGCTACCTATTAAGCTTTTCCGCACAATAACCATAACAATTCATTTATCACTGACTTTATTACAATGTAGTCTCTTGATTTTCAATTCCCAAGGGTCATGATCAACAATCGCGCAGACCAAAATACCTCTGGAGCCGATAGGATAGACCTACAACCAATCAGAGCAACCAAATGTGTGTCACGTCAGCCATCTTGGTTGATTATTAAATGTCTCAACTGCACTCCTATAGGGTGCTTCTATGTACAGTCATCCTATCAAACCATCCCCACTGGGTTGTTGTTGTTCACCTTTAAATATCTAGCATTGCCTAGCTATTGTAATGCGTAGTACCATTTTGAGCATTTTGAGCAAAGGTAAAAAGGATTATCTGTTCCTGGATAGCAAAATTATCTGGATTTCCAAATCCGGATCATTCCGATTATTTTTTTTTTAAACTAGGGCCCAGGCGCTTACACAACTGAGGCGATGTGCTCTCATCATCAGACCAAATGCCTCATAGTTTAATGAAGATGAGGGTGGGAAATAAAAGGGGAAAGTAATCTTCCTGATTGAACTTTTGCTTTCAACGACATTACAGGAATGTCAGCGAAGACTGGATTTCAGGGTTAGAACAACTTCATCAGTCAGCTAACACTAGAGGTTCCTTTCACACATAGCTCCCAGTAAATGACTGGGACAACCTGTCAGGCATCATAAACACTTCAATAAACAAGTCAAATACGTAATCAGCGGAGTCTTATGATTGCTTTGCTCGCGCCTCGTGGAAGGGTCTAAGGTCAGATGGATATAGCCCTTTAATGTCACTACGCTTTGAAGTGGGACATTGGTGCAGATTATCTGTGATTTCGATCAGCTTCACACATGGTCGCACAATGCAGGATACGTTCCACAACATTTCTGGGATAAATTGCATGTGTGACTTGGGGGCTTCAGGAACTTTGTATGCACATCATCATTGCATCAGTGAAGTTGTACAGCACTCAAAAGCGGTTTGTTTGGTTGGAAAGGGCCGAGAGAGGTGGAGGGAAATTGAAATGACAGCGATGACTCATGAAACTGATACAAAAACAAAATTTCAATCAGCTTAATATGATTTAAAAACACAATACCGAGCCAGGAAATAAAACCATTGCAGCTGCTTCTCCTGGCGTCATTGAAATATCACTTACCAATATAATTTGGCAAATTATTTTGATGACACAATAAGACAACAATTTGTTGTATCGTTTCTGCTGAAGGACATTTTTATGTTAACAATGGAATGAAACATTTTCTGTTGGAATCAATATTTGTTGGTTCATACAAAGTTTGTGGACCCAGTACTTTACAAAATGTCTCATCACAAAGACCAATGTGTGAATTGCTATTGTTTACATTTCCTGGCAGCGTGTTAACATCAAATGCTCATAGGCAGCCCAACAAATTGATTTGGAACAAACATTGATATTGGCAACATATGTTTTAGTGAATCTAGGAGAGATGGTGGTGATGTTTGCTCACCCAGACCGGTATTGTCCTTTTAAATTCCACTACAATGATAATTATGAGGAACTCATATTCAAGCCTTATCAGAGTTTGTACAAATATATTGAACTACTTAGAAAAACTTGAACTTTGGAGAAAAAAGTGAACAGAAAAGAGAGCCATAAAGATGAAAAAGCCAGATAAGGACTACTGACTTGCCCTGACTGTTATATATTCTCTCTCTCTCTCTCTCTCTGGTCTCTTTATAGACAGGTCTGTTATATACCTGTCATTCCAAACCTGACACTCACCTGTCCATTTGTGTGGACACGTGTGTGTGTGTGTGTGTGTGTGTGTGTCTTCGTGTGTGTGTGTCCGTGTGTGTACGTGTCCGTGTGTATGTTTATGTAATCAACCAGGAGAGCCTCCTCCCCTTCTCTGACAGACACTGACAGCAGCTGTCCACAATAAGCTAACCATGAAGTCTGACTCACGGCTCAATGACCCGGCAGAGTGTGAATAGATGACTCATAAAGTCAAATAACAGCAACACTGGTTGGACATTTTGGCCGGCCCGGCCACACCTCTGGAACACCCCGGGCCATCTGATCACTGGCACCCGCTGGGGTTGACGAGATGAAAATCGTATTGTTGTAATTTCTTGTGAGATCTTATGAATACATTCCGGCTGTATGTTGGCCAGTGTTTTTTGAAGCAGGATGTACAACTGTATAATGAAATAGTCCACAATAAATAATTCACTATTGCATATTGTTGTTGAGGCTAAAATATTTTGACACATTTTCGAAAACCTTGGCACCCCCTAGCTTCGGGCTGTTGCAGCCTGCGATCTCAGGACTAACTGATGTCGTCCTTCACTTGTGTCCAGATGGGGGAACAAAGGTTATGGGTATGCTGCTCTTCAGTGTCGAACCCTCCGCAGGAGGACTTGAAACTGAAGGATTGTATTCCCCATAGTCCATTTGTCTCCATTCTAACAGACTTGGAACTGAACAATGTATGTGCGTCTGTGTTTGGAACCGTGAAGTGCTCACATACTGTAAATGCATTCGCAGTCGTGTGCTTCAACTGGATGTTCCTGCATGAGTGCTTGTTGCGTATCCAGGTCCATTAGCCCTTTTGAAACCCTGTGTTTTATGTTTGTAACTGTGTTTTATGCTGCTCTCTTGGCCAGGTCGCTCTTGAAAAAACTAATTTTTATCTCAATGAGTTTCATCTTGCTGAATAATAATATTAAGAATCCTTGCCATATGTATAAAGAGAAACATAAACTGTTTCCCAGGTTGTGACAGAGCATCTTTGATGTGCATGATTGGGCTCTGTAAGCCAGAGAACTACACTGATATTAGAGCTGGCTCCACTGTGTGAGCCCCTCGCTACAAAGATGGATGCCGAGTGGAGAGTTCAGTGGTGCTAAAACCGTAGCCACTGGTCTACAGAGACGCGGAACAAAGTCATCCTTTGCCACATTCTCCATGTCTGTGGGTGAGTGCATTTGGGGCATACATCAAGAGAATGGGACAGAGCTGGATGTCTGAGGTCTAGGCTTGGGGGCATGGCAGGGGGGGGGGGGGGGGGGGGTACTCTTAGAGCTCACATTCATCCATTGATGACACATGTCTACCCTGATGGGAGTGGTCAGCTCTAGGGTGACAATGTCCAGGGGCCGCCAGATGAGCATGGACATTGTGTGATGTCACACGCTGTGACCTTTGCAGTCAAATATATGGTTTGTAATGAGATCACATATCTGTGTGTGTGCTACCAATTTGTGTTCCTTTGACCTGCCACAGGCACGGCAAATAATTTGTCGGTCGGCAAATATTCCTTTTTCTATGGCAATTCACAGTGTTGTGTACAATGGGAATTCACAGCTTGTTCTTGGGGAACGGTCTTTATTTGCATAAACTACACATTGCCTTGATAGTATATGGCGCCCTAGAGCTGGTGTGAGGATTGTTTTCTGCTGCATTTCCTCTATAGTTGGACCGCAATCGTAATCGCTGTCTCTGTAGCGCGAGCAAAGAAAAACAAAAAACAAAAGTGAAATAAAACCCAGCGTGTGGCTTTAGTGTTTCTGTATTCCGAGTGGAAAGTGATGTTGTGCTGGAGTCGCGTTGGTGTGTTTGTCACTGCTGGGAGTAATTACTGCTCAACCAGGAATGGCTGACCTTCCAGTAAGTCTCGGCTACATCCCGGACACAGTGTGGAGAGGATGAAGCAGACAAATGGGGTGTAAGACAAGACCTAAAGTAGCACAGTTTACTGCTGGACAGCCCCGGAGCGGTACTCCCTTAAAGAGCCGCCGTCCCTTCTGTCTCGTTCATCTTTTGGTCTCTTCATCTGTCCTTCCTCCTTTCGTCAGACACTCAATTCCCGGTTTCACATCTCATCCATATGTGTTGCTGCGCGACGATGGAGTCATACGAGTCTACGTTGTGTGAGCTGGTCTCTGTTTGACAGGCCACAGTAATGGGAGTCTCCCTTCATGACTGGAGTTTACACGCCTCTGAGGACGACTCTAACTGGCTGCTGGTTGTGTTTGATGGCCGGCAAGAGGCATCGCACAGCCGCCCTTCACTCTGGGGTCTTTTTCCTTTTTACTCTTGACATTTTTATTGAAGTTTCACAATTATTTTACAACGTCTTTATCACTTGAATGTTATGAATAAAGCACAGACATGCAATAAGGAAATACAAGTGAAAAAAGAATTGCAGGGCAGTTTTTGCTTTACATTTAAAGCACACACACACACACACACACACACACATATATATATATATATATATATATATATATATATATATATATATATATATATATATATATAAAGGGCATAGGGCATAGTAAATCTGGGGGGCTTTTAAAATGCTAGTAATAACCACAAAAACATTTGAAAAAAGATGAGAGTTTTATACCTGCCTTATGCATAGTGTGTAAACACCCTTAAATTGAAGAAACAGCTAAAGCTCTCCCAGGGTTTGGTGTTTCTTCTTCTTTGTTTAATTAAATATGATTTTGCTATGATGGTCCAACGAGGAGCACATGGAGACAACGTTTTTTTGATTTAGTGTAATCAAATCTCGTCATCAGTGTGGTGATCACCGTTTAAACGACAACAAAGATAACTGCAGGAACCGAACGTCTCCAATTTGAGATGTTTCCTGTTGAACATCCATTTGCATGCACGCATCACAACCAGCCCGTTCCCAAGAGGGTACCACCTAGTCTCTGGGACTGGACAGGGTGTGCTGTGTTTCACTTTAAACCAAAATGAATGCACACACACTTGACCTGTTTCCATGGCGACAATTATGCGCTCTGGTCTCCACGGTGAGATGATTAAATCGAACAGTTTATTTCTAACAGGATTATTAACGTTGTTCAATCCACTCAGAGCATTATAAATTATTGAAAGAATGGTGAATCATTACCGCCCCATTTCATTTTAACTGTTTAATTAAATCCCCTTAACTTGTAATTGACTACTCTGTGGACAACGTGAAAAGAGCTCGTAGAAGAGACGGCCTCTGTTCCTGCTATCTGACCATGCATATTGCACATTACAGACATGTTGAAATGCATCTTGTCTTATAGGTGAAGAAAGAAAGACATAACTATTATAACTGGGAAATAATTTACTGCTTATTTATAAGAAAATAAGCAGTAAATTATTATAAATTCCTAGCCTAACATTCGCAGCATTAAGACGAAGAGTAAGACCCGTTCAACATGAGTACGGTCAGATTAAACTTGGAAGTTTTTCTTAATTCTTCTACTTTTTGTGATGCAGGATTTTCCTTTGGCTGCTGGTGATTACTGATTAATCATTTTGACGGCCACCAAATTTGATGGTGAAATGGTCATTAACAGCCTGTATTTTGGATCAGAACATGCCAGAATAGCTGCATTCTGCAAAATATAGCTAATTAAATGTGTACTGAATCAATCCTAGATCTGATCTATTCTAGAGTCTAGAGTTCTACAGTTCTAGAGTCTTTTTAGGGACCAAGCCTGTGAAACAGGACAAGGTCCCTTTTGTTTTTGATGTGTTTATTTATTATTATTATTATTATTATTTCTAGGAACTTTGAAGGCAATTTGCACTATCTGAACATATACGAAAAGTCAATTTTATTTGGCAAAGTTGTCAGGCCTGGTGAAAAATTATATTTGATATTAATGTCTATGTTTTTTTTTTTAGAGTTAGTCAAAGTGAACTGTGTGTTGTAAAGTTGGAGCTTTGGTGTGAGTAAAATCACCGGCTCAAAATAGCGTGAACCACAGTTCTAAACAGAGTTCTGCTATATTCATTTTGTGGCAATTTTCTGGTATTCGTGATAGCGGGAAGCCCAGATTGTAATCATGATCAAGATGTGATCGCCCAGCTCTAAAAGTGAGTGAGTGAAGAAAGGCTGCTGGCTCCAGGCACTGGGCCCACTGCAGCATGTAACGTGGACTGCTCTGCTCCCCGGCTTCCTCTCTTCATGGTTCATGGACCGTCCTAATGCAGGCTGAAATATGACCAAGATGAGCATCATGATTCTCTAAGATAATGGGCAACACACAGAGTGGGCTGTGAGGATGGTGCATTCTACCACAATGGACTGATGGGGCCGACATTCTTACCCTCATCTCTTAAGATGATGAACAAATCAAAAATCTGATGGGAATGAGGCCGGGATGTGTCTAACCAGAGCACATCCCTTCGTTTCACATTCCCTCTTTTGGCCAATCGTGTTGCTGGGGTTCCGTGAGTTCCTGTTGCTTGTCACGGATCCCATCCGTTTATACCTTGGAAATTATGAATCCACTGAGTTAATGATGTGTGATTATCTCTGAGTGAGGGAGGGGAAAGATGATTGGCCAGGCCTGTTGCCAGACCTGACCTCGGTTTAATTCCAAGGCTGAGTGTCCTCCCAGTGAAGCCCTCTGGAGTGACTTCTGCTCCGGCTGCCTCGACGGTTCAAAAGGGAACGAGACCCCGTGGCCTCTTCACTTCTCCAATCTCCACAGGAAAGTAGCCTTAGTTGGTGTCTAAAACTGGGGAATACTTTCTGTGTGTGGAGCACTACAGGCTTTCTTAACACTGAACCGTTTCTCGCA
>JAXIVH010000011.1:12189396-12201896 GCA_036785325.1 Urophycis tenuis
GTCCTTTTCAACACGCCGTTTAGTTTTGCAGGCGAGCATTGTGGGCACTAAATCCGCGGCGTTGGGCTCGTGTCTCCCTCTGCATGCATGGCGATGTGTCTCAGGCACAAGGACGAGCACAGCGCTGTATTCAGCGTGAGGTCCATCCATACTGTGCAATTACAGAGACATATTTGTTTGAAAGATATGTTATATATTTGGTATCCTTTGTATATTGCCGGCTGTGTAATATATCCAGACCGCACCCGCGGGCCCATATTTCGCATCGGCGCTATCACCACTTTGATCTGCTGCGCTTCCAACGGAACGCTTTTATCTGGCGAGGCCGGGCCTGGATGGCGGTTCCGTGGACCTCGGTTCACAGACCCGGAGGCTTCGCCGCCGTCTGCGCCTTCACCTTTGTGGGCATTTCATCTTCTGTCTTTTTTTTTATTTTTATCTCTCGGATTGCTGCTGTAGCGTCTCCTTATCTCGTACGGGTGGGCGCTCGTGTCAATTGCCCCGGGAGTCGTTCCTGCCACGGCGGGGGGGTGGGTCAGGACGCTGTCCGGCTCCCCCTAGCCCCCCCCCCCCCCCTCGGTGGTCCAGCGCAGACACACCCAGGATGGTTGTGGTTTTCACTGCAGTGTGTCTCTGGCACTGCAGTGACTCACTCCACACGTATCAGCTGATTGGACGAAGGCAGGATTTGGATGCTGAGGAGAAAATACAAAAGCGTCTCACAGGCCAGTCTCATGGGAACACCTTTCAATGGTGAAGAATAAAGTTTCACTTTACTGAGTCAAGGGGTTGGAAAAGGGACAGAAAAGATTTGGGTATTTTTTCCGTGTGAATGTATGCTTCAGAAATGGGAAAACTTTTTTCCGAATGCAATTTAAGACCTTGCTGCGTCGGGTAAATTATACATTTCAATAAATGCACGCACACCTGCATATTTCGTCGATCATGTGTGGGATTTCTTCAATTACACGCTGAGATAACCATCAGTGCAGAGAGGGAAAAACAAACCACCGGCTTTCAAAATCTTCTTGAACGACACTTTTTAGTTCAGATTGCAGTATGTTTGTCTGCTTGTATTGCAACATACGGCCACAACAAGACGACAGGTAAAGGATACCAAAAAACACACAGCAGAGATCATGGAAACATTTGATGTGAAATCACAAAGGATCTCTTACTGCAATGTTTCAGGAGACGTACTGTTAGTCATGTGTTTATATTTCATATTCTGTACTGACTTGGTCGTAAACTACCTCTTTCCTACCAGAGGGCTACTGAGTGATTTATTCCTATCCAATCCATACTATAAGCAGAGCTAACCTTAAAATCAATGCAACTACTGATTGGCGTTGACATGTAATAACCAGTTCTCCAGATATTTACAGCTCTGCATTCTTTACCCTCCATTCTCCCGTGTGGAGGCGTTGCTATGCTGCCATTCTGTGGGACTAATTTATTAGCATTAGTCTTGCGGCGTACTCTTTATTTATTATGTGTCTAGTGGTGATAACATCCGGTGAAATGGTTCGTATTCAATCATCATGACCTGACCGCGTTAACTCATTAGAAAAAAAACAACCAACAAAGCCCTCTCCGAAGTGGCATGTTTAGAATGTCAGGAAATCAATAGAGCGACAAGTCAGAAGATGTCACAGCACAGAAACAATGGCTGAATGAGCAGCGATGTAGCAATTATAGTTGAAAGAGAATGCCATATATTCCGCTGGTGGGACCGGGAGTGTTGCATGCTGGGAGAATGTGTTCTATCCAAGTGGTACATTGTTGGGGTTTTTTTTGTGGCTTACCAGCATAATAACTAGGCCCTTCCCCTTGATAAAGGACTCATTAACTCATCTTTTGGAGGTCATTATTCCGCCCAATCATTTTTATTTTATTTTAAAAGTGCAAAATGTATTTCCCGACATTAATTATGGGCACTGTATGACAGACTCATAATTAACCAAATGAGCTACACCTTTTTTTTTTCTTCCTACTTTTACGGCTCCTGTGCGAGGCCTTAAACATATACACACTGATGTATCAGACTATGCTACATCAGAGATGATGTTATTGTATATGTATATAACACAGCACCAACTCAAAATTAAAACCTATCTGTGGATTCCTTTAAGTAATTGCACAGTCCTGAAGCGCTGCAGTAATGACTCCTATATGCCAGAGATAATTAGTGCGGGGATGTTGTTGAGAAGCCTACATAGTAATGTATTTACAACACATGTATTATTAATGTGCTCCTGTGTTAAACATTCAGGCACATAATTTCGTGTCCACGGTCCCAAACTGTGACTGTGTGAATGTTATTCAAACAGCACACAGCTGGAGCCTGCAGTTTACCTGTGAGACCTGGGTTAACCTTCATTTATAGGTGTTATGTAGGACACGATTGACTTCACAAATACACGTATTCACAGCCACACCGTCTTCAGTGTTGGCACGCAATCACACACTGGGCTTTGAATCAGATGCTGGACAACACAGAGAAACACACACACGCACACACACACACACACACACACACACGCACACAGACACACACACACAGACACACACACACACACACACACACACACACACACACACACACACGCACACACACAGACACACACACACGGGCACACACACACACACACACACACAGGCACACGCAACCTGTGAGTGAAGTGGAGGATTCTGGTTCCCTAAAAGCTCTTTAATCAGCAGGATTAAAAGGCTGGCCAATATAATTGCTTGCCGAGTTCTGACTAATAATGTCAATAGGATGTGTTTTGCAAGTGTGGGTTAATCTGAAACACAAGCCGTGTTTTCAGTACAGTTTTACACGGACGCTGCGTGCGTTTGTGTGTGTCTGTGTGTGCATTGTATTGCCACTGGATAGCGTGTGTCTGAAAACATTTTTTCCATCCTTTTATTGTTCTCTCTGCACTGCCTCCTTGGTACAATGTGTTATTTAATACAGTCGATGGCTTTGTTAGAATGCCTTGCTTTCCACGCTTGAATCTCCACACCTCCACCTAAATATAGTTGTATTACTGTAATGTATTCCTGGGTGTCCCAGCTGTGTGTGCTGTGAGTGTGTCTGGCTGCTGTGTGCTCTTCCAAATGACAAACACAGGAGCTCCTCCAGCTTAATGTCCCGGGGTAATTCTGCACCGCAGTGTGAACCTGGATTTGGTTGGTGCAATGTGTTTGTTTCAGATTATCTATAATAAACCTCCGATAAAACCACTTGGATTGTGTTCGTGTGCTGTATATGGAATGGGAGCTATAGGAAACATTTTTGAGAGGCTTCGTCACAGTGTTGCGGTCCATTTTGTGTTCTTTATTCCCAGCTAAATCGGCCTCATTTCCGAGCGTAATGCAGACGTAAAGGAACTGTGGGTAATATCGGTGGCAGGGGTGAACAAAAGGCCCTTACAGTGAAACACACTCTCAGAACAGCTGGAACCTTTGGCAACATCGTCCCCGAGCTGCCTGCGTTGCTCTGTCCCACGTTGTTTCCGGTTAGTTAATTACCCCGAATACATGTAGTTGCGCTCACGGATGTCGTGTCTTTGTCAGCCTGGCGATATTCAAGGCCCGGGTGACTGCCAGAGTCCCAGTGGGGATGCGGGAGAAGGGAGGCAGTCTGAACACAATGCTGTGCCACGCTTTGGGGCTGTGGTTCTGGTCTGTTAGTCCGCTGTGTGTGTTGTGAAGGTGAACATGCTCACGAGCACGTCGCCCTCAGGCAGCTGCCGTTGTCTCGGGGGCTGAAAGTGTGTGTAGTGTCAACGCTGGCAAGCAGTTATCATCCTTTAAGTCGCAGTAGTGGTATTTTCTAGCAAGAGCTAGTGTTGTGTATGTTTTTCTGTTGTCGCTTTTTTTTGTTTTTCTTCATTTTGTTGTTGTAGTTTCTTGTGGTGAAATCAGTAACGGTGGTTTGTCGTGTTTTTTTAGTTGCCAACATCCATATCGATCGACTGTGTTCATTGTTTACCAGGCTGGTTGTAATCAGTCACCGCCACACAAGACGTTGTTTTGCGTGCTCGACGAGCGATTATCGCACAACACCGGTTGATTTTTACACACATACACACACGCACACACACACGCGGAATCAGCCGCTCGAAGTGATTTTTAACTCGGAAGAGCCTTTTTCTCTCCCCCTCCGCGCCCACGCCCCCCACCCCCCAGGACGCGTGCACAGGAACCTCCGCCCACCACGCTGCTCTCTCCCTGCGCGAGAGCGACCGAGTGTGTGTTGCGCGCGCAGTTCCTTGAGTGAACGCGTCAGGCAAACAGACAGACAGACAGACAGACAGACAGACAGACGGACTGACTGATGAAAGGCTGCTCATTAAGCCAAGTACCTACGGCTGTGTTGCCATGTTACAGGCAACTGCCGCGTATCGTGTGATGATAGTCATGTAATCTGCCACTTAACGCCCCTTGTGTTTTTCAGAGCAGAAGACATGAACTTTTGTTTACCTTTGATGATTTTTATTTTTTTCCCCATTGATTCAAATTGATTGCCATTAGGTGGTGTTTGAAATGCCATAGTGGTGATTGCTGTGAGTGCTTTGATCGGTGGTACTTGCAATTGCTGTTTGTGTTTGGAAGGGCATTTAGGGTTTTGGATGGTCATAATGGTAGGCCTAATTGCTGTTGGTATTTTGAATGGTCATTATTCCCTCTCCTCCCTCGTCTCCTTCCCCTCCTCTCCTTAACACTAGTGTTCTTCCTCCTCGGCCTCCCTTCATCTCTTTCTTTCATCCATATTAATTTCTTTCTCCCATTGCCTTGTTCTTCCTCCTCCTCGTTCTAACCTCGTTCCTCTTTGTCCCTTTCCCCCTCCTTATCCTGTAACCTTTTTTTTTGTGCACAGTTTCAGTTTTTCTTTTAGTGCCTCTTAGTGCTCCCCCATTATTCCTCCAAAGCTCTCCTTCTC
This sequence comes from Urophycis tenuis, assembly GCA_036785325.1. Classification (NCBI taxonomy): domain Eukaryota; kingdom Metazoa; phylum Chordata; class Actinopteri; order Gadiformes; family Phycidae; genus Urophycis; species Urophycis tenuis. The sequence goes on from JAXIVH010000011.1 coordinate 12,194,345, forward strand.
ATTCACAAACCTCCAGCCCCTTCCTCCGCTCCACTCTCTTATCCTCCTTGTTTCCTTCATTACTGGGCTCCTCTCATCTCGGTTTTCCTCCTCTGGTTCTCCTCTTGTACAGTCTATCTCTCCCTGCCCCCCCTCTCCCTCATTCCCTCATTTCTCCTCGTCAGAGTGCTAGTGATGAAGACGAGGGGAAGGGGCCTGGGCTGGCGGTTCTTTGTAAGCCGGCCAACGTGTGTAGCTGTGGAACCGCCGGAGACGCGGCCCCGCCAACCTCAGGCTAGAGTCTGTCACTCCTGAGGAAATGTGATCAATCAGGTGCTGCAGGTCCTCAGGGCCCTGATGGATGGAGAACAGTCACCCCGTGTATTGAATGACACCGCGCACAATAGAGAAATACTCTGGAAACCATTTTCTGTCTTTCTTTATTTATTTGAAGTCGACCAGCCGTAGTCTTTGAGTCTTTGTGGAAATGGCAGTCGGTTTTTGGCACCTTGCTTTAGCAGCTGTTGGGATGGTTGACCCGTTGTATCTGTAATGGCTGTCATCTGGAAACAGCTTCCATTCACAACAAGTCTCCACCCAGCAGATTTGTGTGTGTGTGTGTGTGTGTTTGCGTGATGTCAACCCCAAGTAAACAGCTTTGGTTTGGTTTAGTATTTTATTTCCCGTGAGCTGGGAAACAGGTACCCCGTCCTGGCCGGCATTTCCCCACTGCAATCAGCCAACATCTCTTGTTTTGTCTGCTATTGGGTGCCCAAAATGGTATTTATCGGATTTAAAAAACATACAAAAAGGAATTAGTTTAAGAATACATGTTTAGATTTTAGTCATTCCCTGTATTTTCTAGATATTGGGAACGAAATGTGTTTTTTGCATTTGACCCATCCTATGGTACATATAGGAGCAGTGGGCTGCTATAGTTTCAGCAGCCCAGGGACCAGGTTGGGGTTCAGTGTCTTGCTCAAGGACACCTCGACATGCCGACAGTTGGAGGAGGAGAATCGAGGGGATCGAACCGCCGACCCTACGGTTGATGGACGACCCGCTCTGTCCACCTGCCCTACCCACTGAGCCACTGTTGCCCATTGACAGAAAAAGTAAATAAGTGACTTACCAATACAAAGTGTATATATACATGAATATGACTGTTGGGAGCAGAGAGCAACAGCATTATGAAACCCAGATGATGGAATGCCTATAAATTGTACTGCAAACTGTATTTGCCCTAACAATAATGTCCACAAGTATGCCGCGCTATTTGTGTTATATATTGTTCTGTACAATTTCTGTCGGAATGCACCGGAGCACCGCAGGAAACACTGATTACACTGAAACACTCGTCTCACACAAACACATACCACACAGACACACACACACACACACACACACACACACACACACACACACACACACACACACACACACACACACACACACACCACACCACACCACACACACCATACATCAAACAGCCACTATGACCAGTAGGCTCTGAATGACTTCTGGAGATTGAGGGTCCAACGCACACTGGTACTGCTTGGCACTTTCAAAGACCACAGCACAAGGCCGTATGTGGTGAACCGGAAAAGTAATAGCAGAATTTGAATTCACACCAACCCCCGTAAGCCTGTCCAGGGATAGTGGAGCTCTGTGCGCGGATGTTATGCATCACATGCAGGAATTACCAGTTCAAGGTTAGCTTTAAATGCTATTTCATGCTATCTCTTGCTTGCGTTGCCTGCGTTCAGTTTCATGTGACTCCGAATGATTCCCTTCACAGCAGTGAAGGCAACTGCGAGCTACAGTCATAAAACAGTACAGGTTTATTCCCGTTCTGTAGTTATAGCCGTCGCAAATACTACACATACAAATACAAATGGTTACATCCGTGCGTTAACCTTGCTGAATGTTGAGACATATTTCTTGTGGGCGGTGATGTCCGGAATTACTCTGCAACATGGCACTGAACAAACTGACTTGCAATATTTCAATATTTATGGCTAAGGTGCTCCTCGATTAATAATGCAAACACGGTTCGACATCTCATGTAGTCGTCTTTTTAGAATTGTGTGAATGTATGGATTTCGTGGCGTTCAGTCTGATGCTGTTACGGTTTGAGCGTTCGTGTTCATTAATAAGATGGAACGATTGATCACTGAACAAAAACGAGTGGGAGTTAGATCAGTATGTCTTGAGACGTTTCGATATGTTTTAACCACTGCGCCGACTGCACAAGGTCGTGCTGCACAGACGTGTGCCTTAGTCGTGACTTGCTGCTAGCTAAAGTGAGACCTTGTTAGGGTCTAACCAGACATAAGGGTCTACGGGAGTCACACTCATTTCAGACAGATGTATCTTGGTCATATTCCAGCAACGGTGTAATGCAAAATCTTGTGTTCATGATAATAGACATAGTGTTCTTTATATGTCCTTGTGTGGGCCGTGTTCCGATATCACATACTTCGTGAGTACACTAAAACGTAGTACACTATCCGTACTCACCAAGTGCGCGGATTTTCAGATGTTAGTGTTGTTCCAAATGGTGCACTTACCGTACATTACCATCAGCTGCGCGGCTGTGCGGCTGCGTCAACCCGCCAAACACACGTGAATCCATTACGCCCACTGACGTCTAGCCATTTTAGAACTGAGCGCGGCTCAGCCGGGCTCCACCTCTTTCGCTATGTAGCCAAGATGGCTGCCATTGAGGAAAGTGTACACCGTTGTAAACTATGCATACTTACCGTTTTGAGGGCAACATCCGTGTCCTTTCTTCGGGTACACTTCTTCTCGCCGCGATCGTAATCGGAACGCCCTACATACTCAATCTAAGTATACTAAGTACAGTAAGTATGGATATCGGAACTCGGCCCTGGTACTGAATTTCAGAACCAGGAGCTTACAGGTTGTGTCCTCATCGTCAGACCGAATGTCGGGGTTTGATGGCGACGAGGGTGTAATTCAACACACCTGCTCGGCTCATTAACGTGATTTAACGTGGTTTGAAGAGTCTCGGTGACGAGCGAGACACAAATGTCAGCGCCGCCTGGAAGACCGGGTCAGATCAGCTTCGTTATTCGGCAGACACTCGGGCGCTTCTCCTTCACGCCCTCAGTGGATCACCTGTGATGTTCTTTGTGTGAGAAATCAGATACGGGCAACGGAAATAATGCTGGCCGTCTGGGAGAGGAATTGTACCGGCTTACATACTCTGAGATTGTTACAAGAAGGCTAAAATGTCATGCCACGTTTTATTTCCACCATATCCAATATACATTGTTATCCTTCTCCACAGTTTGTCACTCGCATTTGTTTCAGGGTTCCCACAATCTGCTCCAGTTGGCTGTTTTTCTAGATGATCCAGTATGCCTTTTACCACCTTCGCCATTTACTTTGTGAACGTCACTCACAGCATTGGCAGCGAAATGCTGAAGCAGCATTTGACATTGTTCACACACGCATGTACACACGTACACGTGTTTACGATGAACACGGTGAGTGCGGCTACTGCACAGCTAAGTGTGCAGATTTTCACCCTAACCTTTAAGGGAGCTCCTGGCCGACCTCCCCTTCAAACACGGATGGGCAGCCGCGCATCCATGCTACACACGCATGCTGGCCAGAGGCAGTTGTCATGGCCATAACCCTGGCGCTCTGCGTGCATGCATTATTAATGTGTTTTATGGCTCGTAAAATGACCACTACTATTGTACTTGACTATTGTACACGACAAAGGAACAACATTGTGTACTGGGGGGGAACAGAACAGCCAACCTGCACAACTACGCTCCTATTGGCTGTCGCAAGTCGACGGCCGCCGGTCACGTGCATAAAGTTACGCAGGCGTGAAGCAGGCGTGACGCAGGCGTGAGGCAGGCGTGATGCAGGCGAGTCACAGGGCCGTTATTGTAGCTTCCCCATTAAAAGGCAATACACTTTTGATTAGGGTCTTATAAATAGTCTCCATTCGATCTGCAGAACACATATGTATTTCAATACTTTTCAAGTTAAAAGTAGATTTGGTAGATGTTTTTGTAATATGATTTGTTCGTAATATGAGCACCACTGTCCTGAGCTATTGAATTAATTACCTTTTTATTGACTGGAAAAGCTGCCCTGAGTGCCACTGATGGTTATCTCTGTGGTTCAAAGCATAATGGTAAGGAACAGTGTATTGATTTCTACACATCATTGAAATCAATTTAGTGTGGTCCCATTGAGTATAAATTGGTGTGAGAGATGATATGCATTTATGTTTAACAGCTCCTGGATGATGACTTCATATTTGAAGCATTGCTATTTATGCCCTTGGTTTGATCAACTCCAAAGCAATATTAAATGCAAATAGTTTCTTTGCGCTTCCTTTCTGAAAAAGGTCACATTTTAATGGATTGCTTTTTCAATCCCAAACAAAACAAATACTGTCTCTCTCCTCGTTCTCTCTGTGTCTCTGTCTCGCTCCCTCCCTCTGTCTTCAGCACCAGCATGGGATCTCAACCCTACCCGGTGTCTGGCGGCTTTGAGCAAACCTCTGGTGAAAGCATATGTCCTGCATGGTCTCGGTGCTTCTGAGAGTCGGTGGCATGTAGAGTGAGCGGGCCTGGTCTGATGCCCTGCTCAGTGACCCCTGACCCTGTCCCAAACCCCCGCCCGGTTGAGCCAAAGTAACTTAACACACTGCTGGCATCCCACAGGTGCATTGATTCACTGCGGCCGGCCAAGGTTCACTCGTACCTGCTCAGGAGTGAAGTGAATTTGGAATTGGGAGTCCTGATGGATGTTGCAGTGGTGGGTTATCTCCATCCAACTGTAGTTCAGCTGTGTTTAAGTGGTTTGTTTTACTAGATACTTAGAGGTCTCGCTGCCGGGGTGATTGTTAGCCGTTCACATGGATGGTTCAGTCATGTTTCACATTTGCGTGTCATGCATCGTGCTGAACGACAGCTCTGTTCCCGTGGCGCGATGCATCCGCCGCGTTCCATCGGTTTCAGAGACGGACGGGACGGCCGCCGTCGGTTGGTTCTTTGTTCCAGCGTTTGACCGCAGTGCACTCGGGTCCAGTTGCACCAGTACCACGGAAACCATTAGCTTTCAGGTCCTGTCCTTCCATCAACCCATAACCATCCATCCTCCCAATGCAATTAGTCAGGTAGGAAATCGATGAGAGCGCAAGACAGAGAGAGAGAGAGAGAGAGAGAGAGAGAAAGAAAGAGGAAGAACAGTCGATCCAACACTTCATGTAATATGCAAGACAGAAGCAGAAGCCTGGATGTGTTTCTCCGCGGCTTCGAGAGAAGCTACGGCCATTAGCAACCGAAGTCGCGAGCAGCTCCCCAGAACCGGGCCCGCGTTCCACTGCCTCACAAGACTGACTGATCCGTTGAAGCATTCCTGGAGCACAAGAGCTAGCAAGACTACAGTCATTAGCCCTCAGACACCCGCGCGCTGTGCTGTCGGGACCTTGCCTTCAAGTAAACACACAGTGATGTTCCACACCACAGAACGAGCGATGTTTTACGTCATGTTAACGCGCAGTCCAAGTTTCTCTTTGGCGAGCCAGAGTATAGCGCGCTACGCAAAAGCTGTAATTCAGTTTAAATTATCATGCACGGGCGCTGTTTTCGCTGCAGTGATTGACGCAAACACATTTATCCATCTCCACATCTCGGTGGCGTTTCTCAAGTTTCAGCAAGGAACCGATGGATACGCATTTAAAGTGGTTAATAGAATAATGAATGTAATATAGAACCAGCAAAGGCTCACTTACAGCTTAATCTTTAACAAGTCCCCCCAAAAAACTGCAGCTGTGTCATTTTGTCCCATGATCCGCTGGATGGCCACGCAGGTGCATCGCCCTGTTTGTTATTCTCCCAGCCAGGCGACTCGTGTCCCTGTTTAAAACCACGTTAGAGTGCTGCTGAGTGGAATGTTCCGTTAGACTGGTGACAGTGGAGAACAAGGGGATCCCAAAGTACAGCCTGCACTGCCCATTACCATAGTGACAGCTGGAGTTAGACGTCTCCATGGTGTGATTTCTGGCCTTTTTGTCGGGGCTTTATCAATTTGTTCATTTTATTTTCATAATTCAGGCGATTGCCTAATTATATGCTATTATCGTTCTCATTGTGTGGATCAACTCACCACCAACTGAAATCCCCTCATTAAGTTAATTTATCTGTGGCATATACATGTATATATATATATATATATATATACATATACATGTATATATATATATATATATATATATATATATATATATCAAATGGGATTGTCATATACATTTCGCAATTAAACACGATTAGCTGAAAATAGCTCAGTGGTGGTGTCCTCTTTGTTGGTTAATGCTGCACTAATGAGCTCTAACCTCCCCCTGTGTCCTCAGTCTGGCTGTGTTTCATGTCTCTCCCTCATACCGTCCCCAGATGTACCCAAGGACCTCACAGGCTTTTAAAGATCGTGAATAAAGGTTTACACTTTGACCGTACATGTCCACGTTGGAGTTTTCCACCGTGATCTTGCAGGTTATTGCAGGGCTTCCCCAGGCAGGCTGCATGGGGATGAGGGGGTGGGTTATGGTAATGCTGTTGTACAAGGAGCTATTGTATGTGTAGAGACCGTGGTCCTTTTAAATACACACATGGATCCACTGTGTGTGTGTGTGTGTGATGGTGTGTGTGTGTGTGATGGTGCTGTGGAATTCTTCACTGTTTAAATTACCCTGCTGTTCATCCAGGTATTGTGAGGTGAAGTCCACCTTTTGTGTATAGAGTCTGTATCTTGATGTGGTCCCAGCTGCATGTCAATACTGGTGCTGTATGTCTTGGAGGAGAAACACACATGCACACGCACATGCGCACAAACACACACATGCACACACACACACACACACACACACACACACACACACACACACACACACACACACACACACACACACTCACACACAGTATTGGTTCTACTGTGCCACTGTTTAAAGCCTTCTAGCTGGTTAATGATGTGTAATTGTCTGTGAGCCAGGGAGATGAAAGATGATTGGTCCGTGGCGTGCTTGTTGCCTGGCCTGACCTCAGTTTAGTTGTCCATTTCAGGGGGATGAGTGTCATCCCACTGAAACCCTCTGAAGTGACTCCTACTCAGTTCAGGAGGAAACCACAACTTCTATGTTCTCATAGCTGCTCTCCATGTTAATTGGACCACTCCAACGGCCAGAGCAAGAGGAGGCAGAGTGGTCTGTTCAAAATCTAAAAATGCAATTACATACTCTGAAACAGGTATTTCTCTATAGTTAATGAGTAGTGATTCTATTTGTATGTAAACACAAGTGGACAGAGAGAGGCTACACAGATTGACCAAACATCAGTCATTTTCCCGTCATAAGGGGATACATTCTTATGTTATGTAGTCATGAGCGTGTGGTGTCACAAACACTGCAATCGATGGCTTCATCCACTAGGGGGATTACCTGTCAAGTACCAGCATATCAAGCCAGTCTCACGGCAGTTCGTGAAATAGTCACAAAATAGTCTCAATCTATTGAAATTGATTCGTGTAC
>JAXIVH010000011.1:12204396-12216896 GCA_036785325.1 Urophycis tenuis
TATTATAACTTCACTAATCACATGCTTAATGTGCCGTGGTGTGCGGAGACTTTCTGGACGTTTCCGTGCTGAAAAAGCCCGGGAGGGGCAGGGATTGTCCCCCGGGGTTGGCGTGTTGATCTCCCGGGGTAGTCTTATTACGGGATGCTATTCACAGGACCCTGGCAGACGGGAGGCTAACAACGTGTTTGCGTTAAACTCCTCGTCTCTGCTGAGCGGAGACGAGCGCAAATTGCAACGCAAGTGCACATTATCGACAGCGACAAAGTGGGGTAATACAATTATCACCCCGCTGAATAGAGGAGAAGGCAGATGCATGAATACATATGTTGATATCCGCCAAATTATCTTCGTTGCATTTGGACGCATGATTAGCTGTTGGGAAACTTAGTTATTTGTATGAAAAAAAAAAGACTATTTACGACTATTTATATGGTGCTGGATGTTTTTGAGCTCATTCTTTGGAACCAATGAGAGGGAATGCGTGACACTAAACATCGATATTCAAAACTCAACAAAAGAGCATCCATTGTCAGATGAAGGTGAAGAGCTTGTTACACAGTGTTTGTGTGTGTCTGTGTGTGTGCGTGTGGGTGTGCGCGTGGGTGTGTGGCTCCTGATTACCGTCAGCGATGGCTGTGAAGTATATCTTTGCATACACTTCAGTGCCCAATGAGGCCCCTTTCTCCCCTCTACTCAACCACCACCACCACCGTTCGCAGCCACGCTCGCTGAATAATCTCAGCCGAGCTGCATGGTCTGTAGCTACAGTCTGCGGCTACAGTCGGTGGCTACAGTCCGTGGCTACAGTCTGTGGCTACAGTCTGCGGCTACAGTCGGTGGCTACAGTCGGTGGCTACAGTCGGTGGCTACAGTCCGTGGCTACAGTCTGCGGCTACAGTCTGTGGCTACAGTCGGTGGCTACAGTCTGTGGCTACAGTCTGCGGCTACAGTCGGTGGCTACAGTCTGCGGCTACAGTCCGGTGGCTACAGTCCGTGGCTACAGTCCGTGGCTACAGTCCGTGGCTACAGTCCATGGCTACAGTCTGTGGCTACAGTCTGCGGCTACAGTCGGGCGGCTACAGTCTGCGGCTACAGAAGGCGGCTACAGTCGGTGGCTACAGTCGGTGGGCTACAGTCCGTGGCTACAGTCTGTGGCTACAGTCTGTGGCTACAGTTGGTGGCTACAGTTGGTGGCTACAGTTGGTGGCTACAGTCTGTGGCTACAGTCTGTGGCTACAGTCGGTGGCTACAGTCTGTGGCTACAGTCCGTGGCTACAAGTCTGTGGCTACAGTTGGTGGCTACAGTCTGCGGCTACAGTAGGTGGCTACAGTCTGCGGCTACAGTCGGTTGCTACAGTCCGTGGCTACAGTCGGTGGCTACAGTCTGCCGGCTCCTCCGAGACTCACGGCCGCTGGGCGAGAGAGAGAGGGCGAGAGTCGCCGTGGCGACTCGTGTTCATTTAGAATGTTGACACGAGGTGTTTGGCTCTTCAAACTGTTTGTTTTAACACGGGGAGGTACACGCCTCCCCGCTCCGGGAAGCGGATGAGTAACCTCCTGCGCTTTATTATGAGCCGGTGACAGGAGGCTGGAACCAAACAGAGAGGGAAAGCTCATCATCGCCAGGGTCACCTCTACTCCTTGTGCACACTCTGAATACGAGAGGGTTTTGGGGGGTGGGGGGGGGGGTGGGGGGGGGGGGGGGGGGGGGGGGGGGGGCGTGCAGTCATGCGCGCTTGTGTGTGTGTGTGTGCATGCCAGTGCTGTGCTTGCGCGTGCATGGTTGTTTGTGTGTGTGTGTGTGTGTGTGTGTGTGTGTGTGTGTGTGTGATTGTGTCCGATTGTGAGTGGTTGGGTAGGTGGGCACTCGTGCGTGTTTGTGCTTGAGCGCTTGGCTGTGTGTGTGTGTGTGTGTGGTTGTGTGTGTGTATTTGTGTGTGTGTGTGTGTGTGTGTGTGGTTGTGTGTGTGGTTGTGTGTGTGTATTTGTGTGTGTGTGTGTGTGTGTGTATGTGTGTGTGTGTGTGTGTGTGTGTGTGCTTGTGTGTGTGACAGGGGGCGAAGATGTGCACGCACACACCCCAGGGCGATTGGGAGCCCCACAGCGGCGCGGCCGGCGTGCTGATAGGCCCACGGTAACGCAGGCGGCGACACGGCGTCGGGATGACGGACAAACGTGTCGCACGTTGTTACCGCGGCGGAGCCCTCCGGCGCCGCCACCGCCGCCACCGCCGCCGCCCTCGCACAATATCAGCTTCTTTTCGTGTGATACATGGTCACACTCGGGCCACTGCTGTGGCTGACCTACTTGCACTGTTGCTAATAACAACAACATCAACACCAACAACAACAACAATAGCCAGCGGCGGCTGCAGCCCGTTTGTAGTTGTGTTGCAGTATCCATCGTTTTTTTTTCATCCTCATGCCTGAGTCTGCCCTTCATCTCATGCGGCAGAGAGTCCAGGCGCCCCGCAGAACGCCAGCCGCTCCAAAGGCAATTTATGTGTTGTCCCCGAAACGGCGACTTTGTAGAAATAAACTAATGATGATGCATCGTCGGGACGCGGCTGAAGGAATGGCGGCCATCCCTTCTGGGTTTTCGACGGCGTTCCGCGGTTGGTGGCGTCGGTAGCGATGGCGTTTAACCTGACGGATGAAAAAACTGTTTGGCTCGCGTCTCATCCAGCGAGATGTTGCGCCGGCCTCTGATTTACTCTGTGAGTCGGCGACGGCATTAATCTGACAAACGATGGGGATCAGTCACCGGGAGAGTTGAATATTAATACTCACACGCGGTGGGCTGGCGTTGTCAGCAGCCTTTGTCGGTTAATGTGCACGTCACTCACGTTTCACAATGGCTTCAAAGCCAGTCACATGTTTTTTTGATAACCTTACTATGAGAGTTGTCATAAAATGCACTATTCGTCAAGTGCGCCTTTCAATCATGATTTCCAGCGCGACGGTTACCGGCCTCAGTGTTTACTTTGCTTCTCGTAACATCTTGCGTTGTCATTCTCGAGTTCTGCATTTTCTTCATTTCATTTCACTGGTGAATTACTGTCAGGTGAATAATTTACAGTATTAATGCAAATTGAACCACCTTCCATCCGTATGATTAAAATAGTATGGATGATATGGTTGGGTACATTTCTGTTATTGTTAGATTGAAGCAAGATGAGTTAATTTAGTAGTTCAGTTCATATATTTTATCATCCACCTTTTCTTTTCAGTTTAGGGGTTTGCAGCTGAGGCAAATCTACTGCTCTGCCATGAATAGGTTCCAGCCGGTCTGCACGAGATGTTGATAACATCTGGGTTCTAATAAAATCTAAATATAATCAGTCTAGCCATGTCGATTACAGAAAGAGAACCATTTAGAATCAGCAACTTGGTTGAATGATGGATATTACTGCAACCCAGCTGTCATTCGGTGTAGACTCGTTCACATTTCTACTGAAGATGAAGTGATAATATGAACATAGCCTTCTTCCAAGACCTGTACACTTATTATGCATACTTATTGTAAGTCGCTTTGGATAAAAAGTGTCTGCTAAATGCCATGTATGTAAATGCAAATGCAAATGCACACACACACACACACACACACATCCACACACGCACGCACGCACGCACGCACACACGCACACGCATGCATACACACACACACACACACACACACACACACACAGGTGAACTGAACACAACCAATGGTGTGTAGATCATCATATTATATTGGCTAGAGTGCTTTTAGTAGCCTTCCATCCTCCCTACCACACACGCACACACACACACACACACACACACACACACACACACAGCTCGGTATCGCTCTCTCTCCTGTGTCCCCCCTTCGGTATTTGGGTTCGTGACATCACAATCTGTTCTCCCCGTCGCGGGCTCCTTCCTCCCCGCGGCGCTGCGGAGGCAGCTCTCTCAACGTGAGTCGGGTGAGCATGGGTGGAGCAGGGCTGTGTTGACACTGTTCCCCGCCATGCCTGTCTGATCTGATTAGTCCACAGAATGTCGCTCCACCGATCGACACTGTTGTGGCGCGGGGGACTCGGGGGGCACAAGCACTTTATAAATGCTGCTGCATGGAGATTTCCCCCCCCCCCCCCCCCCCCTCCCCATGAAATACCACAGGGGGGCTTTTTAATTCATGTATTTGTTGGAATAGCGATAAAGAAGGAACGAGGGGGGTGCTGTGTGTGTGTGGTGTGGGAGGGGGGTCAAACTGGCAACTACGGAATGCATGTATGTCTGAGACCTTTACCTCGCTCACTCTGCGTGCCAGACAGACCCTGCATTCATGCGCACACACACACACACACACACGCTTATGCATGCATGCACACACACACACATACATACATACACACACACGCTTATGCATGCATGCACACACACACATACATACATACACACACACGCTTATGCATGCATGCACACACACACATACATACATACACACACACATACATACACACACACACTCCACACACACAAACACACACACACACACACACACACACAACACACACACACACACACATATGCTTGTGGGCACTCACCAAGGCATGCCCCCCCACACACACACACACACACACACACTCTGACTGTGCCTGGCATGGGAGACTTCCTGTCCACTGTTCCATATCATTATCCAGCTGGTCAGAAGTACTTTGGACAGAGCGAATGGAGTTGCAGTATAAATGACTAATAGGCTACATCTCACAAGCTTGTTGTTTACATGGGCCGTGCAGCAGTGGTTTCCGCGGAAGTGTGTCTTAAATTGTCTTCCTCGCCGATCGCTAAAAGTCTCTTCTCTTTCTCTCCCCCTCACCGCTCCACGATGACACATCCATGGCTCTGCACCACAGGTAAAAAGCAACACACACACACAAACACTTGTCATGTCTGTGATGTCCGCGAGGCTTTCGGATGGTACGGGTGAGGGTTCTCGAGGTGCGCTCGCTGTAGAGACCATCAGAACCACCGCGAGGGTGAAGTCTGTCCACACAAACAAAACGCTGCAGACGAGTGGTATCGGGAGCTCTGTCCACGAGCGCTTCGAGTCTCTCGGAAAAAATCGCGATTCCAAAACAGTTGTTGAGTCGTGACGGCGACGCAGAGAAGAAGGTGTTCTGTGTGCCACGCCACCAGCCAGCCCGTGTTGTCCCGCGGAAGCAGCAGTCCGGCTACGGCGTCCGGCACGGCGCCAGGGGGGCCGGCAAGCAGAGGGACTGCGAGGGCCGCGGCCTCTTCTCGCTTCCTAAGATGTTCTGTTAGAGAAAACGGAGGCTTTCAGGAGGGCAGGGGCCATTTCACACAGGGGCCATTTCACACAGGGGCGCTTTGAACCTTACAGACACCTTTTTTTTTTTCTTTTTTTTTTTTTAAGTTTGCCACTGCCTGGTCCAGCTTTCCTTCCCCAGTTCCGCGTTCCAGATCTCAGCGTCCTGGAACATGATTGGTGGCAAACAAACACAAGGAGAAAGTCATTGAAATTCCCTTGTTCCCCAACCACTTTTTTTTTTTTTTTTTTGCTGGTCTGCCATCAAACTTTAGATGTTAATCTAAGGTGTGATTGTGAGATTGACCTATATAAAACGGGGGGGGGGGGGGGGGTGTCATATGAAATTTCTCTGAAACATCCAAAAAGGTGGTGTTCTGCAGAAGTAGGCAGAGGACGAACCGGGCCTTCACATTGGGCTGATGGGGCGGCTCAGACAAAGTCTGATGGGGATATCCATAAAAATCTGTCTAAGGACGCAGGGAACATAATTACACCTTATCCCGGAAGAATGCCGTAAAATACCCAAAAATAAACCACCTCAGACACCGATACGGAAAGTGAGAGACGGCAACGTGAATAAAGTGTCCTCTGTGTTGCGCGTGCGTTGATATGCGCGCACACACGCAAATCTAGCCGGGATTCTTCGTAAACCGCCCCCGGCGTCTTGACACCATCTTACTCATCTCAGTGAGAACGCTCTCACCAACGTTCAAACTCCACACCGTCCTCTCTGATTGGCTGTCCAACCGTGTGACCGCGAACTAGCATCGCTCGGTTAGCTGTGTGACGTGTGTGGGAGGGGCCTTGGTGTGGTGTGGTGTGTGTGTGTGTGTCTGTGTGTGTGTGTGTGTGTGTGTGCATGCATGTGTTGCGTGTATGTGTGTGTGTGTGTGTGTGTGTGCGTGTGTGCATTGTGTGCATGGTGTGTGTGTTGTGTGCATGTGTGGTGTGTGTGCGTGTGTGTGTGTGTGTTTGTGTGTGTGTGTGTGTGTGTATGTGTTGTGTGCGCGCACGCGTTTGTGTGCGTGTGCGTGCGTGCGTGCATGCGTGTGTGTGTGTTTGTGTGTGAGCGTGTGTGTGTATGTGTGCGTGTGTGTGTGTGTGTGTGCGTGTATGTGTGAATGCGCGCACATGTTTGTGTGTTGTGTGTGTTTGTGTGTGAGTGTGTGTGCGCCCGCAGCGTTTATGTGTGTGTGTGTGTTTGTGTGTGTGTGTGTGTGTATGTGTGTGTAGGGGGGCGGCTGGCTCTGTGATGCTTCGGTCTCTCCACTTCTCCCCGTCTCTCCCCATGCACGATGCAAACTGTGAGCGTCTACAGTGACACCAACATGACGCCATGTTGGTCAAACACATGGCCAGAGGTCAGCGGGGACACGGCGCCCACAGCAGCCGTCCATCTCGCGCTCTCCCGCAACGCAGCCTTAATTGGGAGGGTATTTGCATACAGTGGCGTATACCAACACATGGCTGCTGTCTCGTGTGCAGGCCAGCATCTGTTGCACCCTGTCAATTAGTCACTTAAGCATACACAGGCGTGTGTGCATAAGTACACACACACACGCGCGCACACACGCACACACACACAAACACACATGTGCTCACACATACAGTATGCACACTTGCACATGCACGCCCGCAACCCACATGCATAAACAAACACACACACACACACACACACACACACATTCTCTTCAAGTGACAGCTCTTTTCCACTTATATTTCCAGTGACAGCTCTCATCCACTTCAGCCGGTGAGGCAGTCAATTCTGCTCCATCAGATTGTGAAGGGGAACGTGGCCCCACAGTCCACCATTTATTTAAATACATTATGTTGTCGCTGACAGTCCGTCCGGACCTCTCGGTTGATGGGCGGGGGAGGCCTGGGACAGACGCAGTCGGACACTAAGTGCCTTATTCCTGCTCTTCATTTGGACACTCCGTAATGGGCTGTTTTTTCCTTGAACTGCATCTTTGTCAAAGAGCCACCCTGCTATCAACCCAAGACCTCCTCCTCCTCATCCCCCTCCTGCTCTTACCCCCCCACCCCCCCCTCTCCCCCCTCCCTCCTCCTCCTCCTCCCCCTCCTGCTCTTACTCCCCCCTCCCTCCTCCTCCTCCTCCTCCCCCCTCCTGCTCTTACTCCCCCTCTCCCCCCTCCCTCCTCCTCCTCCTCCTCCTGCTCTTACTCCCCTCTCCCTCCTCCTCCTCCTCCCCCCTCCTGCTCTTACTCCCCCCTCCCTCCTCCTCCTCCTCCCCCTCCTGCTCTTACTCCCCCCTCCCTCCTCCTCCTCCTCCCCCTCCTGCTCTTACTCCCCCTCCCCCCTCCCTCCTCCTCCCCTCCTCCTCCTCCTCCTGCTCTTACTCCCCTCTCCCCTCCCTCCTCCTCCTCCTCCCCCCTCCTGCTCTTACTCCTCCCCCCTCCCCCCACCCTCCTCCTCCTCCTCCTGCTCTTACTCCCCCTCCCTCCTCCTCCCCCCCCCCCCCTCCTCCCCAGCAGCCACCCTTATGTCATCCTTCACTGTCTCTCTGCTTTGCATATGTGCTCACATGTCCCCTCTGTGAGCCGAACCCGTGTTAGGTCAGTAGCACAACACGGTCTCCCCCAACACCACCACCACCAGCACCACCACGCCCGCCCGGCCTGCTCCACCCTCCTCCCCTCCCCACCCCACCCCCCCTCTCTCTGCGTGTCAGGGCGCTGCAGCGTTATGGACGGGTCTCCGGCGGTGAGACAGGACCGCTGACCCGCGGACATTGAACACGGCGGGTTCAGGGTCCGTGTCACCGGCCGCGCCGTGGCGCCCGCCACCGCCACCCGCCGCCGCCACTGGGGCTGGGGCCCCCGCCCGACAGCACTTGGCGGCGGGGTGGGGGGGGGGGGGGGGGGGGGTCAGGGTGGGGAGGTCGTGGCTCGCCTGGAGACCCTGTCATGCGGCTGATGAGGTGATGAGAGCAGAGCATATGTCCCACTGACCAGATCCACCCCCCCTCACAGAGTTGCCTTCCTCTCTGTCCTCATTTCCTCCCCCCTGTCTGAGGAAATCTGAATAATGATATAAATAGTAATGTATGTATTTAAGTATACATACAATATGTATGATTTTCCGTTCGGCTTATTATGCGGGTTTTCGGGTTAAAGGTCGCTGTCAAGCTGTCCCTGTGGATACGGTTCCGGTAGTCCCCCCGGAGACCGGAACTGTCACACCGTACACGTTGCGTGACGACGGCACCGCCTGGAGATGACACGCCCCCCCCACCCCCCACCCCCACCCCTCCCCCCCCGGGGGGCGCGGCGTCCGTTTACCGGCGCGCAAAATAATTAAAAGTTGTACCCTAAAGTCAAACGGGAGTACATATACACACACACACACACACACACCACAAGTGGCTCTGGGCAGCACAGATGGCTGCCGCGTGGCGAGGCACGGGGGACACACGCCGGCTGCAGTGACCTGAGGGACCATCTGCAGGCCCCGCCTCCTCCTCCCCCCCCCCCCCCCTCATCTGCTTTAATGATTGGCGCGCTGTGATTAACCGGTGGCTCGGCGCTCGGGGGGCCCCCCCGCCGAGCCACCGGCCGGCCCCCCTGCCGGGTCAGGGAGAGGGAGGTCACACGGAGAGGAGGAGCAGGAGGAGGAGGTGGAGGCTGCTACGCCCGGCTGATGGCGCCGGTTGACTTCGCCAACAGGTCGTGCCATGAGGATGACCCAGCTGATTCATAACGCCAATGCTAATCACAGTGATTACGTCATGATGTAGTCATATGATAATTATTGTTATTATTGTTATTATGATAATGGTGGCACACAGTTGGTCGGAATGGCACGGGCGCATTACAGTGAGGCAAATCTAAAAAAAACTCAGATCAATCGAAATGCGTTTCAATCAAACGCGCTGACTGTTATCAGCGGTCTCCGGCTGGTTTTCGACTTATCTCTCGACGAAATGTCAACCGAAGCTGCTCACCTGCTGGCATTGGTTTGAGTGCACGTGCTCATTTGTGTGTGTGTGTATGTGTGTGTATGTGTGTGTGTGTGGCATAGGCTACATATACAAATGGTGTTATTAAGCTGAAACTATGTCCCGTATAATTAAAGAGCCCTGTCCATCTGGTGACTACAGCTGTTCTCAACAATTCTCCTCCCTTAGATATGGCAAAGGAGGTGGGCTGCACACACATGCACACATGTGCACATGCACATGCGCGCACACACACGCACACACACACACACACACAGACACACACACACACTGAATTAATACAATAACAGTCCGAGTCATTGATTTATTCATGCCTTTCCCCTTTAGAATGTGCCAATCAATGGAGCCCCTCAGTCAGCAATATCAATAGCCTGGCTGTGGTCTGTCTTTTGTTACCTGCATACATCCATCTTGTTATCCTTTTTAACATACACAAACACCTGTTCTGTAATCTCTGTGATTAATCACACGTTGACATTTGAGGGAATTTGTTTTGACGACTACTATACGGCGATTATTGTTACTGTTGTTATTTTGAAACTGAACCTGAACTTAATTCCTGAATGAGGTCAGACGATAATGGGGGTAATGGCAGCATGTGCTGGTCATGATAATCGCCCCGTGGATCGATGAGAAGGTCAGAGATTCCTTCCGGATGGGCCGCGCGCCCAAGGTTAAACTGCAGCCAGCCTGCCATTTGTACTCTCTCAACACAATGGGGGGTCGAAGCAGTGGGCTTCAAACCTGCCTCCATGAAAAAGGCACACACACACACAGAACACACACACAACACACACACTCAGGCACACTCTTTGATCAGTTGTCACCTTTGTTATCAGTGAAGCTGAAAGGGTGGCCTGTTTAGTTCATTTAGCTTTTGTCCGGCATCATTCTAGATGATTGCCACCGAGCCATAGATTAAATGTCATCATTTAATGGAAAGAGAGCAGCCTGATTACAGCATGTAATTGAAACGACCTGTAGGCTGTTCCTATCCATCCATCACTGTTGACGTGCATTCGAGCATGTATGTGTGTGTGTGCTTTTGTGTGTGTGTGTGTGTGTGTGTGTGTTGTCTGTGCTTAAAACATGACCTCAGAGCCAGAAGGCTGATGTGCTGTAAGCTTGTTTGTCAGATACACACAGACAAGTGTGTGACGTGCGCAAACTCTTATCTCATTATCCTCTCACCAGTGCTCTGTGACATCCTCTCTCATCCGCTGTCTCTCTCTCAAACTCTGTATGTCTCTCCTCTCTCTCTCCTCTCTCTCTCTCTCTCTCTCTCTCTCTCTCTCTCTCTCTCTCTCTCTCTCTCTCTCTCTCTCTCTCTCTCTCTCTCTCTCTCTCTCTCTCTCTCTCTCTCTCTCTCTCTCTCTCTCTCTCTCTCTCTCTCTCTCTCTCTCAAATTCACCCAACTCACACCGAGGCAAAAGGCGGAACATCATTGTTGCTGTTCAAGTGTTGCGCTAACTTGTACAGGCAGCATCTTTAATTAAGGGATTAGTTTACATGGTACACATTAGGCATGTGTAGTGTGGAGCGGGGTGTGTGTGTGTGTGTGTGTGTGTGGTTGGAGAAAGTTGACACCAGACATGACTGTGTGTGTGTGTTCTTGTGTATGCTCTACTGCTGCTGGCCCACAAAGCATCATTATTGGGTTCTGTGCATGTGCATCAGTATTCTGTCTATTTTATTTTTTACTTATTTTATTTTCTGCTCGCTTATCTTCATTACAATTGTCCTTTAATTTAATGATACCACTTTCCAGTGCATCATGTTTGCTAATAGGGATTTTTTTTTCCAAGGCTAATAATGTCAACAGCAAGCCTGTTTATCCGTGCATTTTATTTACCACATACCTTATACGAGCGTCACGGTTGAACGCCCTCTTCGGGGGGCTGTTTTTGTGGTGCAATGTTGCCATCTTGTGTTCAGAAATTGTATTGCATGTATATCTCGAGAGCAGCCACTTTGCCATGCATTAGATACTGTTCGGTTGGGGAATTCCCCCTGCCCCATATTGTTCTAAAGGCTCACAGAGTTACAGGCAATTCTGTTTGCATTGGCCCTCATAGACATAGAGTGTTTGTGGTAGTGTTTGCCGTGACGTGTTTATGATTTAGAAGGCACAGTTGTTGCACGACTCTCTCACAACTGACCTGTTCTGGACCATTTTCAGTTGGGTTCATTTAAGACTCATTGAAAGTCTGGTGTTGCAACCGAACAATCTCAGTCCACTTCCAAGTGAATGGTTTGGTTTGTTCTGGGTGAGAACGTAATCTGACCTGACTAGGAGCCAAACCCACATTGAGGGCAGCGATGCCATTAAAATAAACAAATAAATTAAAAATAAAATAAAACAAAGCGACAGGCTTTTCTCTGAAGTCCACGCATGACTGAAACCCCGCGCTCCACTCATCTGGAGGCACTCATGAGGCCGCGCGTCGCGTCTGAGTACCGCACGGTTTAATGCGCGCTCGCTTAGCAGGTGCTCAAGGGGTTCTGTTGGCACAACTAATCTTATTTGGCGGCGGGGGGGGGGGACACCAACGCATATAGTGTAAAGTCAGGATCGCAACACAGTGTGGAGTCAGTGCCCCACTCTCTACCCTGTGATCACGTAGCGAGACTTTGTGGGGGGGGGCTGTACTGTCCAATAGAGACAAACACGCTCGCGAAACAACGTGGCCGTGCCGTCTGTTTGCCGAGTTTGGTTTGCTTAACACAAAGCGTGTGAACACTAACTGGATCATATTACCAAATTGGAAGCGCTCCCGTGTTGAAACGGTCTGCCCAAACAGAGCATCAGAGAGTGGATCAAAGGGTGAATATAATATCCACACGCACTCACAACACGTGCGTCATGTCAATGAAAATCAAGCGTCCCCACGCTGCGAACATTCTCCCATGCAAAACAGCAAACTAACGTCGGTTAACCTCCCAACACTGGCTGAAAGTTTGCACGTCTAGCCTGAGAACAGACAGCAGAGGGAGCCTTCTGTTAACACAATGCAGAACGTGCAGCGAGGTCAGGATAACTGTGTTACTTCTCAGCCCCCTGCTGGTGTTCTCTCTCTCTCTCACGTTGCTCTCCCCCCCTGCGTTCAGCTCAGTGTGAGCACGGCGCCATCTCAAGAGGGGGGAGGCTGTGGAGATGAACATGTAAGTGCCAGTCAGGGGCTGATAATGGGGATGTGGCTTCAGTGGTGGTGGTGGTGGTGAT
>JAXIVH010000011.1:12219396-12224396 GCA_036785325.1 Urophycis tenuis
ATGATCCGGCGAATCTGTTTGTGCACCAAGTGTCTGCAAATAGCGTCTGACTCTGGGATAAGCAGGCGTTTGGCTCAGCTAATGGCGGACGCCGTTCTGTTTATAATCTAATTGACACGCGGTTCAGAGTGTGTCTCGCTTCGGTGCTGTGATTGTTCTTCCACGTTCAAAATGGTGTTGGTGTGTGACCGTAAAATATGGGATCAGATTCAGCGACAGCCAATGAAATCCTTCCCTGAAATACTTGTTTTTTTTCTCGTTTGTTGAGCACACCTGTTCAGACTCGGTGAACAGGTGGGTTTAAAAATCCTGTTACTTTGTTGACAACATTAGTGATTTTTTTAATGGATTTCTGATACTTGGTAAGTAGATATCATTTGTGGGAACTAAAATCAATATCAAATGTGTTGAGCCCAAAACCATATCTAACCACAGTAGTTTGTGTGGCCATATGTAAATGCCATCTGTGGGCTCATTGAAGTTGTTCTCTTCTCAGATCAATTATTAATTTTGGTGTTTGAAATGCAAGACTGCTACCAAATATACTTATCGGCCATGTGCGTGTGTGTCTGTAAATGAGGGTATTCCATTCAGCAGAATTGTATTCAAACATCCTGGCCTAGTATACAAGAGTACATACCATAATTATCGCCCGTGTAGTTCTGCAAACGGCGAGGCACGTCTATGGCGTCACCCTTTCCACTTTAGTGGACACCAAACGTGAACCCGAGCGGGGAGAAAAACGCACACACCCCCGGCCGGCCGGGCGGTGAGGCCGCGGGCGTCCACCAGAGGTCTCTGTTACACCGTGGAAAGACAGCGAGAGAAGGCGTCGCGTCCCGGGCAGACCTTCCTCCTACTCAGCGGTGTCAGGCGTCTGCCCGTCTAAAAAGTGGGCATTTCAGATGGAGAGATTGTCTGGCCATGCGCTCGGGTGTGAGATAGTGGAGCTTGATGGATGAGGTTTATCACAGACCCCGCTCACACACGAGAGGTTGAAGAGGAGGCTAATCGGCTCCTCCCGCAAGTCTCCATGTGATCCATTACAATGAAACACACACACGCAGAAACGACATTAGAAAACCAGAACGGGCCTGACAATAATATTCCCTTTGTGTGTGTGCCCGCGTGTGCGTTCCAGCGGGACCGTAGTGGGATGTGTCGTGCCTTCGCCCGCGTCCAAACTTGAAAACACACACACACACACACACACACACACACACACACACACACACACACACACACACACACACACACAGCAGTCCAAGTCCTTCAATATCAGTTCTTAATCTCTATTAAGACAGTCATTGTGTGCAGAGGAAATACAATTACCCGTTTCTTTTTTCTTCCTTTTCACAGCCCATTGCTGAGATTTAAAAAAAATAATAATAGAATAAATAAATAATGCCTGCAAATTCACTGGCCAACTCTGCTCTTCAATTGAAGTGACTGTGAGGGATGCTGCATGCTGCAATGGCAGATGTATGAACACACGAGCAGAGGTGCCAGCACTTGGTCGATGAAGTGCAAACCTGGGCTTTGATTAAGGCTGCTGGCAAACCACCAGCACCACAGTCAGCTCGGGTGAGGGAGCATTAACCAACAGCCCAGCTTACTCACAGTTAACGGTTCATTGTGAAATTAACATCGGAACCAAAGCAGGGAAATGAAGGTACAGTATGCCTGGTGTGTGTTTGTGTGTCCCACCCAGGGTATTGTCTCTGACACTCAAATCTAACTTACTCACCAAAACTATTAGAATAAATATTAGGAATATAATGGCACATTGTCCAACGAGAGTAGATTGTTGAGTGATATTTTGGAATTGACTGCTGACTATTTCATGGCAACCTTGTGAACCAACACGGAAGCAAATGAAAACCGATCAGGATTGAATGCAGGCTTTGTAGCAGAGCCTACCTGTAACCACTGAGAGTGTGTAGGCCTACAACATCAACACCTGCAGACCTTTTTGAGTGGCTTTTGTGTGGGGATCAGTTTGGTGCAATAGTGCCTAGGTTTAGGTTTGTCGTTCAAAAGTGGTATGGATTTGTTTCTTTGTTTGGTTAATCCCCTTAGCGGACGTCTTTATTTTTCCTGGATTCCCTCTCAAGAACAAGCAGATTTAAAGCATCGCTCAATACAACATGTGAGCATCTCATTCCCCAGCCGGGATCCCCGGTGGTCCAATGGAGGTTCAGAGGGCATGGATGCGGTGTGCCTCCCATCACTTTGGACTGCCTGCTGTACACGTGTTTCTACATTCTTTTTGGGGGAGAACATTGCCAATAACAGCTGCAAACTGGATGGATCTATTTTGGACCGCACTTCAGTTTCTCTGCGGGGGGCAGGGTTTGCCGCATCTGGGTAGTTATATATAAGGTAATTAAAGCAAGGGTGGGAATGACGTAAAAGCAGAAGGGGTAAACAAGCTACCGCGCTATATCTGTAACAAGTTTGTTGGGGATAATTATCTGCAGACGAGTCGGCAGAGGCAGCTCAACGTTCAGTCTCTGGCTTATTCCGGGGGGACTGCGGCACCGATGGCTCAGTAGGTAGATGCTAAACCAGATGACACACCAGACCGACGTCACAGAAACAAGACTCGCCGAAGGCCTCAGGCATGGCCTTGGGCCGGCCTGTGTCTCGGACTAAAAGTCACACTAGAACACGCCACAAAGAGTCCAGCCAATGGTCAACCGGGACATACTTTCTGCACCTGCGTGAGAGGAAATGGCTCTCACTGCCGGCCAGGTAGTCTTCGGACTGCAGGTATCTACTAACGTGAAACGAAGCGGCGTTGGCCTGCCATCTCACACGGCTCCCGCTTAGACACCCTTAATGACACAGCTACTTCTGATCGAGCACCCGTGTAAACGATGAACGATCGAATGAGAGGAAGCGGAGGGAAAAAAAAGAAAAAAAAAAGACCCTCTTTTCCTCCTGAGTCGCCTGCCGCTGTGCTCCCATCCCGCTGTCTCCTCTCACGCATCGATTCGCTGACGCCGACCGGCCCATCCCAGTGATTTCTCTGAACAATGGCCTCCGTTCCCCCTCACGATTCCACAACGCTGAATCGTCCGGAACAAAAAAAGAACCGCAGACGAGGGCCGACAAGTGCCGAAGGCCCGGCACACACCGGGGAGAGACCGGGGCCCCGCAGGGGAGAGACCGGGGAGAGACCGGGGCCAGGCAGGGGAGAGACCGGGGCCACGCAGGGGAGAGACCGGGGCCACGCAGGGGAGAGACTGGGGCCACACTGGGAAGAGACCAGGGAGAGACCGGGGCCACGCCGAGGAGAGACCGGGGAGAGACCGGGGCCAGGCAGGGGAGAGACCGGGGCCACGCAGGGGAGAGACCGGGGGCACGCAGGGGAGAGACCGGGGCCACGCAGGGGAGAGACCAGGGAGAGACCGGGGCCACGCAGGGGAGAGACCAGGGAGAGACCGGGGCCAGGCAGGGGAGAGACCGGGGCCACGCAGGGGAGAGACCGGGGCCACGCAGGGGAGAGACTGGGGCCACACTGGGAAGAGACCAGGGAGAGACCGGGGCCACGCCGAGGAGAGACCGGGGAGAGACCGGGGCCAGGCAGGGGAGAGACCGGGGCCACGCAGGGGAGAGACCGGGGCCACGCAGGGGAGAGACCAGGGAGAGACCGGGGCCACGCCGAGGAGAGACCGGGGCCACGCAGGGGAGAGACCAGGGAGAGACCGGGGCCACGCAGGGGAGAGACTGGGGCCACACTGGGAAGAGACCAGGGAGAGACCGGGGCCACGCCGAGGAGAGACCGGGGCCACGCAGGGGAGAGACCAGGGAGAGACCAGGGCCACGCCCGCTCCCCGGGGGCCCACCATCGCCCCGCCCCGTCAGCGCCTGCAGGGCTGCAGAGACCACATGGTGCCGGTGATGATCAGCACCCAGGACACACGGCGTCAGGGCAGAAATACGCATGAACGAAAACAAGTGGCAGATGCTGAAGGTAGGCACGCCAGCAGACGGGCGGTGGCCACAAGGATCCGAGGAAGTTAAACACACAAAGGCAGAGGTGAGCACGGTGCAGTCGTTGACACAGTTCAGAATTAATTAAGACAAAGGCTGCGGTCACCCAGGGAGGCATTCCGGGACAAACTGTTGCAAACTCTGACGGTTACTGTTGTTGAAGAGCCGCAAGTTCTGTCCTAAAAGCTTCCGTCATACTTGTATTTGCGGAGAAGGATGAAGGAAAACTTGTTTACCCGACAGCATGCGTTTTAGGCCTGAAAGCATAAGTCACGTATTATGGGTGGATCCGGCAAAGAAGACTCAAAGAAAAACTCAAATTTTTGAAGGCCTTTTTTTCGTTTTGGCCGTTTGTCTTGCTGTGGTTGTTATTCATATTTGAATTTGTTGACACGGGCTGCTTTGAAGTAAATGGACGGGAAATGACTTGTTCACCCAACGAGAGGGTCAGGGGAAAAGTGATATTTTTCGGTGTAATGTATTCAACCAAAGTTTGTCATTTACTGATCTGCTGAATTCACATCACATCCCGTAAACTCAGGCAAATATGGAGAACAGACGACTTCTTGACTTAACCTTTCACTTCCTCACAGAGACCCCCATCCCGCATCCCGCCCACTCATCCCTTTACTTCTTATCTCTTTACCTCCGAAATAAAAAAGGGATTGGAATAATATCCTCTGATGGGGTCAATGCCGAGCGACGGCTGGCAGGCAGGCAGCATTCTGGGTTTTCTGAAATATCCGTTAGCATTGATGTGACAGAACTCAATTTGACTCGCGTCTCATAATTCACTAAATTGCGCGGGTGCCCTTGTCACGAAGGCAGTAATAGTGGGCCTGGGAGGCTGGAATAAAGAAGAGGAGTCGGTCACACCTGGCTGGTTTTGTATCAGGCAAACAAAGGGCCCGGCGATGGAGTCGCAGCCGCGGCGGCGCCGACCGACTGGACTTGTTTTTTCCGTCCTTTTCGGTGACACCGCGGACGAGGAAAAAGTCACC
>JAXIVH010000011.1:12229396-12244396 GCA_036785325.1 Urophycis tenuis
TATAACAACCCATTTCCCTCTCCCCTTATCCCCCGTTTTCAGCTTTTACACCGTGGCCAAGCGCTTATATCACTGCTGCTGTGACACCTGAACTCCCCTCCGGGGATTAATAAAGGTTTATCTTATCTTTTCCCCAGCGCCAGGTGCAAATCGCGGTGTATTGTTTCTGGGTGAGGGTTAGTGCTTTTGTTAAGGCCCCCTGCAGTGCGCGTGAAAATAGTAGCATTAAAATACCCCCACGGTGCTTGCTGTGTCACACCAACCCCTTCCCCCTCTACCTCGATCGGCGTCGCCTGTCTATTGATCACCGGTCCCGGCACTACAACCCCCAGAATCCCCGGTGGCCATTAGCAGCCACCTGTGTCTAATTCCCAATGTGTCTCACCTGTGTCTTGTTTGTTTCCCTACTTAACCTCGTGTGTCCGTCTCCCCTTTGTGAGTGGTTGCGTGTGTAATGTATTGAGTGTATTGTATGTCGTATCTGGACGTACTTTGTCTTTGTGATTTGACAAACGCACACACCTCGCTGTGTGCGCCTGTGCCGGTTTCGTCCGGCACTGAATTAAACTCTGTTCCACCGTTTACGCTGCTTGGTCTGGCGCTTGTCTCCGCTCAACCCCGTAAGTGTCTGGTGGTCCTGGAGTCTCTTCGGACCATGCCCCTCTCCTGTGGGGCCGTGCTCTGCCCAAGGGTTTCGGGCAGTGGAGAGGGAGGGTTCAGCCGAGGCTTTGAAAAACACAGGTGGGCCACCGCGGAGTGGAGTGTGGGCCGGCCTCGGTTCTGTTGTTCCCTCTGAGGCGTTCCAGCTGTGGCGTGGTCGGAGAGGGGGGGGGGGGGGGGGGGTCGTCCTACAGGCCGGACCGACGGGCCTGGAGTCTGTTTTCTTTCTCCTGTCCCCGAAAGAAGCTTAAACTCAGAGCTGTGATTGCATTGACCCTCTTGACCCCGGCTGTGGAGAGCAGGGGCAGCAGAGGACGAGCTGTTTGCAAACAAAGGGCCCTGATTAAAGTGAGGAGGAGATGCTCCTGTTGTCTCTCTCTCTCTCTCTCTCTCTCTCTCTCTCTCTCTCTCTCTCTCTCTCTCTCTCCTCTCAAGGTGTAGCTACTGTGAGCAGGACAATAGCAACAGAGGCAGGGGGGCTCTCGTCACATGGGGTCCCTCCACCCAATTATCCCACAGACTAAACACACACTCGCTCGCTCCTCTCATTCCCTCCCTGCTCCTCATCACCCAGCGGCACTTTGTTCTTCTGTCTCACCCCCCTCCCCCCACCTCCCCCCTCCTGTCAGGTCTAGGTGAAGCCTCGCCCGCTATCACTGGGGAAAAAAAAAAAAAGCGGCACAGAAAGAGAAAAGTTCCCCGTATCTACCAGAGGACACACAAAATGGCTTTTTTTTTCGCTCTGTGTCCGACTAATCCGCTCGTCATTCTCTTGTATTTTTTTCTCATTTTGTCATCCTTTTTTTTTTTTTGTGTCATCTATTCTCTCCTCCACCTCCCCGGCCGCCACGGAGTGTACTCACTGGCCCTGCGATGTCTCATGCCTTGGAATTGTGGCTCTGTAGTGTGGGGACATCATCACGCTACAAAGGCAGGCTGGATGTTCTGCTGGATCTTCTGCTGGATGTTCTGCTTTGATCTGGCCTTTTTTATTTTACAGGCAGACGTGTGCACGCACGCACGCGCACACGCACACACACACACACACACACACACACACTAAGACATCGACAACCACACACACACGCACACACGCTCACACACACACACGCTCACATACACACATCCACACAAAGACAACCGCGCACACATAGACACACGCACACACCCACACACACTAACACATCGACAACCACACACACACGCACACACGCTCACACACACACACGCTCACATACACACATCCACACAAAGACAACCGCGCACACATAGACACACGCACACACCCACACACACACACAAGCCCACACCTCCAAACGCACACATACACACACACACACACACACACACACACAGCTAGATAGACAACTGCACACACACACACACACACGCATGTGCACATACACACATAGACAACTGCACACACACACACACACAGCTAGATAGACAACTGCACACACACACACACACACGCATGTGCACATACACACATAGACAACTGCACACACACACACACACACACGGAGAGGGCCGAGTACGGAGCGCGAAGCCGCAGACTGGATCAGATGAAACGGTTCTCCGGGACCAGAGCTATCCAGTGTCCCGGCTGCTGACGGGCCTGCAGAGGGTAGGAGAGGAGATAAGTGTTTCTGGGTTATTTTAGGCGACCCGGAGCGTCCATCGCCGCGGCCCTCCGACGGTCGCTCTGCCCCCCCCCCCCCGGTGATCGCCAGGCGATCGGGTGTCCCGAATCACTCCTGCTAGTTGTAGCTTATTAATCAGCCGCCGTGTGTGTTCCAATACACACACACACACACCCCGCGTCTCGCGTGACCGTAGGGACTGGAGTCTGAAATGGAAGGGTCTTCACTTTTAGTTTTCATCTGCTATTTTTACACTTCGCCAGTCGGTGTTTGTCTGTGTGTGTGTGTCTAAGTGTGAGTGTGAGTGTGAGTGTGAGTGCGTGTGCGGGGTGTGTGTGTCTGTGTGAGTGTGCGTGTGTGCGTGTGTGTGTGTGTCTGTTGGGGGCAGGGGGTAGATTGCATAATCACAGTGCAAATCTAAATACTGTGACGAGTCAACTGGGTTAATCCTGTCCTTGTTTGCCTTTGGATCGTCCTTTACATAAGTGTGGCAGCTGTCTGGCATGCCGCTATGGGGTAAACACACACACACACGCGCGCGCACACACAGGCACGCACACACACACACACACAGATACTCACACCTCCGTGTTCGTCCATCTGAGCTGCAGGCCACGCTCCTCCTCCCTCCCAGTCCTGTGGGATGAGGGGCACACGCTGTCCTCAATGTCCGCCGCTGTTGACAGTCACCGCCGGCCCCCCGCACGCTCACCTGTGCAGGTGGGGACATGGTAACCGTACGATGTGACATACTAACTAGATGTGACATGCTAACTGTACGGTACGACATGCTAACCGTAAAATGCGACATGCTAACTGTACGGTACAACGTGCTAATTGTCTGTTATGACATGCTAACTGTATGATGCGACATGCTAACTGTACGATACGACGTGCTAACTGTACGATACAACGTGCTAACTGTACTGTATGACAAGCTTACTGTACGATACGACATGCTAACTGTACGATACGACATGCTTACTCTATGATACAACGTGTTAACTGTCCGATATGACATGCTAACTGTATGATGTGACATGCTAACTGTACGATATGACGTGCTAACTGTACGGTATGACATGCTAACTGTCTGATGCGATATACTAACTGTACGATACGACATGCTAACTGGACGATACGATGTGCTAGCTGTACGATACGACATGCTAACTGTACGATACAACGTGCTAACTGTACGATATATCATCCTAACTGTACGATATGACATGCTAACTGGACGATACAACAAGCTAACTCAACGATACAACATGCTAACTGTACGATATGACATGCTAACTGTACGATATGACGTGCTAACTGTACGATGCTATACACGACCAATGACAATCGCACAGTCACATCATCACCACTGGAAGAAAAAAGAGAGGAAAAAAGGATGATAGATTGAAGGGGAAAAAAGGGAAAAGATTTTTTTCCCTTCCCCAGCCCCTCAGTGGACGACTACAGAGGCCACCTCCCGTTGGTGCGCCGCAATTGACCCCATGACCCCCGACGCCGCGCCAATAAATGGCCATCCAGGGGGAGACGTTCAGACGAGGAGCGATCGACACAGAGAGACGAAGTGTGAACGAGCAGAGAGAGAGAGAGAGAGAGAGAGAGAGAGAGGGGGGGAGGGAGGGAGGGAGGGGGGGAGGTGGGGGAGACAGCCTCCGCCTCCCACCACTCATCTCTCTCTCTCTCTCTCTCTCTCTCCTCTCTCTCTCTGTCTCAGCCTCCCCCGTCTCTCTCTCCCTCGCCGCGTTAGCCCCTCCCCCCTCCCTGCGTCCCCCCCGTCAGGACTCCTCTAAGTACTCCTCCGGGGGGCCCTGCCATTTTTATTCCTCCTCCTGACTCCGCCTCCACCTCCGCCTCCGGCTTAATGGAGCAGGAGAACACTGCGTGTGTGTGCGTGGGTGTGTGTGTGTGCGGGGTGTGTGGGTGTTTGTGGGTGTGTGGGTGCATGTGTGTGGGTGTGTGGGTGCATATGTGTGGGTGTGTGGGTGTGTTTGTGTGCGTGTGTGTGGGTGTGTGGGAGCATGTGTGTGTGTGTGTGTGCGTGTGTGTGTGTGTGGGTGTATGTGTGTGTGTGTGTGTGTGTGCGAGTGTGTGTGCGTCTGTGCGAGTGTGTGTGTGTCTATGAGGGTGTGTTTGTGTGTGTGTGTGTGTGTGTGGTGCGTGTGTGCGTGTGCATGTGTGCATGTGTGTGTGCGTGCGTGCGCGTGTGTGTGTGTGTGTGTGTGTGTGCGTGCGTGCGTTGCGTGCGTGCGTGCGTGAGCGGGTGCGTGCGTGTGTGTGGGTGTGGCGTGCTGTCAGCCCGTGCTGTGCCGTGACGTCTGTACAGCAGCGTTGTGATGAGCGCATATTTCGTGGAGGAGAGAGGCTTTCATAGCCCAGTGTGTTTTGCGAGAGCCTCCGCGACATCGTATCGGTTTCTGTGTTGTGAGTGTTTGTTGTCCTGCTGATGTGTTCTCGGCACCGTGTGTGTGCACGTTCAAACAACAAAGCTCGTCTCTTCTCCTGCGCCGGCTTTTGTGTGTCTCAGTCTGGTGCAGAAGCCACGGTGGGCTCACCGTAACAACGGAGAGGCAGAGCAGCTGTGCACCCAAATCCTCCTCCGTCCCTTAAACTCAATGTAGAAATGATTTTTTGTGTCGGCACCGAAAGAAGAATTCACTTGAGTCAGTCAGTCAGAGGATGTGATGTGAATTAGACAACAGGGGGGTGTGTGCGTGTGGAATCATCAACACATTAAAACCCACTACATACTTCTCTCCCCCGTGGTGGGAGAGAGTGTCATCATGTGTGTCTCTCTCTCTCTCTCTCTCTCTCTCACTCTCTCTCTCTCTCTCTCTCTCTCTCTCTCTCTCTCTCTCTCTTCTCTCTCTCTCTCTCTCTCTCTCTCTCTCTCTCTCTCTCTCTCTCTCTCCTCTCTCTCTCGCTTTCTCTCCCTCCCTCCCTCTCTCTCCCTCCCTCCAATCCTTCCTCGCCCTGATGTATTTATCTCTGGCTCTCTCCTCATGACTAATGCGTTTTCATTAGCATTTTGTGTGTGTGTGTGTGTGTGTGTGTGTGTGTGTGTGTGTGTGTGTGTTTGTGTGTGTGTGTGTGCGGGGGGGGGTTAAATCTCTGCCTCTCTCATGCATTGCTCATCACATAAATAAACTCCTCTGGCACTCTCCCGCCAAAGGCTCTCTCCTTTCTGTTTCTCATCGTCAAATCTCCCCCCCCCCCCCCACCCCCCCCCCGGTTGGCCTCGGCCCGCCTGACACACACACACACATGCAGAAAGACACACAGACACACATACACATGCAGGTGCTGATGTTCTGTTGGTCTGTGATCACGGCTGATCCCAGTTTGTCCCTCCTGCCACCTAAATGACCTCCGCCAGATATAGTCCTCTCAGAGCCACGATAATAAACACATCCACCTATCTCTACCCCCCCGCTCCACCTCCACCCACGCCTTCACCGCCACTACTATCCCTCACCACCCATTCCCCCACCGCCACCACCATCTCCGCCACCACCACCTGCAACGCCACTACCTCCTGCTCCAACATGTCCACCGCCACCACCACCTCCTCCACCCCCAGCACCATCTCCAACACCACCATCTCCATCACCACTGCCTGCTCCACCGCCACCACCACCTCCTCCTTCAGCTCCACCTCTATCTCCAACACCACCACCACCACCTCCATCTCCAACACCGCCATCTCCACCACCACTAACCTGCCCCACCACCACCACCACCACCTCCTCCTCCTCCTCCTCCTCCTCCTCCTCCTCCTCCTCCTCCTCCTCCTCTCCTCCTCCTCCTCCACCTCCACCACCACCCCCATCTCTATTTTTTTTTTTTTTTTTTACAACCACTGTCTTCACCACTGCCATTACTGCCAGCGCCATTCCCTCTCCACCTCTGTCTGCACCTCCGTCACCACCACCACCACCAGCAGTGTCTAAATGACCGCGGCGACCCGAGGGAACTGCGGCCCGCGTAGCCGGCGGGTTATTGAATGAAACGTAGTAAACTCTCCCGCCGATGAGGAGGGGGGGGGAGGGGGAATTAATGTCACAAGGCATCAGTCTCTCCCTCCGTCTCCTCCGCCCGCGCCGTGCTCCGGCCTATTGTCTCGGATGAAGTATCGAAGCTGATGACTGATATTCCTCATCTCTATTGGCCGGCGGCGGCGGCGGCGCCTGACCGCGCGCACATCGAGGTCCAATACAGCAGCCGTCACTTTGGATCAGCCTGATGGAGTCGTCTCTTATCGGGCCGCGTGCTCCGTCTTCAGATGATGCCCGGTGGCGCGTCGTTTCCGTTCCCCCCCCTCCGTGGCCGCGAGCCGCTACACACACACACGCGCACGCACACACACACACACACACACACACACGTACATACACACTCACACGCACACGCACACACACACAGACACACATATGCACGCACACACACACACACACACACACACACACGCATGCACACACACACAAACACACGCACGCACGCACACACACACACACACACACACACACACACACACACACACACACACACACACCTGTGATGCAGGTGTGTGTGTGTGTGTCTACGTGTGTGTGCGTGTGAGGGAAGACACCCATACTTCTGATGTGTGTTTGTGGGGAGGCTAGGTAGGTGGGGGGGGGGCTGGGAGAAAAAGTAGGAAAAAGGAACATCTATTTTTAAATGCCCGGGGTGTTGCATCCTAAATGAAAAGCGAGCACCTCTGGCTGTGTGCTGCAACAATACGGCCCCTCGGTGTTCCTCTTAAACAGCGCTCTGGATGCTTCATTCCCTTTTTACATCCATTTGATGTCTCTCTGCCCACACACACAGGCATTTACATTTGTATTACAGCGGTTTGCGTTACCTCCGCGAGCAGAATGAAAAAGCGTAGGTCTGGCCGTTGCGGGCTGCCTGGTCCAACTCTCCGTCAGACAGTCAAAGAAGAATGGATTACTCACAGGGCCCTCCGGACCCTACGGGCTGCGGCGAATTAGACGCGTTTCTGGTCTTCTTGAAGCGCGCCTATGATGTGGTTCCGCCCCGCCTCGTCTCCACGGCAGCACAGAACCGTTCCCGTGGTTTTAATCCGCCGTTTGTTACTCCGGGACGGCAGGCGCAGTTTGGACGACCCCCCACTGATGGTGGGCGCACGCACGCTTGCGCACACGCACGCACACTCACGCACACACACGCACACACGCACACAGACCACACACACGCACACAGACACACGCACACACACACACACAGGCCCGCACACTCACGCACACACGCATACATACACACACACACACAAGCACACACGCACACAGACACACACACAGGCACGCACACTCACGCACACAAGCATACACACACACACACGCACGCACGCACGCACGCACGCACGCACGCACGCACGCACGCAGCGACGCACCACGCATGCACACACACACACGCACACGATACACACACACAACATATGCACGCACACACACACACACACACACACACATACACCCACACACACACACTCACAAACACAGTGAGAATGTGTGTGCGCTTGTGCAGGGGGTGCAACAATTAGGCCAGCCACACAACACAGCGACATAATCGGTGTTGAATAAATGATCATACATCATCAGTATACTACAAGGACTCTCACCAGCTGGAAGCCAACAACCTCAAGTGCAAAAAAATAAAAAAAAGTAAAACACCCATCTCTACTGTGAACACACCACAAACGCAACACAGCGTAATGATAACACCCGACCACAGAGATGAGAAATATCAATCAAGTGGAACAACATACAGCAGGCCTCCAATAACATGGAAGTTTACGATATCGGCATCCATTTTGAACCGGAGCCTTATGCATCTGTTGCTCCTGCACTGCAGGACCACAGGCTGCGACCCGGGTTCAAGTGAGGCTCTCCACACGCACGTTTCCCCTGCCTGGAGGACGACACACCGCTCGCCTCCTCTCCGGTGGACGGCTCGCGGTTGGGGAGGGGGGAGGGGGGGGGTGGGGGCTGGAAATTAAACACCTTTTGTGGACAGCACCTAGCAACGCCGTCGGTTAACTGAGAGAATGAGTGGAAGCCGGGCTACCTCGCTACCTCGCCACCTCGCCCCGCTTTCAATCTCTATGCTAATGCAATGCACCATTGAGGGGGCCTGGCACCATTGTCCTCGCTGGTCCTGTCCCTCGTTAGGCACATACGCGTGCCTCCGACTGCCCGTAACTACGGGAACGAGGCTGACGTATGGAGGCAGGGCAACAGTTTTGTGAAGTTTAGTTCAAGGGCCGCGCCGGAGAGTGACGGGAGGCACGGCTGCCGTCTGATTCAGCTTAAGCCGCGGCCCGGAGCCGCCATCGGATTTTGCCGTCGGGCGTATAAAAAAACCCAAGGATGCCATGTTGTTTACTGGGTGTGATTGATTGCCGCCATATTACGGGGAATTGTAAAGGATTTCGCAATTCATTTCCATGCGGGTCGGGTATTAATTCAATCCATTCACGTGGCAGGACAGTAAAGATGGTGCATAAAACCAGGGATGCATCATTTATTGTGTTGTGTAATGATACCTTGATACGCCCGGGCCCCTCATTAGCACGCTCCAAAATGCGATCGCTCCCAACAATAATTGCTCGATTGTATTTTTAGTTTCCGAGTGACAACTCCCCGAAATGCATTTAAAAAAAATAACATACTGTTAAAAAAACGTCGAAAACACACGAGCCAGTCGTCCTTGTGATGATATCCTGCGAGGCCCCGGTGAAGCGCAGGGTGATTAAATGCTTCCGTCTTGGCCGGTGCGGGTCGCAGAGCCGCCATGTTTGGGCCCGTCTGAACCGCGCGGACACCGAAGACGACGACGGCCGGTTCGAGTGTCAGGTCAACGAGTGTGCGAGTGCCAGGCCGAGGGGGAACCTCACCGCACACTAATTAGTTTTGCGCGCCGTGTGCTTCCGGGGGGATTGTTTTTTTGTTTTTTTTTTGTGAAGGAAAAAGTTCCGGAGTTTAATTGGAGTGGCCCGTTTCAGGCGCCGTACGCCGTGCGCAGGCGATAATTAGGGCCACGGTGCGCCGCCAGACGGGGCCACGGGGCCGGCCCACCGCGGGGCCCTTTGAGCCCGCTGCAGGAATCCTCGGCCTTCGTTTAGCAACCGCTAACCTTTCTTAGGAGACGGACCAGCTAGCGCTGGTTAATGGTGTCCAGACCGAGCACTTGTTATCGACATAGAAGGTGTGGGGGGGGGATCACGTTTAACTTTCTACTCAGTGGATTTTGTGATTTTTATTCACGTGGGGAAATAAAACCAAATGCATTATTTTGTAAACAAATGGCTCCAGGTATTTAATAGTTTAGTAATGCAACTCTGTGGCCTACACCTTGTGACAGTAATTAGTTTACCAAATCTGGTGTCACATTTTATAAATGGTGGCCATGAAATTACTCTGATTACGTTTTCCTTGTGTGCGTGTGCTCTACACTGTTTCCGTGGTTTTGCGTCTGATAATTCCAGCGCTTCATGCGGTAATGGCTAAGTGAGTAATTAAAGATTTGAATTTCCCTCTAATGCAGCCTGAAAATCCCAGCTGTGATTATTGAACCAATTTAAAATGTGTATCAAAAAAAAAAAAAAAGCCAGGAGGTGACGGACAGTGAAACGATGGCCTGACAGATGACCTCGCTTGGCTCAGCCTCCATCACCGGGCTGCAGTCTGCTGAAAGACCTTTTGCAAAGGCTTACATTTGCACCACCAAATCCTGCCTTCAACTCGCGGGCGTTTCATTCTCCCCGTCGGTCTTATCTCACAGTCAAAGCGTTCACAGATCTGCCAGTGGGGGGGGGGGGGGGGGGAAGCGGAGGCTTTCCGATTGATTGACCGATATCGTGAGTGCGCAGCCCATGCAGCGGCATCGTCTCCGGCGCCGTTGGGTTCTGTCGCCAGCCGACGGCGCGGGGGGGGGGGGGGGGGGGCCGCGGCGGCGCAGCGTGTAACCGCCGGTGCTTCGATCGCCAGGGTCGAAGCCCCTCAAAGTCCGCGGGACGGCCAGACTCAATGGACAGGAGCGGTGTCGGGGAGGTTCGATCGATGAGAGCGAAACATTACACAAACTTGGAAACAGCAGGGTGTCAAAGTCGCATAGCGTTACAAAACGCACAACCCCCCCCCCCCAGGCTCCTCGTGGCAGAAAAACAACCGAGCGATTCAAACGAATGCGTTGTTGGTCAGCACTGTTCTGCGTGGACCGGTGGACATTCTGGGTGCGTTCCTCTGCAGTGACAGGAGCAGGCGCACGGAGACGTGGATAATTACAACCCCAGCCGCCCCTGGTCACCACCTGTTCTGAATACTTCAGCTCCTCCACAAGGCAGCGGGGGGGGACGAATTCCCTTTGTTCCCCCCTGCGCGCGAGACGTCGATACGAGACGAGCTGCGCTGGAGATGTCCACGTGAGATGAGTTAGAGACGTCCACATGAGATGAGGTGGTGTTCCCATCAGAGCTGCCTTCACACGTCTCGTCCTCTCCACTGTGTCGGCTGTGAATAGGCAGCCCATGTGTCTTAAGTGATATGCAGTGTGATATTTGTGTGTGTGTGTGTGTGTGTGTGTTGGTCTGTAAAAGACAGCATGTATGCCGATTTGTGCAAAATGCATGGTTACATAATCTTCCTTGTGCATTGACTATACATATCACAAGTCGGCCATGTTGCAAAACAAATGGGTAACTGCTGAATGTAAATAGGCGCCCCTTTTTTAATAACTCATAGTATTTTAATAACTTATCGTCATCTGTCTTGAATGCGATTTTCGTGAGGTGCTAGTCTGGCAGTTACAGTTTGGCATTTGCATTTTTCAACCGCACTTTATTTTAAAAATAAGCCCGGGATAAAATGAACTTGAAATATGCCCGTCGGGTTGCTGGGCTCGTCATGCATCATGCAATATGCTAAGTGCTTCCTTTCTTACAGCCAGCCCGTTTCTTAAAGACGACGTGAAATGGCGTGCGTGGCGCCCAGGATGCGTTCCTAAACAGAAATGGTAATTAGTGCGGGGCAATCCTCAGTAGAATGCAGGCATGGATCATGCACATGCTATGCATGGCTGAGCTGCCCAGACCTCCGCATGAACCCGCAAGAGGATGTCGCATTATACGATATCCGAATGGAAAATAACAAACTGTCAGAATGTTGACAATGTGGCCGTTGATGACAAAATGGATGAAACAAAGTGACTATTTTTGGATTTCATTGTGTCCGTCCGTGCATCCCAGGGTGATCTTGGTTCATGCAGATTGGGCGTTCCACGCTGTGTTGTCAGAGATCTCTGTGTGTGTGCGTTGATGCTGGTTTTAGCCTGGGTGCACCACAGGTGTCTTCACCCGGTCCCCTGTCAGTCTGACTCGGGCCAGGTGAGGCTTCTTAGACGGAGCCATTAACCCAGCACACACTCCACAATGACTAAGCCTGCCTTGAAAGGCTTTAACTATCCACTGATCTGAAGTATACAAGAGTATGTGCTTTGCCAGTCGCAGTAATGGTCTAATGTACTAATGTACAGATCAAGATTTAGCTGCTATCTGATGTGTGTGTGTGTGTGTGGTGTGTTTTATCTGCTATTTGATGTGTGTGCATGGCGTGTGTGTGTGTGTGTGTGTGTGTGTGTGTGTCTGTGTGTGTGTGTGAGTGTGAGAGAGAGAGAGAGAGTGAGTGCCTGAGTTCATAATCTATTGACCCCATCTAATCAAGTACAGAGAAAAGGCAGATGCTAGTGTTTCATCACTGTCTTCTTGTGATTACTCTCAGTGCTTGTTTAGATAGTAGACCTGTGGTATATTGTCTTTTGGGTGGAGAAATAAATAATTATTGTTTCTGGAACTTCATCAGCCAAATAGGCTTTTATTATGTGATCCTGGTTTCAAAGTGATTGAGCGTCCTTTCAATTATTTAGTTTCAGTTTTGTTTTGTTTTGTTTCCTTTTGTTTAATTGATGATGTGGAACTGCGTTTCAAAGAGCTATTAATTTGGTGTCTCGTAATGATTTACATTAAAGGATCGCAATTAGCGGAGGGGTCATTTAACAAACTCACACGCAAATAAGTAATGAACTAAAGGAACGGCGGAGCCAAAACAAATCACGCCGCCTCCAGAGACGCCTGGCTGCAGACACGCCGCGGCAGCGCCACAGCGGGCTGTAAACCACACGGCGCCACGCCAAACCACAGACAGACAGACAGACGGACAGACAGACAGACAGACAGACGGAGAGCCCCGCCCCATGATGAGGCCCAGGGCCTCCGCCTCGGACAGACCCCGGTCAGGCCCAGCGGAGGGGCGGAGCGAGGGAAGGTCAATGTGGAGGCGCGGGCGGCGGCGGCGGCGTCCATGGCGTGGAATGGCGGAGGTTAAGGTCTCGGCGGCGGCGATGAAGTAACCTTTTAATCTCCAGCCGACTCGTCTTTACTGCCACCTGGAAGTCCCGGGCACTCGCACCCAAGAGGAGTTAAATGCGCCGTGACGATGAAATGCAAATACTCCCCCCCCCCCTCCCCCCCCCTCGCTCCCCCCGCCTCGAAACCCACCCAGCCCCCACCACCATGGCCTCACCTCTAAGGTCAAGGTCACAGCCCACTTCCTCTCTCACCCCCCCACCCTCACCCCCTCACCCCCTCACCCCCCCCCCCCCCCCCCCCCCCCTGGCAAGAGAGAGAGAGAGAGAGAGAGAGAGAGAGAGAGAGAGAGAGAGAGAGAGAGAGAGAGAGAGAGAGAGAGAGAGAGAGAGAGAGAGAGAGAGGAGAGAGAGAGGAGATGAGAAGAGAGAGAGAGAGAGAGAGAGAGAGAGAGAGAGAGAGAGAGAGAGAGAGGCACGCGCCGACCCCAAAAAAAAGTATGCATGATTGTCTCTTTAAAAATTTAACAACCCAATTTGAGAATCCCAGAGCAGCGTGGGCAGCAGGAGCGTCTGGAGAAAGTTGACTCGTCTTAATAGCCACAGAACTCTCCTCTGGTTCTGACATTCACAGTCAGCCCCTGGATTTACTGTGTAATGAGACGCTAAAGCGTAATTTACATTGTCACGGAGAAGGACAAAGGGGATTATCGCTGGCATCTCCATAAATGGTTTGTTTTATATGTCTGCCTTCGTGCCGGCCTGCCTGTCTGTCTGTCTGACTGTCTGTCTCTCTGCAAAGCGGTCACAAACCATTTAAAAAATGGACTAGTGCTAACTAAAGTTGTGTTGAGTTAGCTGATTACACAATAACGATTGTATACATGATGATGTATGCAGGCATGCTGATGAAAACAATGAAAATAAACAGATATAAATAGACAAAAATATATAGACCTGAATGGTCCACCGTTTAAATATCGCCTCATTTTAGTTGACTCTCACTCGACGTGTCAAAATCGAAGGAACGCATTCACGTATATTCAACTTGAATTTTATGAACTGACAATGAACTGAGTGTTTGTTATGTAATCAATGTAACAACTCAAGTCAATTGCGTCTATTCATGGTCAGAGATGTTTCAGCTGAATGTGATGTTTTGTGTGTCCAGTGTGTCTGGTCAGATTTGGGTCGGTGCTTATCGACTTTGTTTCTTCATATTGTCCGTGGTTTCACCTGACTTTGAGTTCATCTGTAATGTTTGTAATGGATGTCTACTGAGTATCGTGTTCAAAGTTTTAAACGACCATCACCAATCACTTTGAGTGTGATTAACTTGACATATATATGACATGCTGTTGAGTGTCTGGTTTAATGTCAGTGATGATCATGTGATACTTATTTGCATACTTTACTCAGTTGACATTCATTAGAAACATGACTGATGTTCTGTATGCATGCGAGTGTCAGGGGAAATCTACACCACACACAAAGTTGAATCTCACCTCCGAAAAATGAGACATAACATAACGCAACATGATGTTCAACTGAAACCGTGTGAAGATGGACAGTTACTATTCACTTGAGGGCGTCGTTAATTATAACACAATATTCAGTGGAGAGTCAGATGACACTGAATTAAACGAACGTGGATATGTGCTTGCTAACCTTATGTGAGTGTTAGCTGTAACACCATG
Organism: Urophycis tenuis; assembly: GCA_036785325.1. Lineage (NCBI taxonomy): Eukaryota > Metazoa > Chordata > Actinopteri > Gadiformes > Phycidae > Urophycis > Urophycis tenuis. The sequence goes on from JAXIVH010000011.1 coordinate 12,243,816, forward strand.
TTAAGTGAGTGTCGACTGACGCTACACCGAGTCACTGTTAAAACTCAACTGATGCTAAAAATTATACTCAATTGATGCTCCACTGTGGACTACCTAGTGTCCAGGTGTTACCCAGAATATATATATATATATATATATATATATATATATATATATATATATATATATATATAAACAGCCAGTCACAGGTGGGCGAGCCACAGAGATGACTGTCGAGTGTGACTAATTAAATAATCGGGGCGCCGGGTTCAAATCAATGAAGTACGAGGCGGCCTCATTACAGGTCCTTTAAGTCCCAAAGCCCGCCTGCTGCATCCGGCAGGCGTCTGCAGGAGGAGTCTTTCATTACCGCCGAGCCGTCCGCGGGCAAACGCAACACAGCCAGGATGTTCACCGCTAATGGAATCCAATGACATGCATTCGCTCCGTCAGGGGATTATTTCCCCTCCGCCCGGGAGCCCTAGCCACGCCCCCCCCCCCCCCCCCCCCACCCCCCCCTCGCTCCGTCAGCGGCCTCCCTGACGCCCTGCAGTATTTGCATATTATATAATAGTGTAGTATTAAAAAAAAAAAAGCCCCTT
>JAXIVH010000011.1:12246081-12261081 GCA_036785325.1 Urophycis tenuis
AAAGTCCTTCTGTGAAAGTCACTCTGAGAGCAGGGAGCGCGTTGGTCGCTCAGTGATTACGACGTCTGCCGGGGTCATAAATCCCTCCCCTTTAAGAGGCGCCGTGCGGCTGCCCTCGCAGATCTCCTGCCCGGGGGGGGGGCTTACGCTGCCGGCCCGGAGTCAAGCTCAACCGCGACACCCACCGCGACATCAGATGACACCCAAAGCCCACCATCGATCCGGGATCAGCAGCCCCAGAGGTGGAACCCCCCCCCCCCCGGGGGCCCATGTAATCACATTCGATTGGTTCCCCGCGCCGCCGCCGGGGGGGAGGAACTCTGCCATTTTTATTATTGTGTCACATGGCGGCGTTCCACGTGACCTTTCGGAGACGCCGTGTCATTCATTGAATAAACGCGCTTAACGCCGCAATGTTTTCACCCGCTGTTATGTCACCCGACTCGGGCTCGGACGATCAGCGAACAGGCGAACGGTGTTTTGCACCCGCTTGTCCGTCTGCCCTGTGTCTCTCCAGGAAGCACAACTGGGCCGCATTGATTGACCAGGGGGCTTATCAATAGAAAGAGGGCCACGGAGGCGTCCCCACGTCTCTCTGGTCTGGTGGGGAAATCAATGCGCTTGCTCAGAAATCACTGGACTCAGCGATACCGCGCTGCCTCGGGGGCTAAGATTGCTCCCGGTGATTGGCGCAATGTTCCAATACACTGTGGTGGAATCATTGGCATCAGCTTCCCATTTCAGCCGTCTGCTTTTGTTCCACGTACAAACCTTCAGTCTGGCAGTGATCAAAGTGAGACGGTCCCTCGTAGACCCAGCCTTTTTTTTCGTTACAGGCAAAGCACTCTTTCTGTACTTTTTGACAGTTCATTACATTTTTATGTTTAACTTTGGTTTGGATGTGCGATAAGCAGAAGTATACTTAAGGTTGAACATCTGAAAGATTCCTGATGATCTATTTCAATATATTTAGAGATACACTGATAGGCACTAATACATGTATATGTGTGTGTTTCTTCATCTTCTTCTTGGACTTGGCCTCAGACATTAATATTGGTGATAGCCACAGTAGAAGACAGACAGATCTCCGCGTCAGATGGGGCACAGTGTTCCCGTCCGTGTTCTTGAAAGCGAGCGTTTCATTACAGTCGTGATGGGTTTGTAGAATCCATTCAGCTTGATAGGATGTCAGAATAGAGAAAAGGGCATTTCAGCGACGGCTCAACATCAGAAATGTTCCCGAGACGCGCTGAATAGACGTCTGTCTCCATCCAATTTGGGATTGTTTAATGAGAGCAGAAAGAAAATAATTATATTTTCAAAGAGAATATCTGCTGATTCCCGCGTCCGTAGATGGGTTTTATGTAAATGGCCCAGGTAGACGAGGAGAGAACAGGGCCACTCATTTGCTGCTGGAGTTCAAAATCCACTGGCATTAAGCTCGAAAATAATGCTTGCTGTTGAAAGTCCCTCCGGCAGTGTGGTGTGGGAACTGTCCGCTGTGTTCCAGGTAAAAATAGACCTTTTTTTTTCTTGATGTGGGACATGCCTTCTCCTTCTCTGACACTGTTTCCACTTAGGGTGACACTTAAAGGAGGGAACTGTCATTGTGATTAACGACTAGTGTACTCTCGCCCGGCGCACGCACACACTCACACACCTACAGGCGGCTGCATAGGCGCGCACGTGCACAGGCACGCAGACGCGTGCACACACACATGCACACGAAGAGATAGACAAACATACACACTCACTTACACAAACATACACACACCAAACACACACACACACACACACACACACACAAAGGTTTCCAGGACATGCACACAAGAACCCATACACACACACATGCCCCTGTGTACACAGACACACACACCTGTGCACACAGGAGTGTTGGCCCCTTGATGAGAGAGCCTGTGTCGAATGTCCTCACCAGTACATCATAGATCTTTGGAATTGTTTGAAGTTCACCTTCAACTGAGCGCAGTCCTCGATCCCCACGTTGACATTCTGCCTCGTCATCACCATCGCCCCTCTGCGAATACATGCAGGTGTACATTCAAATCACGCTAGGTGTACTATAGCTATCAGTGAGCCCACGGGCTGCTTGGCCATCATAGGGTTCCACTACTCCTTCTTTAATGTCTCCTCTGGCAGCAGCACGTCGGTGGAAGACCTCAAAGCACTTCTCTGGGACTCTGGGGCCGATCGCACGTCGTCACGGCCGCCGCCAAAGCCGCCGCCTGCGGGGGCTTTAGATGTGGGCCGTCGGCGAGCACACGGCTAATCGTAGCTAACGCCGCTCAGGCGTAGCTAAGTGGTAGCTGCCCCTTGAATACATGTAAAGAAATGTGTGGAGGTTAGCAGTCAAATGTAGCATGAACCAAATCGGGTCAAAGACAACAATGTGTTGCTGACCAGAAACCAATAATAGCATTATCCTCCACTGACTTGTGTTCATGATGCGGACAGTAACAGCAAAATCCCTTATTTACATTGAGTCAATGGGTGATGACACAGGTCGATGTCGCCATCTCTTCCTGTTCAGGAGGCTAAATAACTCTCAAGCCCAGCGAGCGGTGTGATGTGAGAGTTACAGCATTGATCGACAGCTGAAGGGGAAAAAAATCAACTTTAGCGTTCCAGTTCACTTCACCGCAGGCTCTGAAGCCACCTGGTGGACACACCGAGAACTGTCCTCCTTAGTGGAGCCAAGAGAGAATTCTGATAGATTGAGTGTGCTTTTACGATGTTTAACGGCCATTGTGGCAGATGGGGAATCTCAGCAGGAAGTGCTTTTGTAAGTACAGTTAAAAAAAGAACACGTTGAACAAAAACATCATCATGACAACAGACAATGTTCCATATGTAGAATCAGCCCAGAACAGATGCGTTCCTTGTTCTTCTGAGTATTTCCTTACATTTGCATTTCGGTGCTGAATCTTTCACCATAATTTGACATAGTTCTAAAGAAGCAAAACAAGTAATTAAAACCCCAAGCTTGAGCCCCGAAGAAAATGGCTTCATCGCTACCTTAAACCGGCTATGCTAGGGTAGGGTATCCACGGGAAAACCCACAGGAACTGTGGGTGTTTGGTTTGTGTGCATTAGCATTCACATTAGCATTTTTGTATTCGTTTGTATCTTGTTTTTGTTTGTATCCTGTGTAGAGGTCAGGACATTCTGGAGCACATGGAAACTCCACAGAGGCATGAGTCTTCACCACTGTGTGTGTGTGTGTGTTTGTCCAGTTGTGCACATGTGTGTGTGGGTGTACACGTATGTGTGTGTGTGTGTATGTGTGTATGTGTGTGCGTGTGTGTGTGTGTGTGTGTGTGTGTGTGTGTGTGTGTGTTCATGTTCATGCGTGTAGGTGTGTGTGTGTGTGTGTGTGTGTGTGTGTGTGTACGTGCGTGTAGGTGTGTGTGTGTGCGTGTGTATGTGTGTGTATGTGTACACGTTTGTGTAGGTGTGTGTGTGTGCGTGTGTGTGTGTGTGCGTGTGTACGTGCGTATAGGTGTGTGTGTGTGTACGTGCGTGTAGGTGTGTGTGTGTGTGTGTATGTGTGTGTGTGTGTGTGTGTGTACACGTTTGTGTAGGTGTGTGTGTGTGCGTGGGTGTCTCGCTATGCTATCTAACGCCTTCAAACCCGAGTTCCACTTTGTTCTCAGACCATCCATCGTGAGCTAGGTCAAGGAGACAGGACCGGGGGACTGGGTCATCCCCCCCCCCTCTAAAGCGTTAAAGCTTAAGGAGTTTTTCCCCTCTGACTGAACAGAGTTCTTATGGAAAGCGACAAGAGCATGTGGCCGGCCCAAAGTGATTTCCCGTTTTGCCATCACTTTAAGGTGATATGCTATATGTCGCCCAGTCAATTCCCCACTACCTGTGACAGATAGAAATTGGCCAAGCTGAGGCGGCGCAAAATGGGTTTTCCACTTGATGTGAGCGGGGCGCTTAGAGGCTGGCGGCGGAACCAGAACCGCGGGCGGCCCCGGCGGCCCGGTTCCCCCGGCCGTGTTTATCGGGGCGGTGCGCTCGGCACCGTGCGGGAGATACCATTGAGGCCGCGGTCCGGGGGTAATGTTGTGGAACTACAACGTCCGCTGGCATCTTTCTGGAACAAATAACATTATTAATCCCCGCCCCCCCCCCCCCAAAAAAAAAAAACCCAATGAAAACAAGTGGGCTTTTTTGTTCCGAGCCGGTGTCTGTCCGGTGTTCGACATGCAGGATGTATAATGCTGGCTAAACGCCACTCCGCCCCGCCACCCCCCGCTGCTTCCTGGCTCCGCCCCATGGCCCCCCGCAGCTTCCTGGCTCCGCCTCGCGGCCCGTCAGTCATAAAAGAGTGTAATCTAAATCTGGAGGTATCACGGCGGCTGGCGGTGGAGTGCTGATTCATCTGGCGGCCGGTGCTTGGAGGGAAGTTAAATTGCTGCACATGCTTGACTAATCCGCTGAACGGCTGAAGACACAGCATTAATCTCTTCCAGTGTTTCTTTAAGCAACTGCACAACCAAGTTGTCAAATCTGTACAGCTCTTCTGAAGGCGGCGGAGCAGATCTATACGTCTCCATCCTCAGCGGTCTCGGGAATAGAGGGAGCAGAGACATGTTGACTTCCTGTTTCCTGCTGAAAAGGCAAATGTGCTGTTGCCATTTTTTTCCCCTTCCAATTCTCTAAACCGCCTGCTAATCCCTGTTTGTGCCAGAGGCTAATTTGCTCATTCACACGGAACTGCATTTTGTAATGAGTCAAATTATTTTTTTTGTTTGTTATTATCTCCTAACCCGTAACCAGTGGAGAATTTTCATTTCAGCGTCATTATTAGTTTATGCGTTATTTGTCTTGGATGGCGTTCAGTGGAAATGGAATGCAAATATCGACAAGACGCAGGGAGATTTCAGCCCCGGGAACGTGCTAACACAAAGAGACTGTGTCTGACTCCTAGTGTGCTTCCTGCTCCGCGCCCTGACTCCCCCCTGACTCCCCCCCTGCTCTGCCTCCTGACTCCCCCCCTGCTCCAACTCCTGACTCCCCCCTGACTCCCCCCCCTGATCCGCCTCCTGACTCCCCCCTGACTCCCTCCCTGCCTCCTGACTCCCCCCCTGCTCTGCATCATGACTCCCCCCTGACTCCCCCCCTGCTATGCCTCATGACTCCCCCCTGACTCCCCCCCTGCTACGCCTCATGACTCCCCCCTGACTCCCCCCCTGATCCGCCTCCTGACTCCCCCCTGACTCCCTCCCTGCTTTGCCTCCTGACTCCCCCCCTGCTCTGCATCCTGACTCCCCCCTGACTCCCCTCCCCCCCCGCTCTGCGTCCTGACTCCCCCCTGACTCCCCCCCTGCTACGTGTCCTGACTCCCCCCTGACTCCTCTCCCCCCCCCGCTCTGCGTCCTGACTCCCCCCTGACTCCCCCCCTGCTACGTGTCCTGACTCCCCCCTGACTCCCCTCCCCCCCCCGCTCTGCGTCCTGACTCCCCCCTGTCCCGAGGGCCACCGCGTAAGTGGCTGAAAATGGGGAAGACTCTTCGCTCATTTTCCCCTTCTCCTGGCCTCCTCGTGACCCCACCGTTACCCGCCGTTCCCCCCAACACATACACACACACACACACACACACACACACACACACACACACACACACACACACTCACACACACACTCACACACACACACACTCACACACACACACACACACACACACACACACACACACACACTCACACACACAGACACACACACACACACACACACACACACGCCTATACACTCACACGCACGCACACACACACCCACACAGACACATACACGCACACACACACACACACACACACACACACACACACACACACACACACACACACACACACACACACGCACACACACTCACACACACCCCGACCGACCAGTGCAGAAGCCTGAAGCAATTAAAAGTGAGAGCTGGATTGTCTCTCGGCGCCCGTGCTGCTCCTGGGGAGGCAGGGGGGAGGCGGGGGGGAGACGTGGGGAGGCAGGGGGGAGACGGGGGGGGTTCTGTTGTGATAATAAAGCCTAAAGCCTTGACAGATCATTACTGAGGCTCTCGGACCCTCGCCTCGCCTCTCCCTCCGTATGCAGATGAAGGCCCTTTGATGGCCGCTATCGCTTCCGTTTCACACAAACAAACACTACTGTACACACACACATACACACATACAGTACACATAAACACACGCACACACAAATACCCACACGCACACATACATATACACACGCATACACACACACACACACATAGATATATACTTGTACATACACACACACATGCACACATACACACATACATACACACACGCATACACACACACACACATACACACACACCCACACACACATACACACACATACACACATACACATACACATAAACATACGCACACACAAATACACACACACACACACACATACATACATACACACACACATACACACACACACTCATGCACACACACACACACACACATATACACATACATACACACACACACACACACACACACACACACACACGCACACATACATACATACACACACACATACATACATACACACACACATACACACACATACATACACACATGCATACACACACACACACACACACACACACACACATACACACACGCACATACACACAAACATAAACAAACACACAGAGACCAAAAGAGCTCCGCGTCACTTAAAGAAATATATAAAGCATACATCTGAAGCCCCCAGTGTTTGGCTGAGGTCCAGGCCGTCGTTATCTGCTGTCCTCGCTGTTTTTTGCCAGCTTGCATTTTATTATTTTTTCTATTTCACTTCCTCTCCCACTTACTTTTATTCTGAGTGTTTCTTTTCCTCCCGGTGAATATAAAGCACATATTTGCTTATTTGCAGTTGGCTGTCGGACGAGGCCGCACTCCTCCACTGAAGTCCTACTCTCGTTTGAAGAGCTTGTTCTTCGGCTCCTGTGCGTTGCCGCAGCCAGGCTCTCTGAGGAACGCACATCTGTACGTACATCTATACGTACAGATCTGTGCGGGCCTTGTGATGTTTTACACGACGCCATACGCTGGGTTTTCATTATTTGCGCCAAACCTAAGACATCCACGAATGGCCCGGCGTTTAATTGTCCTGTAATTACAGCCTGGCTGTGACTATCACACTTACATGTCACATGCAAGTGTATTTCTTCCCACTAAATAGGAACGCAGAATGCCAGTAGACTTCCTTGTGCTGTTATATATCTGTTATATATCTGTCTTTTTAAACAGCCAATGGAGGTGGTCTTAAACATAATAGGGGGTGGGGGGGGGGCGTAATGAATTATTTGTATGTATTTACCCGCCGAGTGTAAATAGTGGATCTATAATTCGTGCTCTTTATGAGCCGTTAAAGCCGTTGTAATGGCTGTCCCGCTCTGTTGCGTTCACCCACCCCGCCAGCCCCCCTGAGCCCCCTCCATGGACTCCACCATGATGATGAGGCGCTGGCGGCTGGAAAAGGTCCTCGGCGTCTGAGACACACGGTCACCGTGGTGAACACCGGTGACGATGTCGGCCGTTCTTCACGCAGCTATCAAAAGCCCACTGACTGTCCGCCCCGCCGTCTGCATGACTGACAGCCAAACGCCACGGCAGCGGCGTGAACTAACTCCGCCGTCTCGATCCGTCCGGAGCTGTCTGCAGCTCCTCACCGAGGAGACTCTCCCCCCCCCCCCTGCTCCCGCCTCCTCGGTGCAGACGCTGTGGCCTGCGTGCGTCGAGCTCCTCAGTGGCACTCTGTGAAAGGTTAACGCGGGTTTAACCTTGTACGTGGGGGAACGCTGTCGCGCTCTCGCACACACACCTTCACGCTTTCTCCGGTCCTATGACGCGTTGGGGAATGCTTGAGATGTTTCTCAGTGGCCACTCTGAAGCCCGTAATGATAAGTTTAAGGCGAGGTGACACTTAACGGCGGTAATCACGGCAATCGTTTGCAATAATGACATGTTCTACTGTTGCCTTGACTACGGCATCAACTGTTGAGCAACATGGGAAATGCATTATTGATGATGTGTGAAAATACATGGCTATTGGAGTTAGTGGAGCGTCGTTGTTTAGTGCTGCCATTGCTTTGTGCTCCATTTCTTTTCAGTTAATAGCGAGTTAAAGTTGATCGTTTCGCACAGTTTTTCCCTTTCTTGTATTTGTTATGCATGTTAGCAGCACGTGAAATCACAATGATGTGACCGTTACCCCGTCTCGAAAAAACATTTCTTTTTTTTGCAATCGAAAGCAATCAGTGTGCAAACAATGACGTCGTCGTTTTTACGAGCGAAAGTGGAAAATCGATGGCGAGCCCTCGTCTTGTCGAGAATTAAAATCCTACGACTCTGTGGTCGGAATGGAGGAGCGTCCTTTGGCTGAGGAGCGGCTTCCAACCTGCTGCTGTGACTGATGACTTCACCCACAGCTGAAACCTCTGTCGCTGCACAGCGCTGGGCTACAGTTTGAGTGACTGCATGGGGCGTAGCCAATGTAGCCGTGATAATAAAATCATATAATATAATAACAAATATCACGAAAGACACAGCACGCTCATTCCCAGCCAAATGCTTGGAAATGGCAGTCTCACTGGCACAAGAAAAGGACATCTGCTGAAGAGTATGGAGGCTGTTTTTATAATTGGCATATTCCCCAATTAAGTTAGAATCAACAAAAAAAAAAAAAAACCTACTGTCAATCTTTCCCCCTACAACTTCTTTATCGGCGTGCAAATGAGCTAATCCCATCTGCACAGCAAGTCACCGAGCATCAGCCTGACCTTCTCGTTGGACATGACACCTGTCGCTCTCGGGGATCACTGGTGGACTCCAGTGTCGCCGCTGTTTAACCTTTAGGTGATCCGCCAGGATGAGCCGCCCTGCGCGGTGAAGGAGTCTCCACGAATGGCTTTCCTCTTGCAGCAACCCGGTAAACAATTCTCTCCCTTACAAAGAATTAGCCCACCAGGGAGATGCGCTTGTTAGTGAGCTGGGAGGTTCATAAGAGCCAATTCGCACAGAGAAAATGGTGTTAAGAGGATCCGCGACCCTGAGCGCCTTAGTTACACTGCTCGCTACGTCGCGAGTTCGGCGTGTTAAAAGGCTGCCTGACGTTGCTCTCCTCCTTGTCTCTGAGCCGCTGCGGAGCTACAAGGCTTCAACGCGCGGCCGTGTATTGACGATGCTGCCGCCGCCGGTGGGACCGGGGCAGTGATGGATCAACTGCCGGGCGAATGTGTGCAATGGAGTCGGCGAAGGCCCTGCAAGGCCCTGGAGATATCGAACGAAAGCAGTTGGTTACAGGAATTGCAGGGCACTCATTGAAATCCTCTAATTGGCATTGAGTGCAACAGGACAGCAGGCTTTATGGCCAGGGATGAAACCGAGTCGATAAGTATAAACTGCCATCAAAAGTTAGTATGAGGGTCTCGTGGGACTTGCACGCGTCTCTTGTCTCTTTCATTCATGATGACGTTGCCTCGTGTGAACTCCTCATTCTTCTGCTCAGGGCCACAGATATTGGAGTGTAATAGGGGTGAAGAAAAGGAGACCAGAAGGGAGGGAACATGAATAGAAGGAAAAGGGACGAATGGATGAGAGAGAGAGAGTGGTATTAAGACGACAAAGACAGATATGGGTGAAAAGGCCAACGACAGAGTGAGAGAGATAGAGAGAGAGAAAGAGAGAGACCGGGCAAAGTGATTCAACAAGAGGAAGAGCATGGTGGAGGAAAACAAAGGGGGGAGACTTGACAGAACGAGAGAGTGAGCGAGAGAGAGTGAGAGAGAGAGAGGGAGAGAGAGAGGCAGAGAGGGAGCCCAGACTATCTCCAGAGATTTAATGGCAGCACTCTCCCGCCGTCGTAGATCCCGCTGCCTGCGTTTGGAACGAGGTGCCGTCCATCAGCGCCTCATTACAGCCCAACAGCCTCCCGCTTGTTACAGCCCAGCAGCCTCCTGCGTAGCCACGGCTCGCCCGATGGCGTGCGCACCGTGCACCTTTGTCGCAGGTTCTAGTACATTCTGTCGCGGGCTGAAATGGGGGCGGCGGCTGGACTCCACGCCGTGCCCCTCGTCAGAAAACACGGCTCGCGGGCTTGGGGCTCTTTCATCTAGGGTTTGGGGTGGAGGGGATCAAAGCAATGCAAACCCTTGGCCTGTCCGTCCATGGTCTGTGTGAAGACCGTGTGAATGGATTTCAAAGGAGAAGCTAATGACGGGAGGTTTGTAGACCTGGACGAACCTTGCGGAGCGTTGGGGGGGTGGGGGGGGGGGGGTGAGGCTGCACATCTTTTTGGAATAGCTTCACAGGATTCCGAAAATACCAGACACACAGACTCGTAAGAGCTCCGGCAGTCGAGAGCTCTCGTGGGTGAGGCCGCGCCATGCCAAGCAAATTTCCATCGAGCAAGAAATGAAATATTCCTGAGAGTTCGTAACCGTATTTCTTTTATTTCTTCTTTTATTTTTTTTTAAGGATGAAAATATATTATTTTTCTTTTGCTCGGTGCCGTCTGCTGGCCCGGTCTCAAAACAATCATCCCTGCCCTGATTAGTGTCTCGCTCCAGGCGGCCACGCAGGCCAGCCAGTGGGGAGACGGGCGGAAAGCCTCCCTGCGCCGAGCAGCCGAAAGTTCCAAGTTGCTCGCAGGTTGTTCTATGATGCTGTGCTGATGAAACTCTACGGACAGCCGCTCTACGGACAGCCGCTCTACGGACAGCCGCTCTATGGACAGCGGCTCTATGGACAGCGGCTGTACGGACAGCGGCTCTATGGACAGTGGCCAGGGCTGTAGAACTGGAGTTCGGTCTTGGACTCGAGTACTACAGGCAACGTTTTTTCTATGGTCTCGGACTTGTCTCGGACTCACTGGTATTTGGACTTGGCCTTGTCTCGGTCTCTGCCATTGGGCTTGCCAAATACAGTATGGCTTTTGGTCTCGACTGAGTCTAGGTGTCTTTATTGTGTTTAGAACACTGGCCACTTGATAACCAATCACACACTAGTTTATCTTTGCATGCCCTGCTAACGTAACGTTATTGTCATTCATTTTCATTGATTCACACACACTGACAAACAATGTCCGCCATTTCTGCCATAATAAATAAAACTTGTTTTTTTCTGTCCTTGACTCTGTCTTGACTCGGACTCGAATATTTTTGGACTCGGTCTTGCCTTGGACTCAAACCTCTTTGCACGCGGTCTTGACTTGGTCTCGACTAGTCCTGGTCTTGGACTTGTCTTGGACTCGACAAAGGTGGTCTTGACTGCAGCACTGGTAGCAGCTCTAGGCGGGGATGTCGCTCGTGTTGTGGGTCATGTGCACATTGGCGGGGATCTCTACGTGTCTGTATCCACGGTGTTGCTCTTCTGTACCGTAGGATCAGTCAAATGCAGACAGCAAATTTCGTCCCCATATCTAAAAAATACTGAGAAAGGCCGAAAGGTCCTCTCTCTCTCTCTCTGTCTCTCTCTCTCTCTCTCTCTCTCTCTCTCTCTCTCTCTCTCTCTCTCTCTCTCTCTCTCTTCTCTCTCTCTCTCTCTCTCTCTCTCTCTCTCTCTCTCTCTCTCTCTCTCTCTCTCTCTCTCTCTCTCTGTGTGGTGTGCAGGTGAACAGACAGACACAGAAAGGTGGTGAAGTGTTTGGATACAGGCCTTGGTACCCAATTCACTCATCAGGTAAATGCGGAGCTGTGTGTTCATTGTCTCTTGTTTTCGGCCTCTTTTTTCCAAAAAAAACGATCCTTGAAATTTGAATAGAGATAGAAAGCCAGTGAACTCAGGGATGTCGATTGTTCTCTAACCTTCTACAGTCTGATTCCATCAGCTGGTGAAAAGGACTTTAGTTTTTTGCCCTTGAGTTGTCCGATGTGTGGGATTATCTGAGCGCCAAACTGGGATTCATTCTCGAGAAATATGTCCATCTTCTGTTTGCATCTGCGATTAGCCGTAGCTGAGCAAAAAAACCCAGCGTGTTTAACGTCTGTTGTAACGGTGCGAGGCTCATTATCACTCCCATCAGGGCTCTTTCTAAACGCCTCGTTACACCTGGAGACGGGATTTCATAAACAAGCTTCAGTAGATCCACACCTGCCTTCCACGCAATTAGTGTGACCCCCTGGCCCTGGCTGTCGGCACGGGTAAATAAAGACTAATGAAGATTAACATGTTGACTGGGGTTCGACTCACAATGACACTTAGGGAAAAAAAAAGAGAACTAAAGTTGTAACAGGAAAACAACAAGTCAAATCGTTCTAATTAATATCTTAATTTCTGTGTGTGGGTGTGGTGTGTGGGTGTGGTGTGTGTGTGTGTGCGTGTGTGTGCGTGTGTGTGTGTGTGTGTGCGTGTTGGTGTGTGTGCGGGCGCGTTGGGGGGTGTGTGTGCATGTCGGTGTGTGTTTCAGTGTTGGGGTGTGTGTGTGCATGTCGGTGTGTGTGTCAGTGTCGGGGTGTGTGTGTGCGGGCGCGTCGGGGGGTGTGTGTGTTTGTGTGTGTCTGTGTGCATGTCGGTGTGTGTGTGCGTGTCAGTGCGTGTGTATGTGTGCGTGTGTGTATGTCGGTGTGCATGTAAATGCAACAGCACTTATGGATGAGCGGGTTTTTACCTGCCATCATTTGCACATGAGCAGCGGTGCATGCTGTGGTTGATAGACAAAGTCCCAGTTAGGAAACCCCCTAAATGTGATTGTGAGGAGACGGCGGGAGGTGGGGTTGTGAATAGAAGGCGGAGGAGGTGGAGGTTGGGTGTAAAATTGGGGTTTGTTGACAGGAGAGCTGTATCAGAGAGGAGAAAAGCTAAGCGAAGCTGGATGTTGACAGATCAGGTCAAAGTTAAAGGAGGCGTGTGCCTGTCTGCGTGCGGGCCTGTTGGCATGTGTGTGTGTGTGTGTGTGTGTGTGTGTGTGGGCGGTGTGCGCACACACACTGCGCCACGCGCATACCGACGCACACGCACATGCACACCCACACACACACACACACACACACACGTGTGTGTGTGTGTGTGTGCGTGAGGCCGGTGTGTGGCTGTTCTGTCAAGCTTGCCACATTTCTCCCCTCGTTATAATCTCCCTCTCCCTCTCCCTCTGCCTGGCTCCAGTGGGAGGGTTTGTACCCCCGCCCCCCCCCACCACCACGGCTAGGCCCGAAGCTCGGATCCGTCCGGGCCCCGGCCCTCCTGTCAGCCCCAGCCCGGCACAGTGAGCTCTGGCCCGGGCATCTGTCAGCCCGTTTCGGGGCGTCCCTGTCAGCCACAGACTATTGGCTGGCCGGCCGCTGGCAGGGACACAGCGGCGGATGAAGGAGGGGGGGAAAGGAAGGATGCTGCATTTCAGCGGCGCATCCATCAGCAAGGCTCCTGGTAAAATAGTGTGGAAGGGCAGCTGCGGCATCCATCATAAACAGTCCTCTGGCGGTTGGGTGGGCCCCCCCGCGCACTGAAATCCAAAATAAAGCCGGGCGCCGGGCAGCAGGCATCCCTGGCTGCCGGCTCCCCTTGGTGTTTACCGAAATGCAGAGAAGCTGTAATTTTATGAGTGGAGAAAGTTTTACGGTGGATTGACACGACTCGAAGCGAGCTGCCAGGGGGTAAAGAATACGCTCATTTGAATGTGAAATGAATGGCCTTGAGTGGCCAATATTTTTAATTGAATAGCGGTCGGGTCGGTTTTGAAAACATGCTTGAAATGAAGCGGCGAGACGCGGCCAGCCGATGTAGAGCTGAATAAATCACAAGGTTGTCTTCACTTCACATCGCGCCGCAGCGAATGTGTTTCAGCTCTCTTACCAACACAGCGCTCGGGATTATGCCGACGCCCTCGGGTGACAGGTCATCGGTTTATCTTGGCCAACCGTCGCCCTAGCAACAACCCCGGGCCGCTAGCCCCTCCCACTAGAGCCGGGCTTACAGACGAGATGCTCCGACAGATGACAGGAAGCTCCTGCCAAGCCGCTCGGCGAAAGGGCCGGGAGCATCTATTTTCCCAGCATGCTCGGCTCTTTTTTTTTCAGCAGTCGGGAGGGGGAGAAAAAGGGGGAGGTATGGGAGGGGGGGGGGGGGGGGGGCGTGAGACGCGTGCGACGAGGATGTGATTTCTTCGGCACCACGGGCGGCTCCGGTCGGCATGGGGTCGACGTGGGGTCAACGGGGGGGTCGGCGTGGGGTCGACGGGGGTGTGGGCGAGCTGAAAGGGAAGAAGATCACAAGTTCTTCGGAGGGAGGTGGAGCTGTGGACGTGGGCGGGAACAGGACAGAGGAAGTGGACGGGGACCGGACAGAGGACGTGGGCAGGAACAGGACAGAGAAGGTGGGCGGGGACAGGACAGAGGATGTGGGCGGGAACACGACAGAGGAAGTGGGCGGGGACAGGACAGAGGATGTGGGCGGGGACAGGACAGAGGACGTGGGCGGGGACAGGACAGAGGACGTGGGCGGGAACACGACAGAGGACGCGGGCGGGGACAGGACAGAGGACGTGGGCGGGGACAGGACAGAGGACGCGGGCGGGGACAGGACAGAGGACGTGGGCGGGAACACGACAGAGGAAGTGGGCGGGGACAGGACAGAGGGGAGCAACAGCAGAGGCGACAGAGGGGTGGAAGGGAAGGAGTGTTTCGTGGGTCAACTACAATCTTTATTTAGCGCAGCGCAATGTACTGTGGGTGCGTTTCCTCGGGCTTATTTATTTATTTTGTGGTTTATTTGCCCATATGGGGCAGCATATGGCAGCGTGACAGACACTTGGACTGCACACAGCTCGGCTTCTGTTCAGAGGATTACGCAATACCTCGGAGGTGATGCTCTCTGCTTGAGTGCCAGTCAGACTAATGTTTGCACTTACCTGCACTAAGTGGTTAATTGAGTAGGCCTGTCACCACGCGGCGAAAAAAAACAACACCTCAAAGTGTCCGGCGTGGATTTTAAATCGACAAAAACACGTTTCCC
>JAXIVH010000011.1:12263581-12268581 GCA_036785325.1 Urophycis tenuis
GTGGATGTTTATGACGAGGGCTCCTACACCTGCTCCATACAGACCAAGCAGCAGCCCAAGACTTCGCAGGTCTACCTCATCGTCCAGGGTACGTAGGCCGACCCGCACCACACCGCCACCCCTCCGTTTAACACCAGTCTGCTGTTTCCTATGACTGCCGGGGAACTTGAGGCTTGTCCCTTTACGTAGGACATCTGATGTTGACATTTTGATTCAGCGATTTTGGTAGGAACTGAAAGAGTGCTTTGATGCTGTTCATTAGAATTTCTATTTGATATTTTTTTTTTTGGGGGGGGGGGGCTTTGGAATCATTTGACATGAATACAGATACAGTCTGGACCGGCCTTTTGCTCGTGCCAGAATGAAGGTAGGCTGCAGACACCCTGGGCTTTTCAGCTGGGGGCTGAACACCCTGGACACTCTCTTATTCAGCTCTGCTGGGGCCGTCTTCCCAACAGACCTTTGTTGTGGGACGGCAAGCACACAGCAAAGTGTCGCGGCGTTGTTTTTTAGTGGCGTCTCTTATATGAAATATGAAAACCTGTGTCCCTGGTTAGCATGCTGCGAGGGAATTTGTTGAATATTCATTGTGAAAAGGAAAGCCATTTGTCAGGAATGGCTGACCAAAGCAATATTCTCTCCCTGCGCCATTTTAAATGAATCATAAGCACACTCTTTTAAAAAATAAAAATCCGTCAGCCTCGCTTTTCAATTTCGGGGATGTGCAAGAAGCCATTCCTGGGGAAGAGGGATGGCAGCAGAACTTTAAGTGAGGATAGAGCCGGTGACGAAGGCAGGTTGTGCTCGTCTTGAGTCCCTGTGGGATTTCGGGCCCTACAATGCAATATGTTATATTTCATTTCCAACTGAGGATAGTGTATTTATGCAGATCATGTTGGAAAGCAAATCATGGTGTTTTTTTCATCATTGTTTTGTTTCCGTCTGACAGAGAGCGACAATAACCAGTGGTTTAATAGGATCCACTTTTATGAATACCGCTTGAAAATGGATAAAGAAAAAAAAACTAAAACACCTCAAAAGCCCAAACAGACATGGAAACACATCATTGAGGAGTTTTCGTGCCGTCAACGAAACCGAAGCTGTGCGACTTGTCTCGTTGAGACGTAATACACACCATGCCGCCTGCTTTGGACGGCTCACAACTTCCATTATGAGTGTGTTTGTCTTCCAAGCATATGAACAAATTGAGCCATGAAAGGGCTATGAGCCGAGCTTCAAAGTCCCCAAAAATTGGGAATTCATTACCCCTAAGAAACACAGATTCTAGGTAACCTTGTTTTCCAAAGCCCTCGCTAGTTGACAGAAATTGCTCTTAACCTGTCAAAAACACGCCGCCTGTCAGGATTCTGCATTCGAAGCACGGGAATGAGAGTGCGTGTGCATGTGCGTGTGATTGTGTCTCGGTGTGCGCGTGTGTGTGTGCGTCGCAATGTACCATCTTTCCTTGGTGCTATTATTACACGATATGGTAGGAGTCCATTAGTGCAACCTGATGCAATCCACGGAGTGGTCGGGTGCCATGCGCCGGCCCGTCGGTGTGTTTCCTGGAGCGCGCCACAGGCCGTAACCCGGCCGTAAACCCTGTCTGCTGGCCCCTGTCCCTGTAAACGCTCGCCCCTGTCCCTGTAAACGCTCGCCGCTGTCCCTGTTAATGCTCACCCCTGTCCCGGTAAACGCTCACCCCTGTCCCGGTAAACGCTCACCCCTGTCCCTGTAAACACTCGCCCCTGTCCCTGTAAACGCTCGCCCCTGTCCCTGTAAACGCTCACCCCTGTCCCTGTAAACACTCACCCCTGTCCTGGTAAACGCTCGCCCCTGTCCCTGTAAACGCTCGCCCCTGTCCCGGTTAACGCTTGCCCCCTGTCCCTGTAAACGCTCACCCCCTGTCCCTGTAAACGCTCACCCCCTGTCCCTGTAAACGCTCGCCCCTGTCCCTGTAAATGCTGAGCTCGTCATGAAGAGGGAACGCTGGCCACCCGTATCCTTTCATCAAGGATCACCCAACCCCCCCCCCCTGCAAAAAAAGATCTCGTCTTCATTTAACCATGAACTATAGATATCTCCTCCATTAATAGCGTTTTAAAAGGTCAATATGCGAATTGATGCTCTCGTTCCGGGTTCCACAGGGGCGAATTACCTCTCCTTCCCGGAATCCATTGTGTCCGATTATATGCCTCTTGATCATCGGAATGTCCTGCAACACTTCCAGCGCCTCTTCCCGCCGACTCGTTGATCACGGCTAATGTGACAGTTATAGCCCAACATTGATTCTCCCTCTTCCTTTGTTTCTTTGTTTCCTTCGCCCCGTTTGTTCGTCACCTGATATCCCTCCGCCCGCCGCCCCTCTCCGGGGGCCGTGTTGGCGTTCTGCCACCACCGTGGTTCCTCTCCTCCGTCCCCCCCCCCCCCCCCCCCCCACTGCGGGGTTACCGTGGGAGCGTGGTCCCGCCCCTCGAGGCGGTGGGGGGGCCGGGCGACTGTGCTTAAGGCAGCCGGGCTGTTTGGAGGAGAGTGTTTATTCAGACGCCTTTGTTCCCTGGCGTTTTTTTTGCATATTATTTTAACCGTTTTTTTTTTTTTTTTTTTTTTTTTTTTTTTTATCGAAACGTTTTTACTGCCGGCAGAAGAGCAATTAGTGACGGAATGACCCGGAAAACATCCCGCTAATAGAATGGGTTCAGAATGGATTAACAGATGGTTATCTGGTAATCTGTTCATTATATCTGTATCTGTATATCTGGATCCATAGCCCCCTCACTGCAAAGCCCTGTGCTGCTGCACGGTCAACAGTATCACCCACAGCACAGTAATAACAATATCTCTGCAGTAGCATAAAAACAGCCCTGCCCCGCCCTTAACCACACACACACACACACACGCGCGCGCGCGCTCGCATGCACGCATTCACATACACACACTCACAATCTCACATTCCCCCATGCAGACACACATTCACATGCACACACACACACAAATGTTCAGGTACACACACATTGTCCCCTTCCCCCATGCAGACACACACACACTCACACACACACACACTAATGCATCATGCACAAGCACTCACACACATGCATTCAGGTACGCACACTCACAATCTCAAATGCCCTTACGCACACACACACATACACACACACACACACATGCATGCACACACGCACACATACACACACACACGTACACACACACACACACACGTACACACATGCACACACGCACACGTACGCATACGAGAAAACCCAATCAAGTCTTGGGGATAATAACTCACCCAGCCTTCATCTTTTAATGGGTATGAAAACGTTCAGAGCATCAAACATGGCCGCTGGTTACAGACATGATAGCAGGTTCACATAACCAAAGCTGACAATTTACTGCTAGCAGGGACAGCATCGTAATTGGAAAACAAATGATCAGACAAAGTAAATTTGCAGTGGGTGATAAAGTGTTCGACTTGCGGGGGCTCCAGTGAGCAGTACCGGGCAGGGAGGTCACTGCACGGCAGGAATTCTAATAATGACTAATTTTCCAGGACATTCCCCTTGGATCATTTTTTTGTATGAGCTATTGACATTTTTTTGCCATGGCCAAGCCCTTTCCATTGGTCAACTGACCGACTGATGTCACTTCCGGTTGGACGTGCAGGCCAGTATTTACACTGCTCTTGGGCATGTTGGAGTGTGCGTATGCCTGTTTGTGTGTGTGTGTGTGTGTGTGTGTGTGTGTGTGTGTGTGTGTGCGTGTGTGTGGAAGTGTGTCTGGCACATGGAAGCGTGTCTCGCCTCCATGATGTTATTGGTGGGGCGGTTAATTTCGTGTGTCTACAGTGCAGTCCTATGGGGCCTCATTATGGCTGTAGTTACTATCTGTATTGATGTGACATTGATGTTGTTGACTCAAACAGTTCAGACAGAGTTCTTACATGTCATATAACTATTTTATCACCTTGTGCAATCGCTTATTACTACACATAATATATATATTTTTCAGATATAGAAATACTGAAATACTGGCAACCACGACTGAAATGTATCAAATATTAAAACAAAAACATGGACATAATCACGGTAAATATAAATAAAGTAAAGCTATTCTTGATGAATAAATACATTATTCGACTTTTGCAATTTTGCCATAACCTTTCTTGATCATTAGGCTCAGGATTTCTTCACACATCACAAGATAAAAAGTTGATTTTTCTTTTTTTTTTTTGTTTTTTGTTCAAAAGGGTGAGAATTACTTTTTAAAACAATTGCCTGGGAGTTTCATCATTCACTGCATCACGTCGGCTGGCTGCTGCAGAAAGTCCCAACAACTCTAATGGAAACTAACAGAGCATGGAGTCAGGCCATATATATCAAAAATCAATATTAAAACCAAATCATCTCTTTCATTACAGGTAGAGCATCTCATAATTTACCACTGCATGCTCTTCTGTACAACAAAGCACTGAAAATAATTGAGGTCACTGCCAATAGTGTGCGATTGATTTTTTTCCTCTAATCATCGACTTAATGGCTGAAGCTTCAATGAGCAGGAAGGTCGTTCCACGCACACACGTCCCACCACTGAGGCCGTCATGCAAACAGATAGACGTGTTTGACCTTGATTTGACCCACGCATTGCCTCTCCACCTGATCACGTTGCGTGCGGTCGAAGACATCACATGTGCAATCGCACACGCGTCAGCCGCTTGTCATTCTCTGTGCCTCCCTGCACCACACTGGCCATTATTTTTAATGTATGTGTTTATTTACTCCTCCGATGGCGGGTGCTTGATCAGCTGTTCTAAACAAGGATTGATCTGCAGCCGCCGTGTTTGTGTTTCAGTCAGCGGTTGGTTTGACCTTTATGGAAGTTCCGCTCATTGGCTCATCAATGCATTCCGTTTGACGCATGGAGACAGACGACTGTGGGAATTCACCCCGTCTCATACCCAAGACATCCCTGATATGTGACTCTGATCATTTGTCTCTTCTCCT
>JAXIVH010000011.1:12273581-12276081 GCA_036785325.1 Urophycis tenuis
TGTCTGTGTGTGTGTGTGTGTAGGTGTGTGTGTGTGTGTGCGTGCGTGCGTGGTGTGTGTGTCTGTGTGTGTGTGTGTGTGTGTGTGTGTGTGTGTGTAGGTGTGTCTGTGTGTGTGCGTGTGTGTGTGTGTGTGTGTGTGTGTGTGTGTGTGTGTGTGTGTGTGTGTGTGTGCGTGTGTGTGTGTGCGTCTGTGCGTGTGTGTCTGTGTGTGTCTGTGTGTGTGTGTGTGTGTGCGTGTGTGTGTCCCCGCTGTTGTGCCTGTGTGTGTAGGTCAATCCCACTCCTTGAGTCCTGATCCGTCATTTATCTCTGTGGGTGGAATCGTGGCGGGAGTCTCAGCCAATCAGAGCTTTGAGTGGGAGGGCCTTGAAAACTGCCTGCAACAACACCTGCGTGGCAGAGAGTCCAGGCTATTATCCCTAACGAGCAGCCTCTATGATGCTCTTATAATTATGGTTTATAGGTTGAAAGAGATTGCGGTGTGACCCCCTGAGGACTTTCCCTCATAATGGAAGCCTTTCCCAGTTAGGATGAGCTACAGCGCACATTAGCTCAGCTGGCCAATCATCATAATAATAATAAGAGAAGAAGAAGAATAATGATCACGATAATAGCAACCATCGTCAAGGTAGCACTCCGTTTCATTGTGTGTTATTTCAGGGTTATTCAATAAGCGTAAGGAAAGTCCACAAATATTGTATGCGAATCCGTTACGTAATTGCGTTCGCACCACAACACCAGGATCAACTTACGGCATGATACTAATTGTTTCCATCGCCATGCCAATTAAGCAAGAACAAAAAAAAGACATTCCACTGAGTAATGGCTCAGTAGTACGGGGATATCCACTGCTGACAGGGATTGCATAGATACAGTCTCACTCCATGAAGAGAGCTCATTATAACGGAGGTAAACAACTCCCAGCAGTGCGCTGACCCCTGTGTCACTACCATGTATCGTGTGTCTAATTACCACCATTATATCTGAGGAGCCGGGCGATCCGCTCTG
Organism: Urophycis tenuis; assembly: GCA_036785325.1. NCBI lineage: Eukaryota > Metazoa > Chordata > Actinopteri > Gadiformes > Phycidae > Urophycis > Urophycis tenuis. The sequence continues at coordinate 12,274,592 of JAXIVH010000011.1, forward strand.
AGTTCTCCCTGTTTCCTGGCAGTGCTTGAGGCGCTGCACCTCCCCCCCTCCCCTCCTCGCGTCGCTCCGCCCGTCAACGGAGGATCCCGGAGCTGAGACCTCGGGCTCGCACTCTCGTTGCCCCCGCGTCCGCTAAACCGCTTAGTGCCACGTCGTCACTTTTACACACGCAGGCAGCGATGGAGGCCGGAGCGCCGGGCGAACACGGCTCTGCCGTCGACTCCACCATCTGATGCAGTTGTAGATGTTAATGACTCTCCGCGCTCTACAGTGCAAATTGTCTCCGTCAGGGTTTTTTTTTCTTTTTTTTTTGCGTGTGTTTTTTTTTATGTTTTGTTTTTTTAAGTCCCCCTTTCTTGAAACTCCTTCTTAACATCTGCCGGCTGATTTACAAAGATTGCTTTTTCTGTGGGCGGGGGGGGGCGAGGGTTTCTGCACACTGGTCGTGTTTTCCAGCAGGCGTTGCACTATAGACAGCTCTTTTCTCCCCCCCCCCCCCCAGCCTGCGGATGTGTGCAGTGTTACTGCGTTACAACCATATGGCGTTCAGGGCCGGGGCGGGGTCTGCTCTGCTGGGCCGCCGGCGTGCCGCTCACCACGCTCTGCTCACCACACCCCGCTCACCACACTCCTCTGACCGCTCACCGCGCTCCGGTCACCGCTATCCGCTCACCGCTATCCGCTCACCACCACTCTCCACTCCGCTCACTGCCACTCTCCACTCCGCTCACCGCCACTCTCCACTCCGCTCACCCCTTCGCTCACCGTTCACCACTCACCACTCTCCGCTCACCGCTCCGCTCACCACTCACCGCTCTCCGCTCACCACTCACCGCTCTCCGCTCACCGCGCTCCGCTCACCGCTATCCGCTCACCGCCGCTCTCCCCTCCGCTCACCGTTCACCACTCACCACTCTCCGCTCACCGCTCCGCTCACCGCTCACCGCGCTCCGCTCACCGCTCTCCACTCACCGCTCACCGCTCCGCTCACCGCTCACCGCTCACCACTCACCGCTCACCGCTCACCGCTCAGCTCACTGTGCTCCACTCACCGCTCAGCTCACTGTGCTCCACTCACCGCTCAGCTCACTGTGCTCCACTCACCGCTCACCGCACTCCGCTCCGCGTGGCGCCGTGCGTCTCGCTTCTCTCCACGGAGACCAGCCCCTCACGTGACGCAAGGCCGCAGCGAACGTGTAGGAGGAGATGAAGTAATCAGTCGCTAATCATTTAATCAGTAAAATAATGAGTTCATCAGTGAGGTAATCCGCTCCAAATGGTGTGATGGGCTGTGACTGAGTCGCAGGTTTGAAAGGTTTTTTTTTTTTTTTTTTTATGCTTCGCAGTTTCCAAATGAGTTTCTGTTACTGTGTGGCGGTCTTTGAAGTCGGACAATTGTTTAGAGATTACTTTAAGACATTTGTGCTCGCGTCTTTGCGTTTCTCCCTCGCGCAATCTTCCTCACACATTGCTGTCACAAAATGGCTTCG
>JAXIVH010000011.1:12308581-12326227 GCA_036785325.1 Urophycis tenuis
TGGGGGGGGGTGAAGAGACGGGAGGAGGCAGTGTTCTGACAGTTTGAGCGTCTTGGCGACCGGCCGTCTCCGCCCGCGTCTCCACCCGCGCCTCCACCCGCGCCTCCACCCGCGCTGGGGAGTCCGCTCCCCCGAAAATATTCTGCCCTCGTTTATCAGAGGAGGAGGAGACGTAGTTATATAAATATATTCAGAAATAATTAAATGTTTTGAAGGAAGCCGCAGACTCCAGAAGTCGGGGCTCCAGAAACAAGGCGTTCCCGTTCTATTGGATCTCCTGAAATTGGGAAATGATGTTAGTGAAGAAACAGAGGAAGAAAAAGCGTAGAACTAACCGTTATTGTGCACTTCACACAATTATGTTTGGATTAACTGCTATTATTACGCAGCTTTGACGGACGCTCGATTGTGATTGGTCAGCCGCTGCGTTCAGAGGTCTGTTATTTCAGATTTGCAGGCTGTCGCTGCAGATAACAGACTGTGGCTATGGATGCGACTTCCAGTCTAGCACTTTTATTTTTTGCCAAAGCAATAAAATCCCTTTTTAAATCAATAACAATCCCTTTTTTTTAGATTCCTCGTGACAAATTATTGATTTCTTGAGTAAGTAGCCATGGTTTATTCTGTAATAATGGCCAGCACAGGGAGCATTACCCCTTACTTAACAACTTAAAATGAATACCTGGCCAGTTTGATCCCTAAACGTTTCCACATTTGACAGCATTGGTGTTGAACGCGGTAATACATGTCAAATTAAAACACCCTAAAGACATTTGTATTTTTAAGTATTATGTTTTTGTACCGCCTTTGTACCTCCTTGACAACGGTACTCTGTTATGTTGCTTGGTTTCATTAAGTCTGATTCCAGCATTGTGGCCGGCGCTCCGATAAGTGTGATTAATTTATGTACAGCTCCATTTTATTCTATCTGCTGTGCTTCTGCTGTTCCATGCTAATTACATTAGTCTAGCAGGTAATAAAAGCGACGTTTTGCTCAATATTCTAATTGTGTTTCTCAGCGTAGCTGGAGGCCACCGGCTCGTGTCTGGCCCCTCTCCCACGAAAAAGCAAAAGAGGACATTTTCAATACAGCGTTTGTTTGTTTGTTTGTGTGTGTGTGTGTGTGGTGTGTGTGTGTGTGTGTGTGTGTGTGTGTGTGTGTGTGTGTGTGTGTGTGTGTTTGTGTGTGTGTGTATGTGTGTGTGTGTGTGTGTGTGCGTGTGTGCTTGTGCGTGTGTGTGTGTGTGTGTGTGTGTGCGTGTGTGTGTGTATGTGCGTGCATACACATTATTTAATTTTGTGTCCAACAATACAAAAATATAACTCAGAGTTCTAAGTCAGAAGTGCTCCAAATGACGCCCACAATCCCCCCCCCCCCCCCCCCCCCCCGCCCCCCGCCATACAGAAAAACAAATGAATCTCCGCATAATCACAAGCCCGTTTCAATTGGTTGTTTTCATGTAATCTCTTTCTTATTGCTTCAGTTCCTACTGCCTTTTATACCCTGCCTCTCTTCTATCTTCATTCTCTCTGCACTGAAACAGTAGGATGATGGAAATGCAATAACATGGAACTGCACTGTGTGTGTGCATGTTTGGGAGTGTGCGTGTGTGCGCGGGTGTGTGAGTTTGTGTGTGTGTCTGTGTGTGTGTGTGTGTATGTGTGTGTGTGTGTGTGTGTGTGTGTGTTTATATTTGCAGAGCCATATATACATGCTCGTCTGTGTGTATATATATATGTATATACAGTATATATATATATATATATATATATATATATATATATATATATATATATATATGCAAAAGCCCTCTTGTTGCTTTCACACACGTGATAGATTGACACGCTATCATTGCAGAGGACGCGCTGCCCTGCGCCCCATGCCCCGCCCCCCGCCCCCCGCACCCTGAGCCCCGCCCCCCGCGCCACGCCCCCTGCGCAACCCGCCCTCTGAGCCCTGCCCCCCACACCCTGAGCCCCACACCCTGAGCCTCGCACCCTGAGCCCCACACCTTGAGCCCCACACCCTGAGCCCCGCACCCTGCGTGCCCCGCCCCCCTGAGCCCCACACCCTGAGCCCCACACCCTGAGCCCCACACCCTGAGCCCCACACCCTGAGCCCCGCACCCTGAGCCCCACACCTTGAGCCCCACACCCTGAGCCCCGCCCCCTGAGCCCCACACCCTGAGCCCCACACCCTGAGCCCGGCACACGGCCACAAACGCACGCGCCCGCTCATAACCTCTGGGCGAACAGCGGCCCAGCGGCCCAGCGGCCCGGCACCTCCTTATTAGCCTGGGAGATCACATGGCAGGCGGCGTGCGCCCACTGAGGACCAGCAGAGATCCCCGGGGGAGAACCACAACAAAGTTATTATGAAAAATAATAACATAACCACCCTGTGCCTTCCAAATTATTGGTCCCTCGAGCGACAAATCACATCCCCTTCATGACTGAGTAGCTGCACCCGTAACGGCAGGCACACACATGTGTGTGTGTGCGTGTGTGTGCCTGCGTGTGCGCGTGCTTGTGTGTGTGTGAGTGTGTGTGTGTGCATGTGTGTGTGTGTGCCTGCCTGTGCGTGTGCTTGTGTGTGTGTGTGTGAGTGTGTGTGTGTGCGCGTGTGTGTGTGTGCCTGCGTGTGCACGCCCGTGTTTGATTGTGATCGTTTCTGCCTCCATAACTCCTCATCGACTCTCCTCCTCTCCTTCTCTCCCTCCTCTTTTTTTTCTTCTCCTCCGTTTCCTTTATCGTCTTCCTCCGCCCATCTGCCGTCTCTGTCCCTTCGTCCTTTCTTTCTTTTTTTTATCTCCCCTCCTCCTTCATATCTCTTTGTCTCTCTCTCGCTCTCTCTCTCTATCTCTCTCTCTCTCTCTCTCTCTCTCTTGCTCTCTCTCTCTCTATCTCTCTATCTCTCTCGCTCGCATTTCGCTCCTTTTGTGTTCTCCAAACTCAGTCTGTTGCCAAACAACCAACGCCACGAGATGAGAACTCTTCAATTGGGATTTCCATGGCAACTGATTCCCAATCACAGCCCCCTGGGTTTGGGCGGTGCGGGCGGCTGGCGGGGTTGGGCCGAGGACGCGGGTTCTATGCCCGGGCGGTGATTGTGATCTCGCGGACCGCGCTCTCGTCCCAGAATCACACGGCGACGGCAGCACCAGACAGGAAGTCCTGACGTAGACGTTCCCCTGGATCAGGCTAGTGGATCGGACGAAGGATCGGAGGAAGGATGGGATGAGGACGAGTGCAGCGTCGCTGATGGGGCCCTGTTGTTAAAACCCCTTACAAAAAAAACGTACAGATGCAGAGAAATTTAAAATCCTGGAGCTGCAGACTGAAGGGAAGTGTGGGGTTCCTTGCTCGAGCTGTTGCCCCCGCGACCCGACCCCGGATAAGCGGTAGAAGATGAGTAGATGAGTGAGAGCTGCAGACTTTCGTGTTGGTTTAGGCAGCATGAGGGAGTGCCGTAGAGTTTGTCCTCCGTGGTCTCGTGTTGTGTGTGATTCATACTGGGGTCTAAAATAATAAAAAACCTCATTAACAAAAAGTATGAATAACTGAATGCCGGGCACAGACAAGGTTCTCAGTTTATCCTGACCTGTCACGCACACTCACAAGTGTAAGTGGTAAATTGTGCTAACAATCCTAACCTCACTCTGATTTCACATAAGGGTTAGCCTGCTGAGCTTGCTGGGATAGTTAATTAAGGAAGGTATTGCAGCATTGCTCTGTGCGTGGACCTTATTATCGCGCAGGCTTGCGACCCTGGAGACTGGGACACGATGATACACACGCAGGCTGCCAGTTGGTTTGTCGTGATATTTTGCAGTTGTCTTACACAGATATTTTATTAAAGATGGTTGAGCTGTGTGTGTGTGCGTGTGCGCGTGCCTGTGTGCGTGCATGCGTGTGCGTGCGTGCGTGCATGCGTGCGCCTGTGTGCGTGCGCCTGTGTCCTCGCATTCGAATGTCCACCAAGGCAGAACAGCAAGTTTTCCAACTAACCTCCCACAGTCCCGAGTCCCCGAAGTTGTTGGTTCATTTCCCGGGGCACTGTGCCTCAGCCTGAGCTTAAGGCCCCTCAGTTGGAACACAAGCGAGATCACTGACATTTACTGCAGTGAGAAACTCTGCTATTTACCGCTGGCTCCCTCCGGCTCCCCTGGCTGGCTGCAATGCATTTCCCGAGCACAACAGAGTGAAAAAACACTTAATGATAAACTACATAATTTCCCATTCTTGGGATTAAGGGACATATATATGTCCAGTATATATATATATAGTATGTTTTATATATAACAAAAGTAATAAAGTGAAGTAACTACTGTACAGTAATATATATATATGTATATCATGTATGAGTTGTGTAGGATTCGTCAATTTCCCAACCAAGGACGGAAAAGGAGTTGACGGAAGGTTTTGCGTGAGGATTCTGGCAGCGACTGAAATTACATTAAAACAATTAAACATACCTTGATCTGACTCCATATATTGCCACACAACCACGGTTGTGCCGTTAATTACTGAACATTATCAATACCGGGGCAGGCTAACCCCTAGATTCTAACCTTATTGTAAAGAAGAATGTCCTTCCTTCACACTTGACTTGCGCCCCTCATAGATGAATACTATTATCACTTCGTCCCCTATCCGGTTCTAGGCGGACTACTACACAATTAATCACTGGTTATGTATGAGGTTGAATAAACCTGAGTGGACATGATTATCAAGCCTGCATGTCCATCTGACTTACCAGGACCCTCACCATCCGAGCTATACCTGTGGCCATCAGAAATATAACTCACCGCATAATTAGCAAATAGCGTTACATCTCACGGTTCACTGCAATCAAAGCCGGTTGGACTAGAATATTCACCTTAGAATAGTACTTTATTGGACAGAAACAAGTTACTAACCAAACAAAAAATAAACACAGTGAGGAATGATTAATTAACACACTATAAGAAGACTATAGGAACACATACAAAGAATACAAGACAGTGATCAGAGAATGAAGTTACCTGGGTTGTAGGAATATGGCTACACGCATGACGCATGGGAAGTTCTGGCTACAGAAGGCTTCCTAGAGCGGGCTACACGCATGATGCGTGGGAAGTTCTGACTACAGAAATCCTCCTAGAGCAGGCTACACGCATGATGCGTGGGAAGTTCTGACTACAGAAATCCTCCTAGAGCGGGCTACACGCATGATGCGTGGGAAGTTCTGACTACAGAAATCCTTCCTAGAGCAGTGTCTCCCTATGCCTTATATAGTGTTTTTCTAAGTTATACAATGGCTTTGTTTACGGGACCATATGGTAATTACCTAAAACCATTTGCTGTTGTTTCCCAGGGTCTCAACTGTTGCTTGATCCCCTGTGGAGATCTGGGCGTTACCTAATTTATTATGCATTGGGAACCTTAAACTCTAAGTTCTGTATGATACTCATCTAATTGCCTAATGAGACCAAGACCATTTTACTACACGTACAGTGACAATGAAAATGATACCAAACATGATATGAAAGTTACATTGTAAAGTAACACAATCATCTCCACATACTTTCCCCTTACTTACATTGGTGTGATCCCCTGACCCTTAGAGGGTTGGGGGGAGATCAGTGAATGACATCGTAAACCAACAGTCATGCATCCCTACTTCCCCCTTCACCCCTTTTCCCCAAAAGGTTGAGAGTGGGTCAGGATGTGACGTCGTAAAAACCAGTCATTCATTCCTCTGCAATGCCTGCAGGAAACAAACCCCCACATCCCTTACTACATCACAGATCAAGACAACAAAAAGGTCCCGGATAGATATTTTCTATTCCTACAGTCCTCCGCTTTGACCAGAGAAGGTCACATGGGTTCAGGCCTCGAAGGTCACCAATGTGTTGCCTTTCAGGCACTCCTGACAGAGTCTGAGTCCAATCCAGGGCCGGGTTGATGGCTGCAGTCTGCTGAGAACACGCATGATGTGAGTGTCCTTTTGCAGCAGGCGAGTGGTGGGTCGGACATAGCATTACTGGAACGCTGTGATGGCGAGGATGAGGGCACTGGCGATGACACACCCTCTGGACACTCAGTCACATCAGGTGTAGACTGAGCGGAGTGCATGGTGGAACTGCTCAGAATTTGGCAGCCATTCGGGCCAGGTTAGCTTGTACCTGGGTCTGGTTCAGATGGTAGTCTGTTTGCCGAATGACCAGCTCCACCAGGGTCACGGTGTCCGTCAGTGCCTGTGTGTCCTCCCACCAGGGAGAAACATCCAGGTCCCTCTGTCACTTCTAGACAGAAGCTGTGGTTACCCAAACAGGTAGCTTGGTGTTGTTGTAAAAGCAGCATTGTAATGTGTTACAAGTACAAACAACATAACTAGATGTTTCATGACAACAGGTTCGTGTAGTAAACAAGGTCTCAGTCCCTTTTACGGTCATATACCCAGTAATGTGGTCCCATTTTAAAACCTGATCCTTCACCACCGTTCCAAGTGAACGTATGGTGGTAGAATTTGGAGACACCTGCTCAGGGTTCATTAATGGAAGAGAAGCAAAAAGTTGATACAACAGGTATATTCATTCTCTGTGTACATCATCATTGTAATCAATAACTCAGAATAATAAATATTCTTAAGTTGTCCTGATAACATACACTACAAAAAACTAAGAGCTGTGTGAGAGTGTGAGGTCACTTAAAGTATGTCTATGGGACTTGCAGAAATGCAAGTCCAATATCTCTTGTTTGGCAGCAGTAAATACATCTTGAGCATAAAAACGGCAGACTACGGCATGTTCGATGGTTAGAGTCTGATTAAAAACAGGCGTGGCTAGCGGTGAGAAGCGCCTGCGCTTCGGACCTAACCGCCTTGATAATATTCTCATTACTGTTAGTAAAGTGTTAGAAACCATTCGCGATCTGGTTTGCCAACCATGCTAAGTACTGAGACTGGCCTGTTATCCTATGTGTTAGCAAATGAATTAACTGATCCGAAGAGAGCAGTTACATTTGTTAATACATCCGGACCGCGAGTCGGTCCTTAATCAGAAATTAAATCATCAATATGTGCCTGGAGTCATTCCTACGTTCCACTATATCGACTATAGTGTTGAACATATGCCGACAAGACATTACATGAGCCACAACAACATTAACATACAAAAGGCTTTAGCCTAAGTCGATCACCTGTTGGGATGGAAAGGTTATGGGTTACATCAAGATATGCTATATGTGTAGCATTATGTGGAACAATGTGTGTACAGCGGTAAGCCGCTGGTTCCAGATCCTTAGTGCTGTAGCACCTTCTTGGATCCAGTCGGTTGTCTTTTTGGACCAAATATTCATGACGCCTACGTCAGAATACTGGAAGCTCTGAAGTTGGTACAAGACTGTGATGTTTTTAAAACTCTAGTATAATGTGTGCATCTGGTGAGGTTTGGTGTGGCGGGATGGGTGGATCCTGAGCTATCACAAATTTGTGTGTGGGACAATTTGGTTCCGGCATTACTCCGGGAGGCCAGGTAACTACTTGTTTTAGAAAAACAGTTATATGAGGTGTGTCTGGCCCCTTAGCATATTTCTACACCCATCTACCGCATTTGAGGTAAACACCATTTGGTACAACATTATCTAGGGCGGCTGTATACTTCTGTCCACAACCTGCCTTTGACAGGATTTTCTTCCCATATAGGCCTGCGCCTATTTAGCACCAAACATTGCTTGTCGTAAGCAAAAGTTGAGACATGGGCTCGTAATAGCTTAGGTTCGTCCGTGCGGGACGAAGCAGATAGAATATTGCGGGCAGGTCTCAGAATTTAACTTTGGACTTTAGTTTACAGCCCTCGTCTATGAACCACAACAATGCCCTGATTATTGGAATGTGGGTTCATTCCTACTGAATTCAGGCTGCGCAAGATGTCTTCACGACTTTCTGCGATAGAATTCATGAACTTTCCATCCTGGCCCATACTTTCATTTCCCTGACAACTATCCATGTTTTCCCCGATAACTTTTCCCACCAGCGTTATACGATTGCCGGTCTACTTGGGTATGTCGACCCGTTCTATCAAAACGTGTCTATATGCGTGGCGTGCGTAACTTGCCCTCAAATTTGGTATTGATAGATAGATTTACTCACCACCGTTGGAGGTAAACAAGCACGTATGCGATTGCAAACCTTTTCACCCGGGAGTGAGTCTGAGGGTCGCTGGAATCACTAACACGTGAGGTTGTTGTCATCACGTGATCACGTCGGGGTCACCATTGTAGGATTCGTCAATTTCCCAACCAAGGACGGAAAAGGAGTTGACGGAAGGTTTTGCGTGAGGATTCTGGCAGCGACTGAAATTACATTAAAACAATTAAACATACCTTGATCTGACTCCATATATTGCCACACAACCACGGTTGTGCCGTTAATTACTGAACATTATCAATACCGGGGCAGGCTAACCCCTAGATTCTAACCTTATTGTAAAGAAGAATGTCCTTCCTTCACACTTGACTTGCGCCCCTCATAGATGAATACTATTATCACTTCGTCCCCTATCCGGTTCTAGGCGGACTACTACACAATTAATCACTGGTTATGTATGAGGTTGAATAAACCTGAGTGGACATGATTATCAAGCCTGCATGTCCATCTGACTTACCAGGACCCTCACCATCCGAGCTATACCTGTGGCCATCAGAAATATAACTCACCGCATAATTAGCAAATAGCGTTACATCTCACGGTTCACTGCAATCAAAGCCGGTTGGACTAGAATATTCACCTTAGAATAGTACTTTATTGGACAGAAACAAGTTACTAACCAAACAAAAAATAAACACAGTGAGGAATGATTAATTAACACACTATAAGAAGACTATAGGAACACATACAAAGAATACAAGACAGTGATCAGAGAATGAAGTTACCTGGGTTGTAGGAATATGGCTACACGCATGACGCATGGGAAGTTCTGGCTACAGAAGGCTTCCTAGAGCGGGCTACACGCATGATGCGTGGGAAGTTCTGACTACAGAAATCCTCCTAGAGCAGGCTACACGCATGATGCGTGGGAAGTTCTGACTACAGAAATCCTCCTAGAGCGGGCTACACGCATGATGCGTGGGAAGTTCTGACTACAGAAATCCTTCCTAGAGCAGTGTCTCCCTATGCCTTATATAGTGTTTTTCTAAGTTATACAATGGCTTTGTTTACGGGACCATATGGTAATTACCTAAAACCATTTGCTGTTGTTTCCCAGGGTCTCAACTGTTGCTTGATCCCCTGTGGAGATCTGGGCGTTACCTAATTTATTATGCATTGGGAACCTTAAACTCTAAGTTCTGTATGATACTCATCTAATTGCCTAATGAGACCAAGACCATTTTACTACACGTACAGTGACAATGAAAATGATACCAAACATGATATGAAAGTTACATTGTAAAGTAACACAATCATCTCCACATACTTTCCCCTTACTTACATTGGTGTGATCCCCTGACCCTTAGAGGGTTGGGGGGAGATCAGTGAATGACATCGTAAACCAACAGTCATGCATCCCTACTTCCCCCTTCACCCCTTTTCCCCAAAAGGTTGAGAGTGGGTCAGGATGTGACGTCGTAAAAACCAGTCATTCATTCCTCTGCAATGCCTGCAGGAAACAAACCCCCACATCCCTTACTACATCACAGATCAAGACAACAAAAAGGTCCCGGATAGATATTTTCTATTCCTACAGTTGTCAGAATGTTGTTGCCCTAGCAGGGGCCTACCATCGTTCACAGAGGATAATTGTTTATCCAGAGAAAGTACCTTGAGAGTTTGCGTAATCGAAACAACTTGTCATGTTGTATTCGATTCAGTTTGCACACAATCCTTTTTTTATTTAAAGTGTGTGTGAACACTTTGAGGCTACGCGTAAACACTGTCAACGGAAACTGTTATAGGAGTTCTGTTCTTATACAGGACTACTGAGGTGTCACTGACGCGGGTAGTGGTTAGGCTGACGCGCTAGATGTTACCTGAAGTTAATTGATTGCTACACTGTTGACTCATGCATCCAAGATCATGCATCCAAGAAAAACGCCTGTGAACGGTCCCCAAGTCGAATCAAGGTGAATGATCCATTTATTCCATTGAGTTCATTGTAACAGGTTAGGCACAGTATTCACTAGTCAGACCACCAGCGGTAGCGTAGCGTAGCTTTAGCGGTCAAAACCCTTTGCCCTTCCGGGTCGGACACCTGACCAACAACACCTTAGTTCCTACCTATATACCCGGTAAATTAACGCGCGACATGCACCACCCCTTGGAAAACAAAAACATTGCACTCAAAATGAACACTCATTTTGGCGCCTACACAAACCACACAGTTCTAAAAACAGGTTAGCAAGTCGCCAGTCAGCCGAGCCTGTAGGGATCCTGGAGAGATCATATAGGGATTCTGGAGAGATCCTGTAGGGATCCTATAGGGATCCTGGAGAGATCCTGGAGGGATCCTGGAGAGATCCTGGAGAGATCCTGGAGGGATCCTGGAGAGATCCTGGAGAGATCCTGTGGAAATCCTGTGGAGATCCTTTGAATATCATATAGGGATCCTGTAGAGATCATGTGGAGATCCTGTGGAAATCCTGTGGAGATTCTGCGCCCATGAAAAGCATATATTTCCTCTCAGAAATAACTTCATCTCACTAACATGATTAAGACCTATGAAAAAGCAATTAGGAAGATCATTTGTAATGCATATTTGTAAACATTTAACAAAAGGAGAGCCTGCTTAATTACCCGTAATGCAATAGTTTTGATGCAAGAGTGAATTGTTCACATAAAAAAGAATAAAGGAAAACCTGATAGTCTTTGTGCTGCCATCTTTACCTTTGGTTTGTCGGTGATTAATGCCACGCAGTGAATGCTGTGGGCGTGCCTGGCCTTTTATTCTCCGTGACACACCCATAGATCACCGGGACGCCATAAACATTAATAGACGTTCGGTCCGACTCAAATGAGAAAATGAGTCTCTTCTGTGAATGGCTAATGAATGGATGATATACAATTAGCCAGCCCTTTTATCTCCCATTTTGAGAGTCCCCTCGTTCCAGTCTGGTCCAATCTATCCATTGCTGTTGTTCACCTTTGTTCAGAAAACAATGAGATGCCACAACAATGCCAGCTGAGCGTGTTGGTGGGTGGGGGGGGGGATGACACGGTCCTCTAACCTTGGTTCTTCTGTGTGTTTCCCTTCCGGCGTGGCGTCCGGCAGCCGAGCCGCTGGACGGGGAGGAGTACCTGGACATCTCGGGAGTGATGCGGAACCAGGCCGGACGCTACGAGTGCAAGGCCAGCAACGACGTGGCCACGCCGGACGTCAAATATGTCAACGTGGTCGTCAACTGTGAGTGTGCCGTTGTCCCGGTTACCACGTCGCCTCGTTAACACATCACCTTGTTACCATGTCACCTCGTTAACATGTCACACTGTTACCACGTCGCCTCGTTAACATGTCAAATTGTTACCATGTCGCCTCGTTAACACGTCACGTTGTTACCACGCCGCCTCATTAACATGTCACATTGTTACCACGTCACCTCGTTAACATGTCACATTGTTACCACATCGCCTCGTTACCACGTCACGTTGTTACCACGTTGCCTCGTTAACATGTCACCTCGTTACTACGTCACCTCGTTACCACATCACATTGTTACCACGTCACTTCGTTAACATGTCACATTGTTACCACGTCACCTCGTTACCACGTCACCTTGTTACCACATCACCTCGTTACACGTCAGCTTGTTACCACATCACCTTGTTACTACATCACCTCATTACGGGTCACCTCGTTACCACATCAGCTGGTTACACATCACGTCGTTATGCCTCACACTCTTGTCACAAACACGTCGACACCTCCGGGGTAGCGGGGCCCTGCTCGTGCACCCGGGGATGTCGTTTTGGGTGGAATAGGGAATCGCACTCCAAAGTTCAGCCGCATGGCGAGGCGTCCGGCGGAGTGCGTTTGCCTTTGTGTCGCGAGGCGGGAGCCCCGCTGATCCTCGTGGCCGCGGCTCCCTGTTCGTTGTACGCTGGTGATTTCCCAGCAGCGCGCTTTCTTGCGCGTCTGACGCTCGCAGGGCTGCGACTGGCGGGGGGGGGGGGGGGCGGGGGGGGGGGGGGCGGGGGGGGGGCGATCCCAGGTCTAGCGCGCGAACCAATGGTAACAATTTTACCCTTCAAAAAAAAAAAAAAAATAGCAAAGGCCCCTCTGACGCCGCAGCGAGCCTATACAAGGGGAAATAAACTGCAGCGCCGGATATACGACCATTTCCAGATTAGATGCGCGGCGGCCCCGGTGAAGGGCACTCAGGGCCGCCGTCCGCGTCCTCGCTCGGCGCAGCGTACCTCCTCGTCCTCGCGGCTCACCCTGATTGAAATTGTCAGAGTGGGCGCCTCCGTTCCCGGCCGCCGCATGTGGGGCTATAGGCACCTACCGCCACCACCCCCACCCCCACCCTCCCTCCTCCACCACCACCGCCACCACCCCCACCCCCACCCTCCCACCACCACCACCACCACCGCCTCCTCCTCCACACACAACACAAGAACACCAAATTGCATCTTGTCGAGGGGTCTCTGCTGAAGGATTATGAATGCGCTGCACCATAGGGGACTGAGGATCTTCTGGCACACCCAACGCCCTTCACCAATAAGTGGGCCTACTTTTTATTTTCCCTGCGCCTGTCTTCACAATCACCCATGCGGGAAGTTGCCCTAATCAACCGACAAATATGTATTTATGTTAAGCACTTCTGGGTGTGTGTGTGTGTGTAGGGGGGGGGGGGGGGGTTGTTTGCTCCGGGGCGGAGGAGCCCCCTGACCTCCGGGCTCACAGACCTCACTGTCACTGGAGGCTGCAGAAGATTACAGGCGGTCCGCGGACCACCGGCCCGGAACAACAGCTCTGTTCGTCAGCAGTGGCATTCTGCAGCGTGGCCACGGCTCACTGCAGGGGGGCCGCGGGGAGGAAGGCATGGATGGGTGGGGGGTGGGGTAGGGGGGTGGGGGGGGGGGGGGGGGGGGAGCAGTGTCCCTACAGCGGCCAGGGGCCTAATGGGTGGGCTTTATGAAAGAACTAGAACCTCAATGGTTATGCTAGGTGTGTGTGTGTGTGTGTGTGTGTGTGTGTGTGTGTGTGTGTGTGTGTGTGTGTGTGTGTGTGTGTGTCTATGTGTGCACACATGTTTTATATTCTGTGTGTGTGTGTGTGCGTGTGCGTGTGCGTGTGTGCGTGTGCGTGTGCGTGTGTGTGTGTGTGTGCGTGTGTGTGTGTGTCCTCAGACCCTCCGGCCATAAAGAAAACCCAGAGCTCGGAGACCCAAGTGGGCCGCATGGGGATGCTGCAGTGCGACGCGGCGGCGGTGCCCACGCCAGAGTTTGAGTGGTACAGAGACGACAAGAGGTGAGACCCCGCAGCCCTGCGGTGGCCCCGCGGTGGCCCCACGGTGGCCCCACGCCCACCATACAGATACACACACACACACATACACAGACACACACCCACCATACACACAGACACACACACCACACACACACACACTCACACACATACTCATACAGATACACACACACACATACTCATACAGACACACACACACACACACACACACTCACACAGACACACACATACACACACACACACATACAGACACACACAGACACACACACGCACACACTTACACACACACACACACACTCACACAGACACACACACACACATACAGACACACTCACACACACACACACACACACACACACTGCAGGCTCTGACCCGCTGTCTCCTGCAGTAGGAGAGCAGCACACCTCGTGTTGTAATCACCCCTGAGCCCCCCCCCCCCCTGAGACCCCACACACACCAACACCCGCCATGGCGTGTGTGTTTATCACATCAGTTTTCCCTCTGAGCCCACCGCAAATGTGAACGTAACCCTCTGACGAATTCGTCAGAAGACTTTGTTAATGACTAAATCACCTGCTTAATCATTCTTTACACCGTTAATCCCACATTAGTTAACGAGAGAGACGGCGTAGCTGGAAGGTAATTAATAGCCATTAAGTCATTCTCTTAACCCTCGACACTACGATTACTATAAATCAGTCTGTGAAAATGTGAAAGCTAATGTGCTTCAACTATCATTAGGAACCATACATAAATTCACAATAAGTAAGGTAAAAATAAGGTACTGGATTATTAGCTCCTTGTAACCGCTTCGGTGAGCTGGCTAAACCAGTGGCATCACACCGAAACGGCCTCTCTATTGCAGTGAGGATGGTTCACTGTAGATGGCGCTGAGAGATGGTTCAACTGGTGGAGCCACTGGTTGTGTTGTCGTGCGAAACTACGCAAGGACGGCGTGTCCGTCGTGTGTCCACGGCCGTCGGATGGTGAAGGGGTCGGAGCCCTTCCAGGCATCACGCCGGCAGCAGCCAGAGGGCCTGGCGATGACAGACTCTGAGGAACATTCAAAGGAAAGCCTCAGAATTCTTACCTTCAACTCTCGTCGTTTAATAACCCCAGACACGGCGTCTGTCTGTTGTTGCCACCTCAGTGGCTATGTTCGGGGAACGGGAGCTTTGCACGGCGGACTGGGAAATGATGAAACGGAATGGCACCTGTGGAGTTACGCAGGCAGTAATTCCATTTCAGATCAAATCACGGCAGCAAAAACTCCCCCCCACCCCCCAACAAAAAAAAAAAAAATTGGAAACAGGGACATTAGAGAAGAGGCACCAGCCTTATCAAAGATGTCGGCCTCTGAAGTAATGGGCCTATCACGGCAGCTCTCGAAATGAGAGATTTATGGTGGTTGAAGTATTTTGCATTATCTGTTGTTGCGCATTTTTCCCCCGGCCTCGTATATCTCCGTTGTTTTGTCCCCTGGAGAGTCTTGGCTCCGCGCCCGCTCACGGGCCCCTCTCTCTTCCTCTGTCTCGGTGGGAAATATTATCGCTCTTTGTCCTTGGACGGCGGTGTTAATGCACCATAATATTATCACTTATCCTCGCTCGGCCAGTTAGTTCTAGTCCCTCTCCCACGGCATCCTTTTTAATAAGCCGGCCCGCGTTGTGTGGAGTGGGTTCTTTTTGACTCGGCCGTTGAAGTAGGAGTGCTGTTTACACGCCTGAGTCCTCGCTAATCAGTCCGACCCTCGCCGCCGCCCGCCAGCTCTCTCTCTCTCTCTCTCTCTCTCTCTCTCCGGTGGCCCGGCGCCATGTTTGTCCCGCCTGTGGCCCAGCCTCGCCGCGATAAATAGGCCGCAGCGCAAAACCACCACGGGAGAATCCAAACTAGAGTCTCCACAGGTTAGAGTCCCCCCCCCCACCCCCACCCCCACCCCACCCCCAGACCCCGGAGACGCTCGATCCCTCGCCAAGACCCCCCCCCCCCCCCCTCCCCCCATGTCCCCCACCTCCGAGGCGTCCAGGTCGAGTACAAAGGGGACATCAAGAGGGTGGCCGTGCCCGCAGGAAACCATTAAAACAGTTCTCAGGACAAAGGAGAAGTTGCTGCACGGCTTCAGATCTGCACAGGCCACCCAGAGGCCCACCCCCGGGGTAAAGAGGTGGTGGTGGTTGGTGGTGGTGGTGGTGGTGGTGGTGGGGGCTGGGTGGGTGGGTGAGTGGGGGGGGGAGGGGTGGGGGGGTCAATCCAGAACAGGAACAACACATCAAGCCCCTTGAGCTTGATGCCAGCTTGGTGGGCACTGGGCAGGCGCCCACCACCAGTGTAGAAGAATGCCCAGCCGAAACAGGGTCCTGCAGCAGGCTGCGACGTGACTGCTGCAGACCACCGCCCCCCTCCCCCTCCACCAACAGCCAGAACATCAGCTCACCAGGCCGGGAGGCACGGGGGTGAGGCGGGGGGGGGGGGGTGGGGGGGGGGGGGGAGGCCGTGGCTCAGATTTGCCTCCGCCTCCACCAGCACACATCCACAGCACAAAGAGATTAGCGATCGACGATTTTGAAACAGTTTTGTCGGGAAAAATGCACGTGAGCCCTGCGGTCGCGCGCTCCTTCCTCCAGAAGCCTCCTCAGCGGCTCCTCAGTGACGAGGACACACGGCGCCACATGGACTGTGGTGCCGTCCACTTTTGAGTGCACACTACTCCCTCCTGATTCCAACGCTGCCTATGAACCCAATTAGCTTGCGAGTTCAATGTGATTCATATCGTGGACGCTCCTTCTCTCTCTCTCTCTCTCTCTCTCTCTCTCTCTCTCTCTCTCTCTCTCTCTCTCTCTCTCTCTCTCTCTCTCTCTCTTCTCTCTCTCTCTCTCTCTGTCAGGCCCTTTGTGGCCACAGCACACTGCTCCGCTCTCTCCTGGTCCACTGGGAGCTTCCTCTCCTCCGGGCCTGAGGTTCTGGTGTGACCGTCTGATGAGACACCTCTGTGGCCCACCTCCGCCTGTCGTACGGGTGGAGGTGGGTGGGTGGTGGGTGGTGGGTGGTGGAGGGCAGGCGCCTCCCGGGTGCTCGTGGCTCGGCCGTTGATTTGCGTGCGTTTCAGAGAAAGCCGATCCCGACCGGCACACGACGTGCGACCTTGATTGAGCGTTTTCACTCGCCGCTCGGTGCGAGTGCGAGAAATCCACTCTGATTTATGCTGCCCTCTTCGTCCTTGATAATTAGCTTTTCTTTTTTTTCCCCCTTTTTTTTTCTCTCCTCCTCGCAGTCCTCAAACTGACTTGATCAGCCCGGCGTCGTTAAAAAAGCATCTCACGTGAGAAATCCTGCCCCAACAGACAGCGGTTATACTATACCAGCAATGGTTCGCCTAGCAATCGAAATGCTTGAAAACTTGTTCTGGCGCCTTTCTTACTGTATTAGCAGCAATGAAACGCTTCACCTTCTCCTGACAAATGTATTCTTTGTACGTCGCTTTGGGTAAAAGCGTCTGCTGAATTCTCTGGCCCGTCTCTTCCCTTCGTCACCACAGACGGGCCCGTCGGTCTCTCTCACCGGGTCGGCCTGGACCCGTTAGCGTCCCTGCGTCCGTCACGCGTTCCACATTTGCTTGTTTAAACAAGAATCAAAAGACCCTGACAGAAAAGCGAACAAAGAGGGGAACAATGGCCGACTCCCTGTTCACTCAATTAGGAGCCGCCCCCCCCCCTGCGGTGCTCGTGCTGCCGCATATCTGCAACGCGGGCCGCGGGGTGGCGAGCCCGCGGTGTGGGCTGTCAGCCCGCCGTGACAGACAGATGTGTTTGTTGTTCTGTCAGCCGGTGTGTGATTGCTGTCACAGCCGCCCCGGCTCGCCTTCAATCATTCCCAGGTTACACTGCTCAGCGGGACGCCCTGCTTGATTTCATTTATGATCAGCCTTGAAGCATAGCGCGCCGCCTGTCACTTCCCCCCGCAGCTGATAACCTACTTCAGATGGCCCCCCCGGCCCGCACACACACACACACACACACACACACACACGCACACACATGCACACACACGCACGCATGCGCACGCACACACACACACATACGCATGCGCACACACGCACGCATGCGCACGCACACACACACATACGCATGCGCACACACACACACACAGCAGCGACACAGCACACACACACACGCTACACAGGCTATGCGCACCGCACACCCAC